>CM052332.1:17339387-17566269 GCA_028455615.1 Lasioglossum zephyrum | reverse complement strand
CCTCTTGCAATACTGAAAAAAGCGTTTGTAAAAATTAGTTTAAAAGTTAAATTATTTAAACTTGTCCGCTACCTAACACCTTTTATGGTCATTGGTTTGAATAGTAACGGCCAAGTTTAAATAATTTAGCCCCCCATGTAACTCTTTAAAAATTAAATAGCGTTCTTTTAAACTAATTTTTACAAACGCTTTTTTCGGTATTGCAGGAGGTATTTCTAAGCTAACGAACTTGGCCGTATTTTGTTTGATCTCACAACTTTTTACGGCCATGGAGAACTTGGTTCCTGTTTACAGGATGTTTTTCTTGGGATTTCATCAATTTTTGTTGAAATTTTATCAATTATCAAGTAGGTATTACTCTTATCCCTGATTCATTAAATCCTAAACATTTTTTCACTGTTCCCGAGATACCGCCATTTTTTTTTAAATTCAAACAACTACATACGTCATGTGGTTGGACATACCGTATATGCTTTCCGTTATAAGCCCGATGTACAGTCATTTTTCTTTTCTTTTTGAGGTGTAAAATACCAAATTATGGTGGACCTATGTACCAAATTTCAAGCTTATAGGTCAATGGGAAGTACCCAAAAGGTTTGGATGATCTGTCAGTCAGTCAGTCAGTGAGAAATTTAGCGATTTTTGATGTCCTATATCTCGGAGCCTACTAATGTTGGAAGATTAATGCTTTGTCAATATTGAGATATAATAGCATTTCACAAGTTTACGAAATTACATCTCTCTATCTGCCTCCCGTTCCGAGTTACAAGCCTCTAAAAACGGCTAAGTTGTTTCGTGTGAAACGTGGTAGTGCTAGAACTTGGCTGGTGCACTACCGTGCATCTAGATACCAGAATTGTTTTTCAATAGCTGACCCGACAGACGTTATCCTGTCCAAATTTCAATAAAATTTGTGATCGTTTTGTGAATTTGTGAAAAACTATTGAAAATGTGTTAACAAAGTAAAAATGAGAAAAAAACGTATTTCTGAGTGATCATTTGTATCGTTTCAAAAATTATGATTTTTGCAGTTTATCCGAATTTTCCGACTTTCCTTTGTAATTGTCTCGAATTTTTTTCCTGAAAACTTTTCCATAATCATAACGAACATAACAAAGAAAGCATTACGCATATCCATCGTTCCAATCGTGAGTTATGGTCTTGAGTTCATACAAAAATCCCATAGAAAAAAGCACTTTCTTTTTTCCCCAAATCTTCCATTTTTCCAGGCAACTTTTCCCATTTGTCTTTCCCTAAAAACCTTATTTGGATAATTGCGAAATTTCTTTCAAACAAATTAGCTAAATCGCTTCAGCCGTTCTGAAGTGATGCGCTTATCAACGAACAGCATTCAATTTTTATTTGTGTAAGAATGTAGAAGATTATTCAAACTGCACATAATCGAAATTACTAATTGACTTTCATTAGAACATTCCACATTATTGACAAGAGCTGAGGGCATTATTTGACATTGCACTATTGTTTGAGATGCGTGAATTACATTACGATCGAACAATGACAGTCGGAAAGGAAACTTGCTGTAAGAATTGGAATCCTAATAACACTTGACAGTTGATTACTTGAAAACTATTACTCTTCCCCGTTCCCTATGCGTTGTTTTGATATTTAGGTTATGTTTACATAGCCGTTCGGTCGGTAACGTTCTGCGTACAGAGAGCATCGTTACGAACAGAGTACTCACGGTGGTAATTATAGTTGCGAGAAGGATCACACGATGACACGAAATTCCTAATCGTGACAGTGTAATGTTATTGTATAGCCAGGTCGTTGTCCCCTCGTAAAGGTCGTTGTAACTTTGCGCGAGGACACGAGAGAGCTATAGACGATAACTCGGCATTTTTTTTATTGATAACAATCCTTTGTCTCCGGAGCAGGTCCATGATCGATAATTTTTCTCGCTAAATTAACCATCTAATTCAAGCGTCGTGGAAACTAACATGTTATAATTAAAAATCGATAATTGGTCTACGAAACATATTGAAGGAACACCCGCTTTTAGATTTTTCAGTATTCTCGTCGATGCCGTAATTAAAGCTTTGCTATTTTATGGTTCGTTTCTATTATTATACAACGAATTATTCCTCCGGCGATGTCATGCGTTTATTTTTAAAAATTCCATTCTAACAATCGGTGACCAATTAGTCGGGTAAACGTTAAGATAGAATATAAACAAATCGATACGTCTACGCGAACAGAATTATATATACATATACATGGATCGATTGAAATCAAGAATCGGCAGGTGTTAGAGAAGAAAAAGACTAGAATGACACAATAAACTAGATTCCGCCACGGTTGTTGCACTACTTTTTAACAGCCTTGAATTAGGTTTCATGGACCCTAATCGACAGTTTCCTCGTTTATTGTGTACAACCTCAATAACTTTTCGTTCGTGCTATTCTTTTTTTTCCTCGTACTGTCGATCACGCACTGATTACTCTGTGCACGGTGAACGAACCGTCAAGCAATCGGGATAATCAGTCTGAATTAGTCGTTCGATCAATGAGACGTTCTAATTAGCGACATCGAAAATCATTGACAAGCGGAACGATAAATGCACGTGCACCTCGAGTGCCCAGATGCATTGTGCTCGGTGACAGCTGATTCAGTACAGTGCAATGTGTAAATCGATTCGTTTGCCCTCTACAATTCTACACAATTTCAACCGCATCTACCACGCTCAAAGAAATCTTTAAAAATTAAATAGTGTTCTTTTAAACTAATTTTTACAAACGCTTTTTTCGGTATTGCAAGAGGTATGTCTAAACTAACGAACTTGACCGTATTTTGTTTGATCTCACAACTTTTTACGGCCATGGAGAACTTCGCTCCTGTGTACAGGATGTTTTTCTTGGGATTTCATTAATTTTTATTGAAATTTTATCAATTATCAAATAGGTATTACTCTTATCCCTGACTCATTAAATCCTAAATAATTTTTTTTTAATTCATACGTCTGCATACGTCATGTGATTGGACATACCGTATATGCTTTCGTTAGGCCTTTTGAAAATTTCGTCATTTTGCGGTAGGACGCGCCATTCTCGAGATACAGCCATTTTTCTTTTTTTTTTGAGGTGTAAAATGTCAAATTTTGATAATTATTCCTTCGATGGTTTGTTATTGTGGACCCATGTACCAAATTTCAAGCTTGTAGGTCAATGGGAAGTACCCAATAGGCTTAGATGATCTGTCAGTCAGTCAGTCAGTGACAAATTCAGCGATTTTTGAGGTCCTATATTTCGGAACCTACTAACTTTGGAAGATTAATGTTTTGTCACTATTGAGACATGATAGCATTTAACAAGGCTAAAGAACGGCTAAGTTGTTTCGTGTAAAAGGTGGTACATAGTGCGAGAACTTGTCTGATGCACTACCGTGCACCTAGAACAATGTACGTACACGCATTATCAAACGAAAATTGCTAAATAAAGTCAAGCTTCTCGCGCCTGACGATAACGAATTCTATTAATCGTTTAGATTTCGCTTTCGTTTAAAGAAACCGTAAACGTTTCAACGAATTTTCGTGCTCGTTCCGATGGTCCATTCAGAATCGTCTCTCACGCTGACTAATTATCGTCAATTCGTCACCGAACACAACGCCGAAGTGATGCATTGTTCAGTTATGTACACTTTCATCGGATGATGTCATCGCGTCTCACATGTGTCTGCGTTCGCATACCACAAGGTCGTCAGCGAGAGCTGAAATCACATATTTCTATGCGACATATATCGACAACGAAGGAGCACGACTGAACTCGACGCGGATTATCGGAATGTTAGAGACCGCAAGATACGGCGACGATGCACGCTTCCTGTTTTACAGAAAACCGGGGTTACGCCCATCGAAAGAAAACTATATCGAATATGTTACTTCTATACATTATACATACGATCCCCCCCTCTGTCTCTCTCTCTCGATCACCTTTATCCTCATTCTATTCTTTTCTCCGTTTTCGAACGTTATACCGGTAAAGAAAGAAGCAACACTTAATATATATATGTATATGTATATGGTTGAAAATGGAATTTCCTATTGCACGCATGTCTCTACGCATCTCAATATGTATTTCTTTTCCAATCTATTTTAAGGAGGGAGGCGATTTATGCTGTGTTCTCACACGCGATGAGCAATCTTCTGCACATCATCGACACGAACACGGACGATCCGCGTTAATTTTGTGCAATGCTGGATGACTCAATTAACTCCTCTCGCGAGAACCTCTGTGTCAGTCTGTGTTCCCAACATTATTCGGTGCGTTGACGAACTGTTTACAAAATATCTCGTACGTATCTCTAAAAATGTCTATTTACTCTGGCAACGTAACAGCAGCACGGATAGCTATTAATAAATATTAATAAAAATAATAACGAGAAGAGAAGAAGAAGGACCGCAACGTTTGACTCATCGTTATTAATGAAAACATCTGTTGCAAATAACCAGGAAACGTGTCCAAGCACAGCCTCACGAGTGCGAAGAATAGCTGTAAAATTGATTCGTACATCTGAAAGGAACGTTTGGTAATATTAATAAAACTCACTGAACGCTCGGGAGCGTCGAGGTCGTGGATAATGCTGTCTGGAAGATAAGAGAATGACACTTGCATCCGGTAAAGGGAGTTTCCGTGATTCCTCTCTTACTATTTTCCTCGGGCACTGTTTTATATACAAGCAGAACTAGAGGAAGAGAAAGAGAAAAAGATAGAGATAGAAAGCCGAGTGTGTATTGGTCGCGGCGCCACTATTCGTCCGTGTTCTCTGTCCCGGTCGGTAACCGGCCAATCGCGTTTCCGTATCGAATGGAAACTCGAGGTCCGAGCGACGAGGTTGAAAACGCGACTTAAGGTCCACGATTTCGGCTCGGTCGAGATAAGTGTCGTGGACCCGATATATCGTACACAATTGGCCCAGGCTGTACTCGTACGAAGTACGAAGCAGTAGGTAGTAGCGAGGAGGAAGCGGAGGAGATAGATAGAAGAGAAGAGGCATAGTGCTCGATGTTCGAGTGGCAGTCGGAGAGGTTCGAAGAAAATCCAAAGCGCGATAAGATGGCGTCGCGCACGTCAGAGCCAGGGAAGAAGTGAGGGGTAGAGGAAAGACAGAACAGGAAGAAAGAGGCAGGCAGGCAGGCAGCAGGCAGGCAGGCCAGGCCAGGCGACTGCGACTGCGAACGCGAGCGAACGTCGTCGGGGGACTGGTGTGTGTGACAGAGAGTGCGAATTACGGTGCTGTCATGTCCTGTTCGGGCTTGAGGAACGGTTGCGTCTCGATTAATATCGTCGTCGTGGTCGTCGCCGCAGTGAAAACGTAACGTGTGGATGATATACACATTGTATCGTGTCGTGTGCTTTAGTACGTAGACGGTCGTATCGATGCCTTTGTTCGGCAACAAGAGCTGTTCTCGTTGGAGCGCGTTAGCTTCGAGCATACGAGGACGCAGTTAGTAGCGGGCAGCCACACGGTTGGCTCTACGACCGCACGGCTATACGGTTCGAGAAAGAAGAATCGGCATCGGCGGTGTGGCAGTGTGCAAATCGGTGTCCGATCAGTAGACGGTGGAGAGAACAGAGAGCAGGGAACACTGAGAGCAGCAGCCAGCCTTCCTCTCGGTCCTGGACACGTTGAGGAGGAGAAGGAGGAGGAGGAAGAGACGGAGGCGAACTGGCAAAGAGATGCGCGAGTTCAAGGTAGTCGTCCTCGGTTCGGGCGGGGTAGGCAAGAGCGCACTCACCGTGCAATTCGTCTCGGGATGCTTCATGGAGAAGTACGACCCAACGATCGAGGATTTCTACCGGAAGGAGATCGAGGTGGACAACTCGCCGTGCGTGCTCGAGATCCTCGACACCGCCGGCACCGAGCAGTTCGCCAGCATGCGGGACCTCTACATAAAGAACGGTCAGGGTTTCGTGGTCGTGTACAGTCTGACGAATCACCAGACCTTCCAGGACATCAAAGCCATGAAGGAATTGATCACCCGTGTCAAAGGTACCGAACGCGTGCCGGTGTTGCTCGTCGCGAACAAACTCGACCTGGAACATCAGCGCGAGGTGGACACCGCTGAGGGCACTGCACTGGCACAGGTTTGGGGTTGCCCGTTCGTCGAAGCGTCCGCGAAGAACCGCACGAACGTCAACGACGTGTTCGCCGAGATCGTACGCGAGATGAACTTCAGCCCCGAGAAAGAGAAGAAGAGCTACTGCTGTTGCAGTGTCCTCTAATGATTAATCAAAATCCTGGCTGACACCGGGCTAGCCGAGCCACGTTAGGTAAAGGATACAATAGAATCTTCGTAGCCGGCCGACGGACACACGCTCGCAAGTCCGCCGGAACTCGATTTCGCTGTTTCTATTTCGGCTCAACAGTTTTTTGGGCATGTGCTGTGAATTCGCCAATCTGTAAGACTAACGTGTTACCTTGGATCCTTGTGAATTCGACTACGTCAAAGACTAACGCCGTCTCTTGGTTCTTTTTCTATCGGAAGATCACGCAGTCTGCCGCAGGGCTCGCTGTTAAATATTTTAATATACATGGATAGTATTATATGTAATATTATTGTAATATATTATGATAGACGATAAGTGGGCAACGAACGAGGTAACTCCGTCAGCAAAGGACCAATACTCGACAGGAAGGGATTAGGAATGGACTCTCGAATGGGCATCGAGGACTGCCCTGCGACAGTTGTTAGGCTTGTTAACAGCGAAACCAAACTCGATACAATTCTAGCTTTCTGCTCAATTTCAACAAAAGCGTACGTCGTGTGTTTCTTCTGATCCACATGAAAAAGACCTGCGCCGGCTCTCTCGCAGGCTAGATGCCAACTAGCGCAGCATCCAGCATACTACTTTGCAGTTATTTGAAGGAATCACTGTGGTGGTTAGCCGTTCGACGTAGTGGAAACAATTCTAACGACCGAGTAAATGTTCTTATTACAATGTATAGTCGGAAGCTCTATTAGAGATGGCAAACGGTCTTGCGTACGCGTCGTGCAATGATATCCATTAAAGATATATTATCTATGCTCAAACGTCAGAGGCTGCGGTAAAGAATATTTCGTATAAAAGAGTTTCGAAACGGTGTGTTGTTAATGTTTCCGGTCACGAGTGTGTACAGTTCTTATTAGTAACAAAAGAAAATACATGTTTTTATTAAGGGAAAACAGCGTAGAGTCTCTACAAAATTGTCTCCACGACTCAAATTTTATACCCGGATGATTGTGTTCTGATTTTAATACGATTCCTTTGTACACCGGATATATTATTATCGGCCGCATCGATTGGAATGGGAATTGGAAGCGTGGTATCTGGTGCTTTATTCGAGGGGAAATGTATTGGATGTAAACTAAAGAGGAGCGAACACCGACAGAAAGGAGAATTGTGGTAATCTAACAGTAAAAAATATTAGTACATAATGTCAATCGTAAACGTAATTATAGGATTTATATGGTAAAGTCTGTATGATAGTAACAAAAAAAATAATACAAAGACTTTGTACAATTCCGATAAGTTTTTTAGTGAATTTTTCAAGCCAGCAAGAGAAAGCAAGGCTGCGAACACCTGTTTTTACGCAAAGGCTTGCTGGTACATTGATCCCTTCAACTGCAAGACACGTTATGTGGTTCTCGTAAGAATATCCGATATACCCATTGCTTTATTACGAACGCAAAGAATTTCAGTTGAATCTCCTCGAATCTACTTAGCGACGCCGATCACCGTTCAGTTTAGCGCGAACATAAACCGATGGATGTGAGAAAAAGAAAAAGAAGCAATGGACTCCCTTATAAGTAGCAGTAGGTCGTGTGTAATTTTTCTCGTGTGATCAAAAAAGGTAAAAAAAGCGAAAAAAGAAAAAACAGCCGAAAAATCATATTTATAATACCATAACAGTCATTACATTAGCCTGATACGTTATTATTTAACACGCCACCATCAAGAACTCATTAATTTCTCCGCGTGTATGTATGTGCGTGTGTGTGTGTGTGATCGTCGCACGACGTACCGTTAAACAAAATAAGGGTTGTTCGCTCGACTATCTTTTTTTTCTTTTTAAATCGAGTCTGACCGAAGCACGTTAACCCTCGCCAATTAACATACGGACTACTGTGCCTGGGTCCACCTTGGCCCGTAGCATTCTTTTGTTTTTTCACTTGTACAAACATTTTTAACCGTCGAAACAATGAATTTTTGATAAATTTCTCTTGTCTCGAACGGTAGTTCCGTCGAAAGCGGCAATTCCTATGGTCGTCGAATGGATAAATTGATAAATGCTAGCCGCCTTCTGTGTGTAGATGGCTTTACATACATATACACATAATACACGTACATATATATACACGTATATATATATGTATGTATATATTATATACACGCGTGCGCGCACTCATATACAGATCCGTGTGGCGTTCAGCGAGGGTTAATACAGACTTCTGAAGAGAGATGATACAAAAACAAAAAAAATGTGTATTTATAGTTTGTATAATATCTACTCGTTCGTCTATAGATTTTACCCGTCTTTCGGATCGCATTGCGATATTGAATTAAAACGATAACGCCTCCCGGCATACCGCAGTATCGGAGGACCCCGAAGTCGAACTGAAAAAGCTTCAAACGAACTGATGTACAGTATTTCTATCATGGGTAGTTAGAGGAGAGTCCGACGATACACGTTCCGCGCGGGAAGAGCTATCGGATGTATGTTAATTCGTTTCTTTTTCAATTGTCGGTGCACTTTTCGTAACGGTCGTCTCGTGTCGAGTACGCGCGGCTCTGCAGCCCCACACACACATAATGAGAGAAAAAGAGAGAGAGAGAGAGGACTTCGAAAGATAATTCCACGCAGCGCACAAAACTATTACTAATAAATTACGAGAACAAATAATATCCAAAGCCAGGTGAGAATCGACTTGAAACAGATTTTATTGTAACACCGCCCGAACGTTAATTAATAGATTGCGGACTTGATGTACTTATATCCAAAAACAAGTAGAAACTTCAGGAGAATTCGAGAATTTCTATTCGACGTGTCTATTTCTTGCAATCGCTTCGGAAAATCGAAAAATCCGCAGTCTACTAATTATTACCGGTTCGACTGATAGAAACCAGAAAACAGGAGACAGCCACGCGTATTCGACCGACAAAGGGTGCTAATACGCCACTCGTCGATTTAAGATCGGCGATGCGTATGTATACCGACACGTAGCGAATCGGCCATCCAATTTCGTTACTCTGTACTCAACTGAAGAGAAAAAAATGAAAAATAGGAAAACAGGCCAGGAGGAAAAGTGAATAGGTAGAGGGAGGGGGGTGGGTGGGAATGGGGAGAGGGGGAAGGGTATAGGGGGACAACAGATAATTATTCGTATCCTCTATTTTATCACTCGGAAAAAATTCATAGTCTCGCTGTGATCCCGTAGATGTAACCGCAGTTTTTCTATTAAAAACGACCGACGATAATAAACCGTCGCGTGTAAAAGCCATTCAACGGCGAATCAAAGGGCCTCTTTGTGAAACGTGTAATCGCCTCTCGCTCTATTATCGTTACGTTTTTTCCGCCCTCCTGGGTTTTTTGTGCTTCGCGAAAACCATGGATTGGCAAAAGGACTTAAAAACTGAGAGAGAGAGAAGAGGAAAAAGGGCTTATTAACTGACTGGGTATAGCCTTCCGAGTAGCTAACCCTCCACGGAAATGAATAAAAAAGAGGTTTCTATATTTGTATCGCTTCTGTACACGCAATACACACATGCGCGCCCGCGTGCACACACATGTATACGTATCGATACATGAATACGCGTACATACATACACACAGAGAAGACACAAGCGTGTTTAAACCGGACACGAGATCATGTTTAAGAATATTTTTCTAAAGGGTACGCGTTTTTCTCAGACTTGTACGAGACGAAATGAAATTTGTCCAATTACTCGGAAGGCTATCCGACAGGTGAAAAGTCAAGCTATGTCCGAGTCAGCATATCAGTGTCAAGGACCAGGTTCGTTTTCTTTCTTTTTTTCTTTCACTTACTCGTTTTTGGCCAGCAAATCCTTCCGATTTTTCAAAAGACAGAGAAAAAGAGAGGGGGGAAGAGAGTGTTTGAGAGAGAGATGAGAGAAAGGCGAGTGGTAGAAAGAGAGAATAAATTTTGGAAAACGTTAATTTTAGGAAAAGAAAGCACAAGAATTTCACCACCTAGAAAAAAAAGAAGAACGATTCGCATACGATTTTATAATTAGATATAAATAAATGAATAAATAAATAAAATATATATATATATATACAATATATATATGTATACATACAGATTTGTTACGCAACTGGGTCACATTAATTCGAAAAAACACCACGATTTAGATGTATATCGGCCTTTCAGTACTACCTGCGTATCGATATTGAGTACGAAATACGTTATATTTTTTACAATGTGAAGAATCTGTAAATATTATAGCGTCGAATTATATATATATACATAATATTAATAATAATAATAACGAGAAGGAATATACCGATAAATGATTATCTGACATCCGAGAAAAGACAACAATGAGAATGGCTAACAGTAAAAAAAAATGTGCATTTCCATTATGAAAGAAAAATAAAACCGTATGGTTTATGTTTAAATATTCGCGGGACGCGGTACGTTTTTCCGAGTCTTTAACTATTTTTTGCCTGTTTTTTGTTTTTTTTCGTTGAGTTATCGTTCGCATGATCACTTGGGTAGACAGAGAACGGATACTCGAGACACTTACAAACGACACCATCTGCGAAAATAAGAGAAATTTGTATTCGCTGGTAATTTTTTAATCTCTCTCTCGTGTATTCGTTTATTCTGACTTGCGTCGAAAAAGGGAAATACACGAAGGCAACGCGCGTTATTTTTTACATGTAGCAACGAGACAGAATAAAAAAGAAACAAACGGAGAAGAAGTAGAAAAAAAGGTATACCAGAATGTATCATTTGTATATTTCTCTATTTAATGCGAGTGAAAATAAACGAATAAGCAATCACGAAAACGCATTTTCTTTGCGCGGAAGAATAGAACGCTCGACAAACAACAACGCGTGGCAATGTTTCTTCTTTTTCTTTATAGTGCATTTGTTTTTACGTCGCAATAATTGTATTGGCGTAATTAGCTACGATTACCAGCATAAGAATCTAGTCACTACAGAATTCTTGTAACTCAATGACATGGAAAAAGAAAAGTGCCAGCCAAAAAGCTTCAAAAAAGAAACGTTTTTTTACAATTGTATTACCCTATCGTCCAAAAATAAATTCTGTTCTAAATGATTATAATACCCTTGACAAGTGGTTCTTTTTATTTTTTAATTTAACGAATGAAATCAAATGTTTGCACAGTACATCGTTCTTATTGTTACCGACATTGAGAGACTACGATTGGATTTTAGAAATGAGATAGGTGGATACGCAACCGAACTTTTCCGCTTTGTACCTGCGATGTCAATTTTTCCATGGAAGCATTGAGATTGTTCAGCGATAGCTACCCAAATGATTTACCTTGTCTGGAAAACTGGTGCACATTTTTTCTTTGTACGCAATTTTTTCACATTTTTTTTATTACTAACCATTGTACTGGCATTTTGGCAATATCGCACAAATATAATATAGTATAAAACTGAACAACATATGTGGTATCAATTAATCCTCATAAACAGAAAAAACACGAAATCCAGAATTCGACTTAATGTTGATCCACCCAATATAAGAAACCGTTACAAAAACGAACACGTTTAACTTGAAACAAATAATTCATTCATTCGTTTGATACACTCGTACGCTTCCGTTGCAGGTACTTTCATACAGGCAGAAATGATTTCATGAGTTACATAGAAACTAGAAATTTCTGGATCATGAGATCTCATAGGAAGTTCTTTATATGTATCATTATAATCCCGCTCAAAGTTGAGACATTGATCACAAAATCGGCTACAATTATTCACCAGCTCCATAAAATTATTATAATCGTCCTGCGTATCTCTGTTCAAGTTTGTAAAACAACTGTCAAACAAATCCGCGTAATCAGTCTTGCATATGATTCTTTCGAGTTGACGAACCTGTTTCGTCAACGATTCGTAGAGTTTCCTTCGAATCTCCGGGCGTTCGGTTAGAAGCTTTACCGCGAAGTCCGTAAAAGACTTGAATAAAAATGGAAATAGGTCGACTCCACCAATGATCGGATACTCTAGAGGCAAACAGCAGGCTTCTATCATCAAACGAAAGAAGTGATCGTATCCTTCCAAGGCGGTCTTCCATCCAAAACCGTAATAGAATATTTCGATAACTTCTGTGCTTAGCCGGCGACACTCTTTTTCGGTCGACCGAGTAATCAAGTACCGCAAAAAGTCTTCCCTAGACAAACTCAAGTTCAACAAATAGTCCTGCAGCTTCTTCGGGGTCGTAGGATTTTCTTTCAGTCTGTTAATCACATTCAAACAACGTCTTTCGTAATCTTCTATTATAGCAATTGGACTCGGATCCCTCCGCATTACAAGCCAAAGAGACGTGAAATGTAACTTGTCTATTGGTTCAATCACAGCTTGAATCTCATCGAATATCTCCCTCTTCGTAGAATCAGGAATCAGGTGGCTCTTATTCTCCAAGAAATACGTCAATATTTTTGTTATTCGATCCAAAGTTTCGTTGCTCGCGTATTTCGAGTTACGCTTATCCTTTCTCAGAAAAGACATTTTCTTAGCCAGAGCCACAATCAGATTCTTGAAGTTCGTGTTTCTGGTACATTCAGCTCGCAATTTACGAATACTGTAGAGAACATAATTTACGTTTGTTAGATTGACAGTGTCCTCCTCCAAGTATGGTATGAAGACATTGTTCATTAGATTATCCTCGTCGATTACAGAATGCTCCAATAGAACCACTATAAACTTCATGAATTTTCTTCCATCCCATTGAGCATCCCCTACGCAAATAGTTCTTAGGATACTAGTTAAGAGTATTTCATTATTGTCCCCTCTAATCCCCATAAACGGAGATAGAAGAAGCGTGTCGTTGGCAGGAATCATTGTGCCACTGTAGTCTTGGTGACCGATAGTTATCTTTAAAATTATAGTCAATATTAATCTAAGGTTCTTTAATAGGAATAGCAAAACAATTCTCAAATTCGTTGATGTCTGCATATTGGAATTTCGCGTGATGAAGTCGTTAAATGCTTCCTCCGTGTGCGGAGATTCTAAGTAGTTTTTGCCATCATGCTTCGTCAGATACATCATTACGATTTCGTAAATATCTGGTATCACCTGAAGCGACAATAGTTTCATGACCAATGTATAGCTGAGATTCTTGAATTCCTCGTCTGTCGATTGTTCGAGAACGAAAGTTAAATATTGTAACAGATTAAAGCAGTCTTTCTTTTCTAGTAAAGATCTGTTCGTGAAAACAAACTCAAGTATCGATCTGTCCCATTCTTTGTATCGACATAACAATTCCTTCATAAGTTCCTTTTTACCTTCGGATATGGCACAACAAAGTTCTTGCAAACTTAAAACGAAACTCGACTCGTTGGGATCTGGTTTCGAGGCGAAAACCTGCAAACATTCTACGAGATGACTGTTCTGCGACAGCTCCTCATTGTTCTTTACAAGTTCTAGAAAATAGTAACATTCAATTCCAATAGAACGTTGCAACGAGATCATGCTGTTGTCTTCGTCGTCTACCTCTGCCCAATTCAAATAGACATTACAGTCGATTTCTTTAATTTTAACTAACAACAATTCCATCAAATTTCCGTTTAACGTTGCTAACGCATTTTTCATGCAACTCTCTTCGCACTTCTCGTACGTTTCATTTCCAAACGTTATGTTGTATAATTTTCTTAAATCTCCAGACGTAGAAATTGCTTGAAACTTATTCTCTAAGCAATCGTGTACTGTGGAAATCAATCTTTTCAGCATAACACCACAACGCTCGCTCTTTTTCAAACTCGATGATGTCGCCGGAGGTATAATCTTTGGATTTGTTAACAGTAGTAGGAACTCTTGGAGATTATTTTCATAGTTTTTTATACTTTCTTCGAGATTCTGAGACTGTACACCGATTTCGTTCAGTCTGACAAGTTTAGCGTACGCAATCAATATAGTATCATATATAAAGTTCATCGATTTCGGGAATGGTAATTCTTCTATACACTTTGTCACTATGGCCAGTACTTCCGTGAACAGATCGAACGGCATATTATAAAAGGACTGTATTAAAACTTTCTCATATTCAAGCTTCCACAATATTTGTATAAATAAATACGGAGATATCGGCGGGCACATATCAACTAGATGGCCACTGACAATGTCTTCTCCCAAACGCTCTTGGTTCTTGAACTTAGTATTTAGTAATAAATACAAGTATGATAGAGCACATTTCTCGTTGCTGGCCAGACTCTTTTCTTTCATGGGTATGCTGTAAGACTCGAATAAGTTCAACATGGTTTCGCACACTTCGTCGATGTGACCGATACTTTCATACGTTGCCCGTACAGTCAGAAATTGTAGACCTTCACATTCCTGATTCTTCTTCATCAGGTATGTTTGAACCTTCTTATAAAATACATTCAGTTCGTCCATTGTCGCTGTAATTATTAAACTACGATCAAATTTGTACGATTCTTTGAATTAGTGCACAGCATGTGTCAATGTTCTGTCTAACGAGAATGCTACAAATTATAGAAATGAGTGAGTACATTGTACAAAATATGGTAGTTAAGGAGTTAGACTCGTTTCTAGGATTGCAAGGGTTTGAGATGCGTTTTCCCATCTCTCAATAACACAAAAATGGGGGTTTTCAATATTCCAGAAAAAGTAGCTTTTGGGGATAGTCTCACAAGTCCTACTTGCGTTATTGGGCAGCAGGTAGCTGTCGAAGCTTTATGAAGAGAGCAACATATGCAGCGTTATGCTTTGGAATAATGCAAATTAAGTAAACATGAAAGTAGGACTTTTGAAGGCGACTATGGCCTGGTTAGATCTTTTATCTAGCGCTTTTGAGTAGTGAGGAACCACATCTTTGCCATCCCGTGGTGCCCTTGCAATCCTCGAAACGAGTCCCCCTCCTTAGAAACGCATTAGAAAAAAATATCGTTACCATAGATATCGGCAATTTTGATTTATCGTGTCTCTACGGTCCGCAGAAAAATATATGCCGGCACTGCGTGATTACTTTATCATAGAGGTTACGTCACTGGCCAATAACAGTCAGAAAAATTACGCGTGCGATCTGATTAAATCTCTTCATAAAGTGAAAATGGTTCGTTCGTGGTACATGGACAAGAAGGACGCCGATCAACGGCTAGAACACCACAAAGAACCACCAGAATTCGTCTCCCTTGATCACCTGTTCGAAAAGACAGGTGTTGAATATTTCAAGGTTAGGTTAAAGTTCAATATCTGAAGTATTTCACAACTATTTTCGTGTAACAGTTGTTGATTGTTTCATAGATAACTGATACGTTTTGTGCTTGATCACTACTTCTACAATAGCTATTGCAAACAAGTTTCGAAACGAATTATTTTGAAATAATTCCGGATACGCGTTCCATCCATTTATTATACAAGTTTCAAATGCAAAATGCGCAGTTGAAAGATGCGACTGTTTACAGTATTCAAAATAAAATGTGATCTACCAAAATTTAAACGTTTCACATTATTCTTCGGCAGTAGCTATTGCAAACAAGTTTTAAAACGAATTATTTCGATGAAATGCTTCCCGATGTGTTCTATCCGTTTCCAGTACTATTTAGAGAAATGATCTATTTAGCAAAATTTAAATAGAAAATATTAATGTAGGTGAATCACGAGAACTACCGAAATGATAACATACTGACAGAGTTGAGAGATAAACGTGGTTACACGTACGAAGATGAGATTACATGTTCGAAAGAATGTCTACCAAATTATGAGGAGAAAGTAAGAGATTCGTGTAACCCGCGCGGTATATAATAATACTGTTAAATAATTAATGTACCATTTAAATTTTTAGTTGAAGAATTTTTTTACTGAACATCTTCATACCGATGAAGAAATAAGATTGGTTTTAGATGGATCGGGATATTTTGATGTAAGAGACAAAGATGATGAATGGATACGTATCGAAGTTGTAGCTGGAGATTTAATCATTATTCCCAGTGGTATATACCACAGATTCACTTTGGACGTTAACGTAAGTATTTCAGTTTTGTAGTGAGTCGAACAACTTTCTACGTGCAATTGTTTCATTTTACAGAATTACATAAAAGCAAAGCGCTACTTTGTGGGAGAACCCGTCTGGTTACCACACAATAGACCAGCTGATAATATGGAGTGCCGAAAAAATTATATCAATCGTTTGAACGAAGGTTTCAAAGCTCAAACTGCTTAACATTTGTTCAAAGAAGAAAGAAAGAACTGTGTATTGGGAGTATTGTAAAACAAATGTGTACAGAATTCAGCAAAATAGACGACTCTGGGGCACTACTATAAATGGCTGTACCATTATTCAAAATATATCAATTTCATATGCATAAATGAAGAACTATTTCTAATATATTGTATAACGCAAACAACTAATGTCTTTTGCTTGTTCAGCTTCTGTAGTGTACGTAAATGAATATTATATAGGGATACATATATTTTTGTAATTCGAATTTCTTATATGTACAGTTTTAGAATAAAAATTGCTCCAATATTGGAAAAACTCGTGTTCATTTTCGATCCATAAGATTATCGCCTACTATCAATTTTTATTAAATTATGTACATACAAATGCCTTATCTAGGCGAATACTGAGTATTCTGTATATAAAGTTCAGATTTGAAGATCATTGATTTTCCATACAAATTCTCATGACTTTTTATACAAGATTCAATTTATACCTATATTCGTGTTATGAAGTTTTGAATTTCCATTCATTCTATGTCCATCAGTCAATTATTCGCATACCAGTTACATTCAATGTTTCTTTATCCAGCGATTAACATTACGCAAAATGATGTCAAAATTAATATATATATATATATGTACATATTATTAGTTAGGCGTGACTTTAAAAGAAGTACACATGAGAAATACATCCAAACGTTAATCAATTATAAATTTCATCGTCAAGATGTAAAAAAGATTAAATCAAAGATAAAATAAATACAATAGTGATTTTTCGGTTCTACGAAAGAAAAGCTAGTGTCTTAGTTTACACAAATATACACGCATAAATGAAGTGTGTCAACTAAATACGTAAATACGATATTGGGTATATACCCTGTCGTGTTTGTCTTAGAACAAAAAAACGTCATTTCTAATCATTTTGTCCCTACTAAACTAAAAGTCTGCGCTCAGTGTGAAATCGGTTACGATTTTCTCCTGCGTAACTCCCCACTTCTGATATTCTCCAACCTTCTTCTCAAAGAAATTTGTTTTACCCTCCAAGGAAATATGTTCCATAAAGTCAAATGGATTTTCGGACATATAAACCTGCGTATTAAATAATAAAAATAAAAATGACACATTGATAATCATGGTGTACATCAAATACCAATGTACCTTTTGAACAAGTCTAGCAGGACTTAACATTACTAATAATTACAAACATGTTTACGCACCTTTTGACAATCCAGCTCAACAAGCAGTCTGTCTGCAACAAACTCGATGTACTGACACATGAGCTTGCAGTTCATGCCTATCATTTCAACGGGCAACGCGTTCGTTAAGAAGTCTTGTTCAATCATGACAGCTTCTTTGATAATGGATGTGACCCGTTCCTTCGATGGTTTTTGTACCACGTGTTTAAACATAAGGCATGCGAAGTCGCAATGCAAGCCCTGAAAAATAGGATAAATTTGTATGGATGTTTCTCAGCGGGCTATTCTCTGAATGTGTAAGAAATTTCTTTATTGAACCAACCTCATCTCTAGAAATGAGTTCGTTGCTAAATGTAAGGCCAGGCATGAGACCTCTTTTCTTCAACCAGAAGATAGCGGCAAAACTACCACTGAAAAATATGCCTTCCACAGCAGCAAATGCGACTACTCGTTCGGGGAATGTGGCAGACTCGTGACTTATCCAGTTCAATGCCCAGTTAGCTTTCTTAGCGACGCATGGCAGATTTTCGATTGCGTTAAATAAAAAGGCTCTACGAGAGAAATTACGTGGAACGGTAAAGGATTTCTGAACAAATATAACTACACGAGTCTTACCTTTCTTTAGCGTCCGCGATATATGTATCGATCAACAAAGAATACATTTCCGAGTGTACATTTTCCATAGCAACCTGGAAACCATAAAAGCAACGTGCCTCCGTAACTTGCACCTCTTGGCTGAACCTTTCAACAAGATTCTCGTTGACAATTCCATCAGAGGCAGCGAAGAATGCCAACACGTGAGATATGAAATGCTTCTCAGTAGATGTTAAACGGTTCCAGTCAACCAGATCCTACAAAGAGTGTGAATCCAATCAGTGAAGATACTTGAACATGTTCGTCTAGAATTTGAAAAATATATCCATTCTATACCTTAGAGAGATCCACTTCCTCCACAGTCCAGAAAGAAGCTTCCGCTTTCTTATACATATCCCAAATGTCGGGCCACTGGATGGGGAAGACAACAAATCTTCGAGGATTTTCTTTAAGCAGTGGTTCCAATTCTTTGTTGAACTCGCTATCCTTAAGTTGGATTTTCCTGACTGCTTTTGTCTTAATCACCTGACAGAAATAAACAAGTATTATTGATAGAAGATATAGCTGATTTACCGATAATATAGTATACTATTTACCCCATTCTTTACTCCATTTTCCTGAGAGATTGTTGGCAGAACGCATAACTTCTTAGGGGATGTCTGAAAAAAAAAAAAGAACGGATTAACTGGGGTTCCACTAAAAATTGCTGTACTATTATTCACAATATTGTTTACATTATTAAATATGTCTGTACCTAATCAATTACTAAACATTTAGGTATTATGCCAATTTTATATCCATAAAATTTTAAAAATCATATAGAACGGAAGTATTCTAGCTAGGAAGAAGCGTTTAATTTTTGGAGTTAAAATAGCTCAGAGTGTAAAGGGGTAAGTGTGTAGAAGAGTGTAAAATTGCGTAGTAGAAAATATTGATTCATTTCCTGTTTCACTTACAGCACTCAACATGTTTGTATAAGATCGTAACACAGGAAAATAATACTTTATCGAGCTTCAATTCTCCCTGCTTCGTACAGAGGTAACAATTGAATTGCTTAACAGCATTATTCAACAGGAAAACAAAATTGCTTGCTACTTGCACAACTGTGTGCAATAATATTGAACCATTATCGAGATCCTTGTCATGAGTGATTAAGTCTAATCTTCGAGTGTATGAATTAACAGCATGTTGCGTTTAAAAAGATATTCACTCTCCTTTTATTTCACAGAGACATAGAAATGAAATATCAGAGCACGTCTATTTCTGTTGAACTTAACCTTGTCATACCATATCACATAAATTTTATCCAGCCAAAAATGTTTCTAGAACGTTCACCTAAGTCATAAATATAATTGTTTGTTATGCACACCATAACGGTGTACAATGATTCGATTAATAATTAGGAAGATCAAAATTTCGATCACGTGTGATACAGCAAACACGTGTGATACAACAAGCACGTATTTATATGTATACATTTATTCGCACAGTCATGAGCACAGCAAAAATAGTAGACAATATAAAACAATATAATTACGTTGTATAAGAATGAAGATACCGTCAGATTTCCATTTTATTGAAAAAATCAAGGATCCCAAATTTGTCTATGAAAGAAAAACTAAAAAAGGTACCGAAAATTCAATTAACAACAAGCGCTATGCGAACGAAACAATTTTTATTCGAAGTAATTACGAAAAAACGTGGTAAAATAGCAAGGAAAATTGTTCATTTATTTGCCAGAACGCACGGCCTCTTTAATGTTTCAATAAATTTGTATAATTTAAATGTAATTAATGATTTGTCTCTCCAGGTGTTTAGTAATCAGGGTGGGGCATTTGCCGATAAACTGGTGAACAATACCAAAATAACATAAAATAATGGAGTAAAGCTGAGCTTACCTTATCTCTGATTGAAACATCCTCGAAGTGTTTAAGAATATTTTCCTTTGTTGAGACTTGAAGAGGCATGGTGAAACTTTCGATTGCTTGGAACGATTACACTCTGATACCAGCAAACGGTCTTCTTTATGGAAGAACGATCTCTTCCAAGTCAGTTGCTTGAATGTCCAAAAAGCGGTAGCAAAGATACCCTCCCCGGCATTAGTTCGCTTCTGTTCGCGCCAAATTGACGTTGACCAACCAGCTGGCCAGTCTTTTCGCGCCAAAACTTCGCGACGTGGAAACAAACTAATATTCACAAGCATAACTGACTGAACAATCTTCTAGAATAATTTCCATTGTTATGCAATTGAAATTAGGCTCAAAATATGTAAAATAGAAATATTTTTCTTCCCGCGCGATTAAAGGACCTGCGCGTAGCAATGGAAAAGTCATTGCGACATGCACACGCACTGAACCTGAACATAATCACGAATAAATAGTTGGTGTCAAACTATACCAGCGACGAAGCTATAGAGTGAAATTAACTTATTACCATATTGCGGGTCTTGCGACATTCTCGAATTTTTAAAAATCTTTCACTGTTTTCTATTTTATTCAACTAATTTCTTCATAAATGCATATATATATTATCGCGTCAATATCTATAGATAAGAATATTAAATCCGATTTAAATTTTCCCGCGTCCCTATACAACCAATTTAAAGGGACAGTCGAACAACCGACAACAAAGGTATCGACCCGAGTGTCGCCTTTTGTTATATCCACATTTTTTAATATATACTATAATATATATGAATATAATATAACAATATATTCTAAAAGGCGTTAGAAAACACCGAATTATTCGAGTGACACTGAGTGACACGATCTCCAGCAAGGCCACGCAGTTTTCCAGAATTAGCCACAAACAGCGCCACTATCGTGCACAAAATTTTCTTGTCGCCATTTGCATCGTGTCTTATGGCAAAAGCGGCAAGAATCAGATGCGAATGAAAAATAATATTTTAATGCTTTTCCGTTTCAATTTGTCAATATTTAAGAGCTCTAATTAGAGCTAGAAGAACGCGCTTTATAATAAATACATTGTAATTTGAAGATAATTACAATAGTACACTGTAAATATAAATTTGCTTATTTATAGAAGTTTTCTGATGGATGAATTTATGTAGACAGGATATCCTCTCTGCTGAATATAGCGATGTTATTATTCACAAATTTGGCAACTGTATTTTACGTTCGAATAAATAAACTTGCGATTTATTAAACGATTGTTATAATTTTCACGAAGTAGAGAGTCTATCCATTTCAACTTATAAAAAAATGGCTACGAGATATATATTAACTATTAATATTATTGTATAATGTAATGTTGACAATATTTAGATTACTGATATGTATAATAACCTCCTGCAATTATAAATGAATAATGTTGAATTTCGCGAAGCAATAGATTGTTACAGTGGCAAAATGTCAAATTTAAAAGAGCGCCATTTTATGTTATCGTGGGAGAAGTGGTTAAAAATTGTATACCTTCATGAAACTTTGTAACGTGCCTATTCTCTTTTTTCATTCTGTATTCAGAAATACAAAGTTCTTTTCGCGAATACAAGATTAATATGGAGGAGTAAACGTGTGGTATTCTTGAGTAAATTGTACTCGGAGCGATTCCATTTCGAACTCATTGAATTCTGAGGTTAGTGTCATCAAGCAATGACTTTCTCTGTTTATTTATACATGAACAAGTCGTGGTGTTTGTCAAGGATGCGCCGGAGCGGCGTGAGAAATTTTAGCGACAGTAGCGACAATTGCGGCAAAACTAGGAAGCTCCTGGACAAGGATGGACAGATCATTGTCTCTCCTGTAGGGCTGTGACGGAGAGGGCATATGACGTTCGCAGGAGAGACGAAGACGGAAATACTACGAAGCAGCTTGATTTTATCATGTGCCTGGTACAATTTCATTTCGCGAGGAAGCAATATTTTCCGATGCTCTTTGCGTTGAAATGTTCTCCGAAGTATCTCGGACGCCCTAACAGAGCCCTTTTTTGGAAAAAGTATACAGAAAAAAATTTCTTCTATAAAAACGTACGGAATTATTGTTTATAAAAATTCAGGAGACAAATTGCAAAAAAGGGCTCTGTTACGGCGTCCGGAATAATTCAGGGAATATATCAATACCAAAATTATACAGTAATATTTCTTTTTCGCTTCGGGAAATTGCTCAAGCTGAACTCAATAGATCGAAACAATTTGTATTCCAACATGGCTGCTTGACTATCGCGCTTTACGACCGAGAGGCATAGAGGTCCTCGTCTCTCCTGTTGGGCTGCGACGGAGAGGGAGATATGACGTTCGCTCGCAGGAGAGACGAAGACGGAAATAGTACGGAGCAGCTTGATTTTGTCAAGTGCCTGGTACAGATTCATTTCGCGAGGAAGCAATATTTTCCGATGCTCTTTGCGTAGAAATGTTCTCCGAAGTATCTCGGACGCCCTAACAGAGCCCCTTTTTGGAAAAAGTATACAGAAAAAAATTTCTTCTATAAAAACGTACGGAATTATTGTTTATAAAAATTCAGGAGACAAATTGCAAAAAAGGGCTCTGTTAGGGCGTCCGGAATAATTCAGGGAATATTTCAATACCAAAATTATACAGTAATATTTCTTTTTCGCTTCGGGAAATTGCTCAAGCTGACCTCAATAGATCGAAACAATTTGTATTCCAACATGGCTGCTAGACTATCGCGCTTTACTGACTCAGTCGTAATTCACCTCTACGCCGATAGAGGCGACACTTTACTGTCTGTAATTCACCTCTACGCCGATAGAGGCACCATTTTCGCTCCGGCGCACCATCACAGTTTTGCGGCAAGCAATAGCTTCGTGAAAAAAATTTCGTTAATGTTTATTTTACAATTATTCCAATTATTGAAGTGAAACTTCTTTTATGTTATAATACATATACATACAAACGTTCGATCTTAGTTACAATTTTATTGTATTTGTAATATCACCGGGTTTGGGACGTAACATGTAACCACCATATCTTATTTATAGTGGGAAAAATAAAAGGCAATAATGGCTTTGCACAGTGTGCCTCCAAAAAGGAAAGAAATTTATAAATACGAGGCACCATGGCCTCTGTACAGTATGAATTGGTCAGTTCGACCTGATAAGAGATTTCGTTTGGCCCTTGGTAGTTTCGTAGAAGAGTATAATAATAAAGTACAAATAGTTTCTCTGGACGAAGAGACGTCAGAGTTCAGTGCAAAAAGTACTTTCGACCATCCTTATCCGACAACAAAAGTTATGTGGATACCAGACAGTAAAGGTATAATTCAAAAAACCATCTCTGATTTCTGCATAATATACATATTGTGTCTGCATTTATATTGAATTTGTAATTTTATTACATTCAGGATTGCTGCCTGATCTCCTAGCTACATCTGGCGATTACTTAAGAGTCTGGAGAGCAGCAGAACCAGAGACTCGTTTGGAATGTGTTTTAAACAACAATAAAAACTCAGATTTCTGTGCACCGCTTACTTCCTTTGATTGGAACGAAGTAGACCCAAATCTGATTGGTACAGCTAGTATAGACACAACATGTACCATCTGGGGTCTAGAGACAGGACAAGTGTTAGGCAGAGTAAATATGGTCACAGGACACGTTAAAACACAATTGATTGCCCACGACAAAGAAGTATACGATATAGCCTTCAGTCGAGCTGGAGGTGGTCGGGACATGTTTGCATCTGTTGGAGCTGATGGTTCTGTGAGGATGTTCGATTTGAGACATTTGGAGCACTCGACAATCATTTACGAGGACCCTCAACACACACCACTGTTGAGGCTCGCATGGAACAAGCAGGATCCAAATTATCTTGCGACAGTAGCTATGGATGCCCGTGAAGTTATCATCTTAGACGTTCGTGTTCCGTGTACACCGGTTGCCAGATTAAATAACCATAGGTATACGAGATATATTGTTCTCTTAACTTCACGTGTATTCTACGTTCGATATGTCTTTCATTCTTTATTAATGGTTTTTCAGAGCAAGCGTTAATGGTATAGCCTGGGCACCGCATTCGTCTTGCCACATTTGCACAGCTGGTGACGATCATCAAGCGTTAATTTGGGACATACAACAAATGCCGAGAGCCATCGAAGATCCTATCCTAGCTTATACCGCTGCCGAGGGAGAGGTGAATCAAATTCAGTGGGGCGCAACCCAACCTGATTGGATTGCAATTTGTTACAACAAAGCCGCAGAGATCCTTAGAGTGTAAAGAAAGTATCTTCCAATAGGTTCGCATTTTCGTGTGAAAGATGTTCTTGACGAATTGTTACGCGAACACGTAGATCGTTTCATTTGTATATTTCGTATGGTCTTGTCGATTCACCATGCATTCTTTCATTTCTTTTTGTACCTGTAAAATAGGCATGTACAAGTACTAGTTATTTTTTAAAAGTATAGAAAAATTGATATTGCGAAAGAATCACAAAGAAAAGGGTAAAACAATTCGATACAGTTCAACTAGGTTTATGAATTGAATGATCGCATCGAGTATGGCTGGACCGATTTAAAAATATCGAGTATATGTACATGTTAATTTGACGATAATGCAATGTGTTATCATTGTGCCACTGGTATTTATGTATGTATTTAAGATTCTCAGGATTATCAAGCAAATGTATGCGTGAAGTAAATAACAATAGCGAATACACAAAGTAAAAGCTCATTGAATGATAATTTAAACAGTAGTGTAATGTTTGTATAAGAGAAGAGTTATGTGTGTCTTCAGTCATCGATGGATGTGTTCTGGAGACGCGATTATAGAGACTGACGAATCACATGTATATTATCATAATATAAAATGAACGTGATCGGGATATTTCATTTCGCAATTAAAGGAAAAACACAAATCAGATTGATCGCTAACAAAATTGTCTTCATTTGTCTTCTTCGTGGGATAAAACGAAATGTAGTGTACCGATCGCGATACAGTTGTATATATGTTTATATTTCCATATTTACTTGATTTTGTAGAAAAATCATAGAATATAACAATAGCTTTCTACATATTCTCCGAGTTCAATCAATATATTTGTATTAAACGATATAATTATATCGTATAGAAAAAGTGTGTGTGTACTCATGATTTAAGTAGAGGGGGAGAGAGCAATTTTGAATTTCTTTTATTGCAATGACGAAAGTTATAGCGGTAGTATTGGTGATACTAGAATTAGCGAGGAAACCAACTTATGTGATAATATGATTACATACTTACGAAGTTTTCAATGAATCTTAAGACGTAAGATTGTATCATGAACTTGTAATTAAAGGTAGTTTTTTTTATACATAAATTATTTAAATCAACGCTAAGACAATTCAATGTACCAATAATCCACGCTTTCATAAAAATCATACTTTCCATAGCCAATGTATAATGTATATGATAGGATTGCAATCGACACACTTTCAACATTTAAACAACAACAAAAAAAGAGACAAATTTCATATTGTTGTCAGACACGTACGTATCATAATTTACAGTTAATGTAATATGGGCGAGATGCATTATTTACAATAATGAAATGCGAGTATATGAAGTCAGAATATTAGTCAATCAATTAAATTAAATTCTTGCAGTAATATCTCGTTTTCAATCGAACATCTGACGACTCCGCGCAGCTGTAAGATTAGTATTATATACTACTGCTACTTTAATAAATATTATTAACTCTGATACAGAGCAAGCTCTTTACTACCTAACAGTATAGTCAACGAAAAAATTCGCATTCTTACTTCTTCGAATAATCGAGTTTATCAAAATATATACATTCTCCAACATCAGATTCTTTTGACAATGATCCTTTTCTGCAGATTTCTATTCTAAACCACATTTACTGATTTCTGTATCAACTAACGTATTATTTCTTTCATTGTTTATGCTACGGTACGTGCGCTATTCACGAACACGCACAATGCATGTCTCTAAAGAAAAAAAGAAAAGCATGTGTAACCCCTTGCCTTACAATTTATTTTACTAAAAAAAGGAAAAAAAATTGATTTCGGTTTAAAGGAAATTATTATGTATGTTATATTCCGTTCAGAATCTTCATCACGAGTCATACGCGCGATATCGTAGGGGAAGGGGTTAATATTAAAATCTCACACGGCGAATCGGCACGTATCCACAGTTTTACTCACAAAGCGGAATTTTTATTATAATTAATGCATCGCGTTAAGAATAGATTTGAGTCATGCTCCTCGTTCTAACGTTAATAATTCCGATTCCCTGCGATAGTTGGCTAAATCACATCGAACGCTTGTGTCGCAGGGTCCCGTCACAAGATAGATCTTCTTTTTGTAGTGATTGTAAGAATATTAGGAAAACTTTTGGAAGCGAATATTTCGCTATACACAATTTTCTCACTTATCGTTTCCTGTTCGAAAGGTCGCTTCCAAACACCATGGCTAGTGGTTACACGAGACATTGGTGAAAAAATAGAACTGGCTACTCTCACAATTCTCAGCATATATACACGTGCTTGTGGAAGATCTGATACAATTATTAAAGCACACATATTTTGCTGGCTATATAATGGAGATGCAACACCGTGCATCCCATAGTCAGCATGTTCCCCATAGCAATGCAGACGTGAACACGTCGGAAAGCCTTGTGGATTTTCAAGTAGTGTGGACAGTGTTTCAACGGGCCGGGATTGTGGCGACCAATCTCGTTGCCGACTCCAGCAGCACGTTCCAATACGTTCTTTTGAACTATCAATTGTAACAGAGGCGGAGTCATATAGAGTCTAATTAGCAGCTCCAGGAAAAATGCACCGGACATTGCACCCACCTACAACAAAATAAATAATAATCTTCCGCTTCCTCCGACTGTTTGTTAGGCAAGCGCAAAAGTTATGCACCTCCCGTGCAGCAACACAAGTCATTTATGTTCACGAATAATTTTCTTGCTCTTATAGATTTATAGCTGTTCTTCAAAATAAAAGAAAACGAAAAAATGGTCTGGAGTACGCATTGAAGTTCCTACTTTAATACCGGGTGTTTAACAATTCATGGTACAAATTAGACCAGGTCGACTCTATGGCTGGAAGTAAGACGAAAATGAAGAATACGAAAGAAAATTAAATTTAATAAATAATCAACGTCATGGATTTCCGTACAAGATGCTGTTGCCTTGCTGTCGTAACTAGAGGTGGGTGTATACTAGAGCTCGGACTTTTA
The DNA here is from genome assembly GCA_028455615.1 of Lasioglossum zephyrum. Classification (NCBI taxonomy): domain Eukaryota; kingdom Metazoa; phylum Arthropoda; class Insecta; order Hymenoptera; family Halictidae; genus Lasioglossum; species Lasioglossum zephyrum. The sequence continues at coordinate 17,538,933 of CM052332.1, read as the reverse complement.
CCCGGGTATATGAGATACTCAGATACCCGAGTACCCATGAGATAGCCGAGTATCCAGGTACCCGGGTATCTCATAAGACGTCAGTAATAAATAATTTTGTGCAATTTAAAATAATAACGAAATTAAAAGAACGTTGATATATTAATTTAAATTTATTAAAATCGTTCAAGAGAATAAGTAATCGTAATATATCGTCTGCTTTTTCCTATTGATGCGAACGATTTTTATTTTGCATGAAGATCCGCAGTGTATTTATGAGATACCCGGGTAATTTTTGTTTACACGAATACCCGGGTATCCGGATAATGCTGTTTACCCGAGTACCCGGGTGCACGAGTAATTTTTGTTTACCCGAGTATTTCACGGGTATCCCGGGTACCCGGGTATCTCATAAGTCACAGCTCTAGTGTATACCCGAAGATCTATGATGTTCGGGTGGTCTCCGAACAATAAAAATTTTCGCACATTCTTTACGCGACTTTATTATTCTTGATTTTCGTCTTATTTCCAGCCATAGAATCGACCTAATTAGCACCATAAATTATGAAACAGCCGGTATACTTCGGAAAGCGTCGATGGTAAAAAATAAATACTGGAAAGAAAGAAATTCAAGAGTGAAATTTCGTACATAAAGGACTCATGTTACCATAAATTACCAATGCTCGTACCTGTATGGCTATTTCTGTGTCCCACGTATGCGCCGGATGGTGTTTAATGAAAATCAGCAGCGTGGTCAGGCTGAGACACGCGTTGATGGTGAAGTATCTTGGGAACAGAATCCGTTGCACCTCGCCGAACGTATGCCTCGGCAACGCAAAGTACAAGGAGAGACCTGAAGCGACAATGAATCGTCATTAGAAACGCTGTTCTTCTTTCTTGCTGTGTTGAAACTCGTCGATTCGAATATTACCTGAGACAAAGGTCATCCAGATTTGAGCACCAAGATGCATCACGAACGAGGCCAGATAAATAAACGTCGTTGTTCTCGAGTAAGGATGACCAGCACCCTGTACCCTGTCCTTCGTTGGCACCAGAGCTGACGTTACACACAGAACTGCCGCGATCATGATTACGTGTGCTGGCTGCGTGGTGTAGAACAGAATCCTGTAACAAATCAAATTATCGTTGCAATGTGAATTCTTAAAGAAAACTTTTCTTTTATCTCCAAGAAGCCCCACCCCCTTCGATGAAGAACGCTTCCAGATAATGGTGTCGGTAATTCCATCGAAAATCGACGGAACGTACGCGTTAATATTCTCGTTATGGGTTTACACGGTTCGCGAGACCGCATCTTATTATTACCCGATCCGGTTCTCCGTTAAGTTCGACTCACGAGACTCGCGTGCAGCATCATCGTCTCTGGCGCCAGACGATCCGATCTTTCAGATAGCTCGGTTTACATGGGAAACAACAAATCCTGTGCAACAGAATGGCAGCTTTACCGTTAATTCACATTCTATCTATTCCAGCGATTTCCGATCTGGAAGGCGGCAAAATTTTTTGATAGAAAGAACTAATAATATCTACAAGTAAATGAAACTTAATACATAGTTTGTAAAATTTGTCTACACTATTACATCTACTAACCCTCCGTGTGGGTTTGCAAACGAATAATGTAATTGCCTACATGATCTACTTTTTCTGGGCGCAATACACCATTTGATATCAAAGAAAATCTGCGTCCGCGAGCGATTGAAAATATAAAAGGTAGAGAGGTGCGGAAAGAAAGTAAAGATTGGAAACCGCTGATCTATTGTATGCGCGCGCCAGAAAAAGAAAAGGATTCTTATATCGATCATTTCTGTCATTCCATTATCCGAGATCTATTTTAACGAAGCGACGAATTGTGCAAGAACCGTGCTTGTGTTTCTCCTTCGAGATAACGGTTCGACTTTTTGGATCACCTACCTCCGCAAAACATGGCGCGAATAATGGCAAAACAAAAAATATATGGATCAAGAGATAACGAAATTCTGCGGAGCCGCGACACGAACTGGTTACTGAACCGTGATCCGTGGAACAGAAAAACATATTTCAACGGAGGATGCAAGCCTGGTAGCATTCGATGTTTGCCGTAGGCCTGCCATATCGTCGTAATCAATTCGCACGTAGCCGGTAGACTGGTTGCATCATTTCCCCGCCGATGATGAAAGTTCCACGGTCGCGTGTCTATCCCCAACATTATCAGCCCGAAAGCTCGTCGTCGTTAATTCCTTACCAGTTACGCAAATGGCTACCGAAACCATTTCTTTCATTCGAACACGATTCACAGTGGTTCCAAAGCCCGAAAACGTGGCCAACACCTAAAAAGTCAACTTTCAGCTAGGCATGTTCTAATTATTGGATTGGGTATCCTAATAGTTTCACCAATTGTTGATAAACCGAAAAAAGTCGAATTTTTATACCTGAACAACAGTCGCAGTTCGAACTTCTGCAAATATTGCCATATTTGAATCAAGCTTACTGTCCCATCAAATTTTTTAATTCAAATTCAATTCATTTTTATATGAATAGAATAATATTTTCAAACACCCGTCCGCCATATTGGATTGGCCATTTTGTTTTTCAAAATTGTAAGTTCAGATTCGTAATCAGGGACTTTGAAAACATGACATCACAAAGTTTCAATTTAATCCAGGATCGTCTTGAGATTTGGCCACGTTTTCGGGTTTTGGGACCACTGTGCGATTCCACGAATCCTAGGGAGACTTTACAGAAGCAAAGTCGAATACATGTTTGTCGGCGAGTAGCCTTTGATCAAAGATTTGCTAACGATAACAGAAGGTTTGTTGGATCACCTTCGATACAGAGACACTGCAATCTCGCTGATTCGGAAGACGCTATTATTAGGACTAGACTGTCTTCGCGCATCTCTGCCCGCAGTCTACTTATCAAAGGTAACTTTCTAATCTTATGTTTCACGGCTCGGGTACATTGGAAGCTGCCGCGTAGTTAGCGGTTATGCCGTACATCGTGGACAAACAATATTGTGTGCGACCGAAGGAAAATCTGCGAAGAGAATCCGCAAAGATTGAACGGACGCGTTAGCTCGTCACACTGTCGTTCAGAACACTTGACCTAAATTCGGAGCAAAACGGAAAATGTGTAAACGTCCATTCACGCGTTAGCAGCCAGAAGCCTATTAGCAGATTTTGTTTTTTTTTAATAATCATGGTGTTCACGAGGAACAATAAATAAATCGCGACGGAATTTAGTAAGCTATTATTGCACAACACTCACGTGTTTGAAATGTTGCTTTTAATATGAAACTCACTTTTCACAGTTTTTTTTTATTAAGCTATAGAACCACAAATGGGATTATTAGCAGCGTGCACATGATTGTGCATGCCAACATTACACAAAGATAACTTTTAATTATAACTTATAACATTTTCGAATATAGCACTAACATATTTGGTTGGGAGTTAACTAGAAATAGTTTCCGGCTAAAACATTTCAGCTGTTCAATACAAAAGTCGAAACGATAGAGTGTTACTGGACTTAGCGACGCTATATGCATAGTTCACAATCTTTTAGGAAGGAACATAAGATCTTACATATAGTGTTTGTAGGTCTGTGGAGTAGAACATTACATGACATGGGAAGAAAAAACCGTTGTAATCTCAGGTTATGTATAAATTTCAATCTGTGAGTGTCATGAATAGGACATTGCCATAAGACATGATCAATATCTTGATTTTGGCTAGAGAGAAGTTAAGACTATAATGGCCAGATCTAATTCTATTTATGGTCACAACGGTTTCTCGAGATAGATTCTTCCCCGTGTACCAGGGTTTTCTTCTTTCGTTATGAAAATGTTCAAAATAATTTTTTTCTTTGTATCGGCTTTCATTAACTATATATTCATTCGTGTTAGTAAAAGCACGTGATTTGGAGATCACCCTCAAATCAGTATGCGGTATTATGAGAGAGCTGTCTGGATCTGCATTGTTTCTGGCAATATTGGCTAACTCATCAGATTTTTCATTACCGCCAATACCCAGATGAGACTTTTTACAGTTAACTGATGGTTTTCTTTCTCCTAAGAGAGATTCATCACGTCGCGGTTTGCTTTATATGAATTTCTAATACAGTACTTGTTGCCTAAAAATAGGACTTTTTATGGCGATCACGGTCTAGATCGATCTTTTATCTAGCGCTTTCGACTACAGGATAAACCCCGTCGCGTGCATTATCGAGAAATGAGAAGGTGCATTCTGCACCCTTATAATCCTAGAAACGAGAATCTACCCCGTTAACATATTGAACAAATCCTCTGCGAATTCTCAATTGTCGAACCCTTCGTCCGAAAAGGGTTGTGTAGAAGATAGCGACGCTCGAACGAAGAACACTCCGATATTCTTGGTGCATCACGTGCACGCGAAAGGTTCTCGACCGTCTCGCATATTATCGAGAACATTTCCAAGAAGTTCGGAACAGGATTATACAGGCGCTGTCCTACCCTCGCGTGTTTTCGCGAGAGCCGCATATATTTGCGCAAGGAAAGTTCGGCAAATTAGCGAAACGGCAGGACAATTTTCTCCAGGGGAAAGAATCCACACGACTGATCACGAGTCTCTCGCAAAATATTTCCGGCAGCCTGCTAATTATTACCGATCGGCGAATCCTCCGAAATCCCGTGTCGGTTAAGCGAAGACCAATTCGCATGGCGCGACTCCTTGTCTCGCGAATAAACATATCCTCGCCGAAAATATGATAAATACTTCGCGACGAATAAATAATGGAAACGTACACGTGGAGCGCGGCAATTCGCATCGACGATCCGTCAATGGATATGCAACGCCAAGCCACTGATAACACGGTACATACATGTCTGAGGCAAGTAATCGTATATCTCGGCCACTTCGTTGTTACATCAATCATTCCGGATCATCGCGCGACCACCGTCGAACTATCTCACATCAATTATTAGGAACACGATCCGACCTTGGGCAAAGGCCTTTTCTTTTTGTATAATTCTACGACGTGTGGCGGGTCAGTTCGACGCAGACTGTACTTTCGCCGATATCTCCCCTAGTAACACAAAAATATTACATAAATATTTTTTTCAAATATTGGAAAAATATTTTTTATAAGCCACATCTTTTCATATGAGAAATATATTGGATCTGAATATTGTATACATGTACAAGAAATATAAATTGAATGTTTAATAAGTATAAGCTAAATATTCAGAGAATATAAAACGAATTTTTTCAAAGCCAAAAAGCGTTCGTATCACAATCTCTATAATTATTTAATATTCTGCCAAGTTTCAGCTTTCATTTTAAAAAAATTTCGTCGCTCTATCTCATTTCTATCGATAGTTCTTTACTTTTGACACAGAATTCTTCTGTTTGCCCCATAGTGCGGCGTCGACGGTTAGACGTGCATGGTTCTCGTTGGTCTAGCAGCGGAGATTAGTTTAGTTCGGTGCCGGAAACGATTACTCGAACCAGGCTTATGTAAACATCAAAGTTGTAAACCGCGTTCCCGGAAGGGGCCGTTTTCGGTGTACCCGGGGTTAGCTGTCCTATGAATCTATTTTTCTTTCATTGTAGGGGGTTCACAGCCATGAAAAGGAAACCATTGAGAGAGCCGCGCCGAGTTGCAGGCCTGCACTACACGATCGTTCGTAATTCGACGCGTGAATACAACGGCGACCGCCGTTCCTGCGCCTACTACGAACCTGTCCTGCCTCGGCTTCCAAAGCATTAAACTGCAAGATATACAGTACAATGGGGCATTATGAACCAGTTATCAAGAGACATCGACCGGCAGACGTGCGAGATGGCACGCACGCACCACCTCCGGGGCAATTGCCATTCTGATTTAGACGCGAATCAAACGATCAGTTACTTTGTTGTACCGTCCCCGATTCGAGACGAAACACGATCAGATAGGGAAGAGACGCGTTCGCTCTTCTTGACCCCTGTTAACCGGTTACGACGAATTGACTCTCGGCGCTCTTTCTACTCGCAGCCTTTTCGTTCCCTCGGCATGTTCCAACTCTCGTAGACCCTTGAAAGAAACGCGACTCTTCCATTATAATTCCGATAGTTATACATATGGCGACTGTGGCAACATTCAGGCAACACACACCAACGTAAAAAGTTGTCGGTTCTGGAAGTACAATGGAAGACAAAAGTACAAGAAATACGAAATCTATCAATATATTGGCAATGGAAGCCATTCATGAGTATATTCTAGATTAAAAAAATAGATTAATTTAAAAGCTTTCGTTTAATTAGTAAATTTCATGTTATATTTATTTGTTTAATCGAATTGTCTTTGTATTATAAAAAATTGTAAGTACTTTTTCGATGATTGTACCCCCTGATTTGAACTTTAAGATAATAAATTTGTGATATTCAATATATATAATTACGCAATAAAAAGTTGAAAATAAATATTTAAATAAATTAAAAATACTTCAGAAAGCAATATTCATGGTTATTGTTGAAAATTAACGTGTGAAATTTGCGTAAAATTATGTTCTGATAATAACAAAAAACGTGATAACACTGTACTTAGCTGTATTTTATTTGTATTTTTTGTTTCATGTTTCGAACGTTATCATTTCGTCCTAACAAAATAGGAAATGTTTAATCGATAGATTTTTCTCATAAAAGAAAGATCAAAGAATTGAATTCTAAAATTTCTTGCTAATATTATTGTATTTACAATGTTATAAGTTATTAATAAATTTAAATAATTAACTTCAGCCGGTAATTATTGCGAAGGGTGGCCATACTCCGATTTTGATGAAATTTAAATATTGTTATATATTTCGACATTTTAAACAACTTTTTCCCTTTTCCAATATAGGCTTTTAGTTTTCCGGATATTCGCAAAAACTATTGCTAATACTATATTGAATTTTCCGTATTTTAGAACGCTCCGTGGCAGTGTAAGGCCGCTCCGGCGAGGCGTCTGTTTACTTTTTTTTGTAAACGCGTTGCGGGATGACAGAAAACAAGGTCTCACTCTATAGACTATAATACATATATAGAATGAGCTTTCAATTTTGAACGACTACTCCTGGATTATCTTATGCGTGGTCGGATGAACGCCGGCGGACGAAACCAAGAAAATCGAAAACGTAGAAATTGTTCCAATCTTTCCAAGGCTATTTTCACGGTTCCATTCGCTCGTTAACCCTGCCGAAGGTCTTCTCGCCGAGGTCCCTTCGTTACGACGAAGAGATACACGAAAGTTCTGCGTCACCGTTGGTTAATTATGACAGGACTGCGATAAAATCTAACGGATGAGGTGAAAGCATGACACGCCGTTTCCTATATATCTTTAAAAGGTTATTGTTATCGAAGCGTGTACACGAACACCGCCTAAAAGTATTTCCTAATTCTTGCTTCCAATACTCTGACGCATTAGCAGTTAACAAATAGATAGGTGTCGTGTGCGTACACTACGAGGAAACATATTCAGGTTAACTCATTCGCGTAGGCAGACGATCGTCCAATTATATTTACCGTTCTAGACTATAAATACCGTGGTTAATGTTGCAGGATTTTCCTCCTGCGCATATACACATGTGTATTTATTTATATGTATATTTACGCTTGTGTGTTCCTGAGGAACGTCTGACAATCGGAATAAACGACGGGAGGTGCAAACTCTGTCTCTCTCTCTCGTCGTTTTGCATTCTCGACTTATTTTTTTCTTTGATTTGCGCTTCTGATCAGCAGCCAAGCCGCTAAAAGAAAGAATCGGGGTCCAGGTATATTTCAGAGGAAAAAAGGTTTCACGGTGATTCGAGAAAATTTTTAAAGAAAAAAAGGTCTCGGAATTATTCATGGGAGGCGGCCGTTTTTCCCGCAGGCCTGCACTTTCGACGGAAATGACAGGTAGTCGCGATGGAATTTTAATGACGGTAATCCTGGCCCCGGCTAACATCTGGTCGGGAGTGGTGCAGGCTAGCTGGCGCTCAGTCAGCACTACGAGCACTGTTAGCGGGCACACTTCTGTGATTGTTTCTGCCGCAGCTTTTTGCTGGATGGTTCACGAGCATGACGATAGAATGACGATGTATAAACGCGCGCGCCGACAGTGCATTAAAATCTGGTTCGCGTCAAAACTTGTCCTCGTCCCGTCCCGTTTAACGTCTTCGCCCTAAAATACGACACGCGTCGTACGTCGATTAGCGTTTCGAGAGTTCCCGCGCGAACACGTTTGCTCGGCATTAGCCGGGTCACTGTACTATTTACTGCGGTATCACGCTTCAATCGTATTTCGTTTCATTTATCATGAAATAATACGCGTAAGCATTTTATGGATTTATTAGTTGCAATTTATTTACTGTAAGCATTTATTAGTTGCTATTCCTACTGATCTTTGTGCCGTGGTAAAGGCTTATCCTTCTAAATTAATTCAATGTTATTTTACCACGTTTTTATTACCTCGCTTTCCTGTCTGTTCGCTGGGCAAATATTGCAATTGATTTTAAACTAACTTCCCGACGAGCTAGAGACTTGAAATTAGAAACATAGCTCAGAACTGGATGACAATGCAATATTAAAAAAATCATTTTTTTTTTAAGTCTATCTCCGTTTAGGAGAAATAACAATTAAATATTTTTTACGATATCATCAGAAATTAATCGTTAGATTGTGCTCGTTATTTCAAAATTACAGAATTAGACCACAGTTTCATAATTATGAGCACACTTGTTTTCACGTGTTTTAATCCGATTGAAACTAGACCCGCAGTTATAGGTACGTTTACCCTACACATTCACGCTATCTTTCTGAATATTATAAACGGTAATTGTGACCGTGTCTCGAGATTAAGACACGGAACGATCCTCGAGGATCGATCGCGTTTCTATTCGGCCCTCGTACGATGTCGTCGTTATCAAACTTGCATTTGTTATGTAATTGTTACGGGGCCAGTTTGGTTTCGCCCGCGTGGAGAATGCGTGACGATTGTCTGTCATTCCATCAGTCTGTCTCTCTCTCTCTCTCTCTCGCACGCATGCGCGGAACGTGGCATTCCGAAAAACTGGCAAGAGAGAGCACGTGTTCGAGGAATCACCGTATAACGAGGGACGCGCAATTATTATACAATATCCGGCTATTTATACTCGGGTGTGAATGCACTTTAAAGAGAAAAACCGACGTGAATTCAATGCCGTGTATTTATACCGTCGACGACGATCTATTTCTCTCGCATCCTATTTCTGTTTTATGAACATCGTCCACCTGTAGATTCTGAATGGAAAGTGTTCGAATAGAAAGTTCTTTTCTGCACGCTCCTGTCAACCGAACAACCAATTTACATTAGCACATCCACATTCTGAGAAAAGGTATGCTAAAAGGTATACATCCCAATTTCAAATAGGATCGTTTCGAATTTAGCTGAACGTACCTGTCGGCTAAAACAAACTGCTTACGAAAGGGCTGATAACCGATTGATCTTCTCCAGATGCAGAAATAGATCAAAGACCGAACCACTGCGCCAATAAACATCAAGAATAAACGATGGGTACAATAATGATTCACACGTCCGATCAAAGTCTATATTGCACACTAATTCTGCGACCCGTAGTAGCTGGAAAATAATATTGTAATTGGTCTGTTTATTTTCTTTCGATAAGAAAAAAATATCCTTTTCGGTTTATTTGCTTTCGATAAGAAACAATATCGTTTTCTGTTTATTTTCTTTCAATAAGAAAAAATATCCTTTTCAATTTTCTTTTCTGCTTGTTTTCTTTCGATAAGAAAAAATATGCATTTCAAACTCGATACAGTTTCGAAATGCTACGTGGAAATAAGAGACTTTTTGCTGACGGTCTGCAGTAGATTCTAACGCGTACACCCCTCCCATTACACGTCCTATTATACCCGGATACTGTAATGGGAAAAGGTGGCAACCCTAGTATCATGTTGAGCTCGGTGCCATTCTTAATCAGGCGCATAGTCACGTAGACCATTCCATGCTCTAATTACTTTCACATCTTATTTCACGTCTTCCTCGTTCTTTTTACTCGCGAATATTGTCGCAATCGTCTTTTCGCGAGTTCCCAGTTTCTGATCGAAGCCGAACAAACATTTTTTTCGTCAACAATTCATCATTTTGCACACTTATGTGGAGAGATATCTGTCCATAATTATGAGAGTGGTCTAAGTCGTATATTTCTTTTTAAATATAATGATGGAATAATTGAATTTGAATTTAGATCTAAATATAATGATTGAAATTATATATAAATATGTGCCCATAATTCTGAAAGTGTTTTAAGTCATTCATTCCTCGTTTCGAGATATTTAAAGGAAAATAATATTAACACTAAATTAACATTGAATTCGATTAGTTAAAAATAATCTGATGTGTAGTAACCTAAATTGATGATTACTTTTATTTTCACTTGGACCACCTTTCCTGTCGAGATCGACGATCCACGAGTCGTAATTTACACACGAAAGAGGTCGTAAGTTCGAATTTTGAAAATGATTTGCCAAATTTTCCATTTATATCTTTATCGTTATCGGATTCATTACCTTATCACCGTTCCAACGTCAGTGTTTTACAGAACTTTACACCGGAAGCTTTTCGTTCGAATCCGCATGAAAAACGCTTGCACGTTTTCAGTTGAGAAATAATGTTGGTTCTTTTTTTTTATATTTTTATCGATTATAATATTAATGATACGAGACGACGGATCTCGGAAAAGTCGAAACGGTGCAAGCTTCGCAGTTATTCGTTATCGGGCCACAGGTTGTGCTACGCAAGTTTGATGGTATCGTGGATAATAGAGTGTGAAAGCACTTTACGATTATTTATGTAATACGCGATAGGTTGTAAATCAAACTCCATCCGTTCTCCCATCATCACTATGCAATTTCTATCTATGTAGTTACATCTACAAAGATTACTCGAAATCTTTCGAATGCATCTAACATCTACACTATATCCGCTCATGTATTAATCACTGTTAATTGTCGACTTATCAATCCCCCCCCTTGACTTATTATCCACGCCGACAGTTTCGCAATCGAGCCGAACGAATTTTTACGAGTACATCTAAAAAAAATGGAATCGTTCTGCGTGTTTACGAATTCCACTTTCTTTCTCACAATCGATTAATTAACGATTCCCAACTGGTTATGCGATCATTCGATGCAGTCAAATACAAGAATCATTACAACCTAGTTTCCAAACAAAAGATTTAACAACTTCGTAAAATAGCAGTTGTAGCCCGACAAACATGAAAAATTGCATCTTCTACAACATGTGATCACCTATAATTCCATAAAACAATTAACAAATTTCAATGAAGTATATCAGAACGTGTATATAACTCATGCGAGTTTAAAAAACACACAGCTTTTAAATTTTCGTTATTGGCCCAGCTAATAAAACTTGCAATCATCAATTTTTACTATTGTTTCTCACAATTCCGACCAAACGCAATTTGTCAGTATAATTTATTACGCGTCATTTACTAAACTAATTCTTCTAGCCTTACAGAGAAATTAAAGTCGATTGATCTATGCATACAAAATGTGTAACGTGTGTAACTGTGTATATTACAAGTACAGCAGAAATAAAGCATACGAGCAATAAAGTACATAATTACCGGCGAAGTAAAAGAGTATCCCGATGAACAGGGTAAAAAAAAATGAGACACAGGATAAGGATGCTTACTTGAAAAATTTCGTCTGCTGCAATGCCTCGTAACATTTTGACAAGTTCTTTAGAAGAGAGCTGTATTCAATGGTGCTGGCCCTCAATATGTCATCGGCCAGTTCCGGAATGAAAACAGCCTGGGCCTTTTGTTCTTCGATGATGTTCAACTCCCTGGCCACCAGCTCTTCGTGCAACTTCATATACTTCTCTTTCGCTTTTTGCAGTTTATTATTCTGATGATGAGGATGCACCGCTACCGGCTCCGTGGCCTCCGTACCGAGCGATGTACGAAGACACATGGTGTTTTCTTCTCTTTGGCAACCGTCGAGTACGAACGTGAATAAAAGAGAAATCGTATATAACGGATAACGGATCGAATATTCGCCGATTACACCATATACATAACGAACACCATGAAATTTCTCGCGAACGTTTTCTTTCTTTTTAGAGAGAATTTGGAAACCGCGATACAGATCGAGACCCGACCGCGAACTTGTACTATCGCACAGTGCGCCGCTCCGTGGACGTAATCCCCTTTTATACCGCCCCACCATCGATCCATGATCAGCCAATCCACGGGATCTAGCCGGTCGTAAAGGTTTTCCCATTCGGGAACCCTAATATTCACAAAGGATCGGTTCACTGATCCGTGGAAACTCGTAATATCGTTTATAGCATTTTACCCTCAGCCGTTCCTCGTGTCGAGATTTCACACTACAATCACGAAATGGGTTATGCTGTTCTGTTATTTTGTACGTGAATTTACCCAAACGTTTGTGACTTTTTAATTTTTTTTAAATTCGAAACATATAACCAAGAAACGTAAAATGTAAATGTGACTCACCGATTTGAGTATAAAGAAACATCGGAAAATAACTGTTTACCTTGTTATCTCATCGATCTTTTACCACATATTTCCGTCGTTAATGACTTTTTAAATTTGATGGATACCTCGTACAATACTTAAACGTTTAATAATAATTTAAACAATATTTTCAATAATGGAACAGCAATTCTTAGTAGCGTCTCAGAGTCAGTGGCGCACCCAGGGGGGAGCCAGGGGGCCAAGTACCCCAACCCCCCCATAAGAAAGACAAAACACTGGAAAATTAGCTAAACCGTAGAATAGCTGCTTCCTCTCCGACTTCGATGATTTTTGGATATGTTATATGTAAAATTAAACATTTTTAACAACTTTTTCCTGTCCACACATATATATAAGTAAACATGTGTGACTACCGTTGACAGATATTTTTGCCAAAAAGAAAAAGTCATTTTGTTCAACTCACCTCCCCCCCCTAAGATTAAATCACGGGTGCGCCACCGCTCAGAGTCACCGCTCGAATATCTCGCACTACTCCCCTTGCAACATTACCGAATCTAAGTACTGTCCCTTGTAACGATTCGTTGGAAATGCCATAAGCGATTTCGTAAAATCGACAGAATTTCGTAACAGACTTTTGCTGAGCTTCTATGCCGATTTCAGAAATCGATCGAGAGGCTGTCAACACAACGTGATTCATTTCCTATTTTTCGCAGAAAGAGAAGAGAGTCTTGAAGATTGTATGCGTTCAATGGAAACGAGAAAACCTCGAAATGCATTAGCTTGCGCTTTTTGTATCGATAAGATCTCGAGTTATCAATTCGCGATCGCACGATAGCGATTCTGGGTCAACATCCCTATGTTCCACACACGCGCATATAATTATCAATACTGCGCGACTATGTTGCAAGTAAATATATAGTATTACTTATGAAAGCAAATAATTTCAAACACAGACTGTCAACGAATGGCGGGACAATGTCGTTCGAAATTTTCATTCTTGTCTTATATTATTTATCCGGCCACTTAATATATATGAGCGGCTTCTCCAAAAGAGTTTAATGCATAATTCAAACCATGACGTTACTGCGAGAAACCGGACATGGAAAAAGAACATGAAGAATAACCGAGCGGTATGCGGTGCATCTTTCGAAACCGCGCTCGGCATCATTTGCCAACGATTGCATTTTACCCGAGTGATTTCAAACGAAGGGTCGCTAATGGCATTTCACGCGTTAATGAAATCTATTTGTGCGATTTTGTTATTTAAGAGCACAACTCTTCTCTGAATCATTGCGATCACACAAATATATAATTTCAGTTTGCGTCGCACGAAACAATGAAAATATTGATATCTTTAATATCGCTCCCACTTCCGTGAGTCAGGCAATTTCATGTTTTTCTTGACAAGATGCATTCATTAACGAAAACACAGACGAAACGTGTTTGTGAAAACGTGTTATTTTCTCAAGATTGTAAAGAAATTTACTTCATCAACAAATTCTTACCCTTGAATGGCAAAAGAATTTGTCGAAAGGGAACGCGGTTAATAAAGCGATATGTACAAAGCGGTATTTGCCCTTTCTTGCATATAACCTTTCATATACGAGGAGCTATAAATGCAATTAACGCTGACGAATCGATGAGCCTGCATCTTCGCATTCTGTCGCATGGCACGCACACGAATGCGTCGAGTTAAAAGCGATTCACTCACGGGTGCCTACGTGATTCCTAGCAACGTCAGACAATTTTTGGGTAGACCTCGATTCGTCGAACGTATTACGATCCGGGTCCTATTCTAACGAAACGAATGCTTCTCGGAATGCCGGAAATTCATAATCGTGTTGCATCATATATATATATATATACACAATATATTTTGACAATTTCTACTTTACAATAAATACTCCCGAAATACGTTTTTATATTCTTTAGAGCAATTTTACGTTTTCCGAAGAATTTTTTGAGCCCTTGAAAATGTAAATGATGACTGTATCGAAAACTGGTTTCTTGGGTTTCTTCGTTCAGGTTTTGGAATTAGGTGAAGGTCTGGACTTTACACGCGTAAGAGAATAATCGTCACAAACTCGTAATAAACGGCTCGTTTAACGGTACCGCTTGTGTGTTACATACATTGATCAAGCTTCTTTGTAGACTGATATGCATCGAGACAAACTTCTAGTTGTCGAATGAAATTTTAAATGTTTACTTAAGGGAAAGTTTCAGTTAGCCTTGCTGAAGATTTGATTAAGAATCGGATTAAGTGGGTCAATGGGGATACGAATGTCTGCAAAACGATTGAACGTTAATCATAAACATCGCGGTCGATTGGCGCAATCGTAAATGAAGCAGTTGCGAACGTGACAACGGTCACGTTTCGAAGGCCTTTCGGTTATAGTTGTTGAAAATACTTGGAGACAGATGGTTCTTTTGTTGAACGTTTCATTCACCTCTTTTTTAAAAAAGTTAATCATTCGTGCGTGTTGTCACTGATAAACCGAAGTCCGTTACGTTATCGTAAAATGCTTACAATTGGCAAATTTATTTTCGTAATTTATACATGGCGTGTTACATGAAATCACATTCATTTCAAACTACGTTTCGGGTCGAGGACAATAATGAAAAAATAACGTATAGAAATAAACTATGAATAATATGACCGCGATCATGCATAGCTAACAGCGGTTTAATGTGAAATACAAAAACTTCAGATCGTAGAACTTTTAACTCTGATCCATTGCGTTGGTTTCATTCATACTGCTTCCGCTGCAGTCCTTCTGAATTAGTTCGAAAAGTGGTTGCAATTCGGGCGTTGCTTTGATCTGTGTTACGAACTCGCATAACGACGGATTTTTATCTGAAATAAAAAAGGATTATATCGGCTCGTAGAGCTTGTGCAAGCCATATAACGATTTCAATATTTACCGGCGTCTGGAATTGTTAATAACGCTGCCACTGCCCTCAGTGCCGAACGTTTCAATTCGTCTTGTTTCTCGTACTCTTGCTTCACTGAATTTGCTTTTACTTTCATTGTACAAGTACTCTTCAACGGTTCGACTAACCTTTCCAGCCCTGCGCATCGATATTATATATAAATATATAGTTGAAGAATAATGTAATGGTAATTAGCTTTGTAATAATCACTTTGTAAAACTGCGGTAGGACATAGTTGAGCAAGCCTGGCCGTCATAAGGTAGGTCAACATCTTGATGTCGTAGTGATCTCTGAGACCATTCTCGACGTGGTTCAAGAAGTTGAAAACATCCAATCGGTCCAGACACGAATCTAACAATGTGTACATACACTCGAATGCTGCTTTTCTAAGATCCAGACCGTCGTCTACTGTATGTTTGAACGGTCCCATTTCCACTTCTCTTATTAGTTCTTTCTGTATACAAAGCATTCGAAATGTAGACGATCAACATTTTCTTACCACGGAGAAATATTAAGTTACGGAAGAAATCGTATTAAAATTAAAATACTTTGAGTACCTTTATCTTTGTTTCAGCGTAGAGATGTGGTAACACAGAGTCTAATAAATCTCTGATTAGCATCGGCTTGTTATGAGCTGCCGAATTGAATGCGACTAAAGCTACCCTCCTTACATTCAGATCAGGATCCTCTAGAGCCACCAAGAAGTTGCCCATGCATTGTTTCAACATGGCATCGATTTGCTGAGGCTGTGAAAAGAAAACGTTATGATTTATTAATATATAAGATGACAATTGAGCACGTGACTTTCGATATACCTGATCGGAAATAGTGAACTTGACAGCGGTGACTGTGGTGGTTCTCATGAACGCCGAAGGCGATTTCAATGACTCTTGTAGTTTTGGTAACAGGGTAGCAGGATCGATCAGAGTAAGTTTTCCTAGACATTCAGCGACAACGTTGCGCGTGCCTTCTTCTGTGCATTCGCAATGCCTGTACAACAACATCCAAATCGAAGGCACGAAGTTTTGCAAGTGGGACACGCCGGACAGACTAGCAGATTGACACGTGATAATCTGTGAAATCACGTATTCGAAATATACAAAATGTTTTTCTATAAAGTCGAAACGATGCACTTCTGCGGTTGTGATTAATTTAGAAAACGTTGCACGCGATACGATTCGATATAACGTACTCTACCTCTTTCAATGAGTGCAAGAGAAGATATTGACGTTTCGGTTGTGCCTCGATTTCCTTCAGTATGAATGGTAAATACTCCGGAAGATTGCCGACTGCTATGTTCCCCAATGTATAGCTGGCTGCCGACTTCACTTCCTCCGAGTGAGACGAGAACGAGTTTAAAATTATATGCTTCAGAGACGTGATTCTACTCAGGTCCCTGCACGAAAACGAAATGCAATTCTAGACGCGGTGTAAATCCGAAAGACTTCGTGATATACTACTTACACGTGTCTGCCTATTTCGCCGATGACCAACAGCGCGAAGATGTGTTGCGCGTCGCTCTGAGGTTTCTGTACGTCTTTCAGAAATTGTTCTACCACCGCCTGAGCTTCCTGGTGCCACGTGATCGTTAACGCGGCCGCGCATTTAGCAAGGGAATGGTAGGCTTGCTTATGAAGTACAGACTGATTCACAGGCGTAATTAACATCGAAAGCAACTCTCTGTACCCCAGACCCGGTATGTCTGCCTGGACCAATGCTTGGAAAAATTCCAGCATCGAAGTCAAGGCCACGCCTAAATTACAAAACATAAAACGAGTGAACGATAAGGCGAATGAATATTACGATAGCCTAGCGATTTTCAATTATGATTACCTTGGAGTAGTGGAGATTTGACCAAAACCAATATTTCTGGCAGGATGTAATCGGACACCTTCGTCAAAGCGACGGGATGAAGCATCGCGATAACGGTCAAGAGATTAAGAGTTAATTGCGCAATATGCAGATCAGTCTCATTCAATAATGCTGGTAGCTCCGCGGTTACCTAACGAACGAAATATTATTTTACCACGTGCAATTTCAATGTTCAGTACAAACTATGGGGCTGTTACTTTTTCGAAGGTTCAATTCTCCGAAGAAGGAAACAGTCCTAGTTGATATTTAATTACACCTTGCTTCTGAGCATCCATTACCTTATCTAATAAATCTACATGAAGAGCAGAGCTGTAATTTTGCACGAGAGTGTCTAAAAGTGGTAGGGAACACAATTTCAAAGCTCGTTGATTTTTTCGAAGGAAAGATCCAAGAATTGGAATGGCCTCGTCCTGCAGAAAGTACAAGATAATACATGAAGCTTGCACGAGGCTTATGCGTACCATTAGAATGGGAGTACACGTACCATAATCGGCTTAAGATCTACTCTCAAAGGCGATGATGCTATACAAGTCAGGGCCTTCACGGTCGTGAGTCGCGTGATCTCGTTACGAAGTCTGTCCAGGAATATAGGCAGACACACATGCAACTCATCCGACAGAATGTCTCCAAAATGAGCTAAAATTTGACCCATGCAAGCGATTGCTCTTTCCTTCACTTCCTGATCGATATCCGCCGTTTTTAGTCTCGTCAATGTGCAACGATATATCTCGCCGGATAGTGATGTTAAGTCGAAATAACACGGCTTATCTGGAACGAAATTAATCTTGAAACTTCTCATTTTATCAAACCGTTCGACACTAACCGTACCGCGACCGGTCAAATGAACGTTTTCGCATTATTTATTTTTTAATTAATGAAATCATAAAGATGCTTCTATTAGAAATTATTCAATAAATTCCTTTATTCGAGCACGCACTATTGTAAAAATTCAAAACAAATTCAGAAACAAATTCAGTCTTGCAATTTTTATAAAATTATATAATCTGATACATTTCGTATCCGGTACTGTTAGTGTTAAACGTGATCTTCTGCAACGTACCGTGTGGTCGAATGACTTGGACAAGCTGTTGCAGTACCAGTAACGCCTCTGCTGTAATTTTGTAAAATGGATCTCCAACTGCAGCTATGATGGGAGGCGCCAGGACCGCCATGTGCGGATGAAACACTTCCGGTTGATGTGTGATTAATAACGTATGTACGAAAGCGAGTGCATCAATCTTCATATTCGACGAGGAATTCTTGTCTCCCAATGAGTATTGAATGCCGGATATTAATGCCGGTATGTGGTTGTTCAAAGCACCTGGCAACACGAGTACCAACTCTTTCAACAGCGAGAAACAGTCCTGTCTGGTTTTGATGCTTTTCTCTTTCATCTGACGGTGGACTGCTTTTACTATTAACGGGACTTGTTGTTGGAGTAACGATATCGGACCGTCATCATCCTCCATCGCGTCAGGATCGAGTGGTACTCCGGTGGTTGGTCTAGTTTGTTTCAGAAGTGCGATGTATGCGTGGAATATATCCGATTTTACATTCTCTTCTCTCTCTGTATTAACATACGTGTTGTATATTTAGTCGACAGTAACTTTTTATACGGGTCATTTTATTCTATACCTTTAAATCTTGCGATTAAAGCTGGCGAAACGTCTTTATAAAGTTCTGGGAGAAGTTCTCGCCTACTAGAAACAACAGCCTCGAGACACTTTGCAGCTGCTCTACGAACTTTCCAACTCATATCATCGTCATCAGAGTATTCATCCTCCGCATCTTCCTCTCCATCTTCTTCTACTTCCATCACGGCACCTTCTCCGTCAGACGCATCATTCATATCGTCGTCATAATTGTAGTTTGGGTCGTAGGTGATGTACATCAAACAAATATCTATAATCTACGGAACAGATGTTTGTTGAGTCTCAGCGGATCACGGGTCCGATGAGTTTGTAGCAAAAGTGTACAAAGAGATATCATACTTTACTTATATGCGGGGTAATTTCTTTGGGGCATCTGTATACAAAAGATTCGAAAGCTTGCAAACAATATTCTCTAAGTTCATCGTCGTCGTCCATGCTATACTGTAAGATTAGAGGCATTACCCTCCCTATTTGTTCTCCAAATCTGTGTCCAGCTTGACGACTGAAATTTAACGACAGCAGTAGAAAGTCGCATGTACAATGGTGAGGGAAAACTGTTCTCCGAGAAAGTATACTTACCAAATAGATGCGATGCATTGTATGTAAGTGCGTACCACGTTTTTAGCAGTTTGAGTGGAAAGACCTTCAAGCAAATGATCCAGAAGCTTATTGTACAAGTAATTGTTACTCGAAGTCAGCAGATGACTCAACGCTACTATGGTACGTTTTCGAACTGCTTGACGGGGTGAAGAGAGTTGTGGTAACAGAGCAGCCAAAATGATAGAGTGAAAGGTGACTAGTAAAGCACCGAATCGAGACAATAGATCAGCGACGATATCAAGAGCTTCGAGTTGTACAGATACATCTTCCTGCTATGTGAATAGTAATTAGTAGTTTTTCTTTTAGAATATTTCAGACGGTTCAGAGGCCATAATTACTTTTTCGATAGCGCTGCTAAGACGACCGGTTATTCGTTTACAAACGTTCGCAACTAGTTCGCTGGATCCTAAAGGAAGTTCGGAGATTACAGTCTTCAATCCGATACTGGAGATGTCTCTTAATTGTTCTTTGTCTGACACCATGTTACTGCACAGCGCATCTACAATAGTTTCCACTTGGTACTCCTTTACCTTATTGACTAATGGGCCCAAACTGAAATCGGACACGTTTCTGTAATCATGTCCAAATACAGAGAAAATCTTGCAAATGCAAGAAAGTGCTTAACTAGTCCTTTAAAATAAAAGAAATTCTGGATATCTACATCCATTGTGAGCTAATTTTATATATAAACGATAGTGCCAGTGTCTTATAGTCTAGGTTTAATTTATACATAACTGTACCATTTTACAGCAAGATTTTGTACTTCTCCATTCTTGTCTTCCAGCAGTTTTAAAAGCATTTTTACAACTTTGCGCTCTGATTCATCGTCCAATTTGATACTATCTTTTTGTAATTCACTCATCAGATCATTGGTTGCCATGAATCTGAAATCCTTGTCGCTGGACGTCATCTAAAATAATAAATTCTATTAGATTTTATTCGAATCATTCTAAACATATAAAATATATAAGATAAATATAAATTGATGACAATGTGCAATGCCGAGGTTTAAAAACACTGCAAAAGCCCCTGTTAAATTAATTAGAATAATATTCGCGAATTTTTTGACAGTTAAATGGTAACTCAGATTCTCATTGAGTCAATGCACTTATCGAAATAGAAATTTTCATTTGCGACAGATAATAGCGAAAAAATTATGGATACATTTTCAAACGAAAATCCGATTCATCTAGATAAATGGATCGATCTGTACTCGTATCGAGGATTAACACGAATTTTACGAAATCAACAGAAGCTTTTTACATGGATAAAGGTTATGTAAAAGCTGAGTATCATTAACGGTTGCAACGTTAACATTTCCGTGCAGGATAATTTCGAAGTAACGAGCAAAGGTTCGTAATGTTCGGTACGATAAAAAGATTCGTTTAAAGGAGCAATGAATAAATACCTTCTCCAGCAAGTTAGCAATGTGATAAGAGACACTAGCCATGATTGAAAACTTTTTCACAGCCGGTTACAGTTGTCGTTCCCGATATTTCTACGTTGTAATTCAACAAAAAGAACAGAAAATTACGGAGTTTCTGGGGAACAGGCGACACTGAATTCGATCCCGTTCGTTCGGTCAAAGATCTTGTTAGGAAAGCTTCGTTCTAATGAAATTTCACCGCCCGCAACATTTCAATACTGCGAATCTTTACCGCAACTTCGACTGCCAAAATTTTGATGGTAATCGTGCGTTCCTGAACCCATCGAAACAATAGTCATGGGAAATACATATCGGAGAGGCGAAACTCGCGTCGGACTCCAAAATTTCGGACTCGCGTTGGAACAGTGTTGTCCGCTCTGTAAATTCATCTATCTACCATTTGCATTGGTCATTTCCAATTTAAATTTACATGAAAAAGTCCAAGGTGGTTCGGAACCTACCTTTAAACTAAACTAAGTCCCGTCGCAAAATAATTCTCATAGAATTCAAAAAGCGACGATAAATAAGGTAAAAAAATAAAAAAGTCTGAAGAGACTGTGCAAGAAATCGGCAACGTTGGAAAGCGCGGCAGTATTTGAAACTTGAATTCCAAGAACTACTAACAGGCGCATGCGTATTGGAAATTGATCACGAAAATAATGCTAGAGAAATTTAAAAATGCCTCATTATATATTTAATATATTTTACAGTCTTAAAACTCCGAAATTTGTGAGCATTTCTTACAACTGGACTGCAGATATTATGCAAATATCAATATTGAAACTGCAACGAACTAAAAATTTTTATCTTAGTAAATAACATTTTTTAATAAAAGAAATAGCAAAATAGATATTTACATGAACATCCGCAATCCACATATAATGAAGTGAACATACTTTAAATATTTTCTTCAAGAAAGTCAAGCATAAAACAACTTATAATATATTTACAATACTGCTAGTACGAAACGTTTAGAAGTCTCTTAGATTCACTTGCTGTTTCTTATCACATATGCTTGAAAACTTAAAGTTTATGTCATGTATTGATGAAAAATATAAATTAGTATCAAGTTATGCCTATGCTACTTATGAAAAATAAATAATGTTTGTACTGAGATATATCAACGAGATAATATGGCATTACTCGGATTCATCTCCAGTGTCTTCGTTCTCATCCTGCTCTCCAGTTTCCTGTCAATGATATATGAATGTTACACAAACTGTCCTGCTAAGTTATATCTTACTATATAATATGTGAAAATGTACCTGCGACGTCGAAGCACCATCTTTAGAAGGATTTTGATTGAGGAAACATGTGATTGGTTTCTGCCATTCAGGTGTCTCTCTCGGATGGTATGGATTACCACCAGAATAATTCTTTCCTAAAATGAAATTTCTATACTTGAAACAATAGTGATATACACAGTGAGGGAAAAATATTTATGCAACTACTAGATTCTTGCATTGACTGTTGATACAATACAAAGTTAAAAGTGATTTTATGGGTGAAAAGTAAATGTTAGTGCATAAAAATTATTTTTATTCGTAATAATGACTGTTCAATTTTGTCTACCTTTGCTAGTTGCCACAACTTTCTTCACGGGAGTACTTTTTACGGATTTAGCTGGTGCTTTGCCGCCAATGGCTGCAAAGAAAGAATATAAACAATAATTCTAAATAGGATTCTACAGAATTCACTACTTCGTAAATGGTAAATTGTAAATCCAAGAGGAATCGTTCAAGTGGAAATATGAAACTTTGATAGAGAATCGAAATCCGGAACGAAATCAGTATCAGACAGACACAAAGGAATTTATTTCAAAGTTCGCTGAAGCCGAAAGTTTTCAATAAAATTCATTCACCTTTGCCTGGCACACGATCTGCTTTCGTTCTCACCATGTTCTCAAACTGGAGGGTCTCTATAAAATAGAATTGCAGGAGAAAATACCGTCACAAATACGAAATTTTCGTTACGAATATACGTTATTCAAATCATATGTCTACTGT
The DNA here is from genome assembly GCA_028455615.1 of Lasioglossum zephyrum. Lineage (NCBI taxonomy): Eukaryota > Metazoa > Arthropoda > Insecta > Hymenoptera > Halictidae > Lasioglossum > Lasioglossum zephyrum. Next base: position 17,515,974 of record CM052332.1, on the reverse strand, counting down.
GGACCTCTGTTGTTATTGGTTGTTACCAATTGTAGATCTTCTACTGTTTGGTACCTGTTCTAGACAGGAGAGCCAACCTGAGAACGACTACGATACGAAATGGTAAATTTAAAAAAGATTATGCAATTCTTATGTATAATTTATTACAATATCAATGAATAATTCAAATATTTCAAAACAATGTTTCTCTGCCGTAATCTTCATGCTCGATCTTCTTGTCTTATTTTTTTTATAACAAATAGTAAAATAAACATGTTGTTCAAACATGTTAATACGCAAATTCCTATAATATGCTCATACAGATTTGTACATTATCAGCAATATTCTTATTGAGAAAAAGATAACATAGTATTAATAAACCGATAATACTTTCGAACTGCGTAACACATATGAAGGAACGTTTGCAGTTTTATTCAAAGTTTTGTATTGTATTTAAAGTAACATTACATTGTATATATATTTATCAAAGAGAACTTTTCTCTGAACGAGCTCTTATAAACGAACGACATTATGGACTATGTCAGTTATATGATATATTTCTGTAACTTGGACGCGAGAATCAACGTGTCGTTATTTGTATTTTATCATTGCTGAATCACGTCATGAGTATATATATATACATTACGTATATATACGTATAATACTGACACAGCGAAATCTCCTTATTTCGTAATGCAATTATATTTCGGGGTGATGAAAAACGTGCGCGTTGCGTACTCGATCGTTAACAGAAAATAAAACAAATGAAAATTACGTAAAATAATTTATATATGTATACATATAGCTACATATATGTCTATGTTACATTAACAGGCCTTTGCTTGGATGACATATAGCTTACATACAACAATTTCTTTTCCTTTTTTTTGCGGGGAGAAGTGTTACAATTGGTTCGATCGCGGACAACGTTTGAGAGGATGTTGTATAGACTTCCGTGCAAAAAATATAGCTATGTTGATAAATATATATCATATAACTTAGTTTTAATACTGAATCACAGAGACCCGGCGATGGGTAAGCAATAAATAGATACCCTCGGAGAAGTCTGCACATACTTCTCTCACGGTAGTAAGTTTGTGCTTACACTGGAAAAGAAGCAACACCAAAGAATTCGAATGGATATAGTCTGAGTAATTTTTCTAGCATTCAACATTTACAAGATTGCGTGAAGAAACCTTGCGCGCTCTTACAGAAAAGTACAAGTCTTCTCCAGAACACGTTCAACGAATAATTTTCTACTCCGCGCGACACGCACGGCGGCAGCGGCATTCGGAACACTGAAAATGTGATTCTAAAGAGATAAGCGCAGAAATAACATTCGAAATTGTTATGTAGTTATTACTTTCAAATGTTGTTCCAACCGTTTAACAATGCTCGAGAATACATTCTTGATTTTCCTCGTTTTTCTGATAACGCGTGTAAATTACAATTCTCGCTATATCTAAGAAATCGAAGGTATCTCGAAATTAACGCTGAGATTCTCCGATTGCGCTAACTTGACGATCGTGGACAACTTGACCGCGACTCGGGCAGCTTCGTCGAGATCGTCGATCGGTACGATCTTTAATCCTGCGTTAGCGATCAAGGCTTTCGCTTCGTCCACGTTTGTACCCTGAAATAAGAAAACATTTGAATGCTTTGCAATTTTATAACGCAATTTTGATAAAAAAGAGCATCATGCTCGAGTTACCTGCAATCGAACAACAACAGGAATTTTTAAGCTAAGTTCTTTAGTTGCAGCTATAATTCCCTCCGCAATAACATCGCACCTCATGATACCACCGAATATATTAACCAAAAGAGCATGGACCTGTGTCGATGAGAGTGACATATTCGGTTTAGTTGTACAACAAAGTATGCTCGTTTGAATATTTAAGCGTATCACTTACGCGTGGGTCGGATGTAATAATTTTAAATGCTTCTTTTACAGCAGAGGTGGACGCACCACCGCCTACGTCCAAGAAGTTGGCTGGTTCTCCACCGTGTAATTTAATAATGTCCATGGTAGCCATAGCTAAACCAGCTCCGTTGACCATACAGCCAATATTACCGTCGAGCGCGATGTAATTCAGATCAAACTTCGCTGCTTCGACTTCTTTAGTGTCTTCTTGAGTCCAATCTCTCAAGGCGAATAAATCTTTTTGCCTGAACTCGGCGTTATCGTCGAATCTGCATTTGCAGTCCAAAGCAAAGTCTATGCACGACAAAATAATATTTCCAATTTAATATAACATTATCTGGTGTCTTTCCCCATCGATTCTTACGTTAAACTTACAGTTTCCATTAATGTCCTCTGCAAGAGGATTCACTTCCAACAGAAGAGCATCCTTCTTGATGAACATCTGATACAGATTTACAATGATCTTGGAAATATAATCCTTAACGTTTTGCAGACCAAGCTTAACGGCAATGCGATCCGCCTGCTCTTTCGTAATTCCTTTTTGAATGTCAATGGGCTCGTACATGATAGCACTGGGATTTGTTGCAGCAACTTCTTCGATGTTCACACCACCTTGGCTTGAAGCTATTATAACTGGACCCTTTTTTGTTAAAACATAAAGTTAAAACTTATTAAACTGTAATAATTCGAATTTTCTATTTTATTTAACAAACATACTCCAAAGGCTCTCTCCATCATGACTGCAAGGTAGTACTCTTTGCGGGGAAACATGCGCTGTGTCACCATCACTGCATTGCATATCCTACCAGCTTCACCTGTCTGTTTTGTAATTAATAATTTACCTAACATTTGAGTGGCTAACTTTTTTGCTTCTTCCGGCCTGCAAATCAAATAGGAATGTATTACAAAGCAATAGACAGTCGAATGTAATCGTCGTGATATTTATTGCGATTACTAATTACATACGTTTCACACATTTTCACACCGCTGACATTGGTGTCTTTAAAATGACCTTTTCCTCTACCGCCAGCTAACACTTGCGCCTTCAGAACAATGTCTTTGCTCTTCAAATCGGCGGCAAGCTTTGCAGCCTCATCTGGAGTTTTTGCAACTCCAAACTTTGGAGTTGGCACTCCAGCTTCATTTAGAAGACTGTAGCTGATGTGCTCGTGCACGTTTAGATTCCTCACTGGTTGCTTTACTAAGTTGGTCTTGCATCCTAGTATCTATGAAGATAAATAATCGAACAATTAGCAATGTTCCATGAAAATAATATCTTTATTAGACAATTAATTCGCATAACAATACAATTGTTCAAATACAAGAACAAAGGATGTGTATAAATGTTCAAGTACAAAAACAAAGAGCCCGACACGTTGTCATTGGCATCTTAAAATACTCTGTTGTCTCTCAGTTTTAAAAATAATCTGAACTCTGAAATCGATCATTGGTAATGACCCACATATGTTACGTCTGATCACTGTTGTCCCTGACTTGTTTTCGATCATGAACAAAGGAAGATCCCAAACCGGAAATTCAAAAAATTACGAAACTTCGAGGATACATTTATAAAAAACATTATTAATACGAGAAACATTAGTTATTAGAAACTTTATTAGAAACATATGAAATTTGTATTGTCCCTTTAATATTCGAACATAAACATTCGCGACCGAACGTTTCATTATTTTCAGGACTTCCGGGTAGAGCGAGCGTTTGTCGATTAAAGCAAAAACGGCTATCTTTTCCAAAAATAACAGTTTGTTGATAAATATCAGCGAAGATGAGCCGAAGGGAGCGATAAGATGGAAAACAAATGACGAGAGAGATCGTTCGATCGATCAGTTTGAACTTTGAATTTTCGAGGAACGCGACCAGTGTTGATTGTTTGACAAGTGGTGCTCGTTCGGTTGTAATTCAATCACTGTTAATTAAATACGAACGAACGATGCGGAGTCAATGACCAATGAATGAACGAGCGGGCATAGAATTGTTCGCATGTTCATTGCATAACTGTCACACACATAATTCGTGAAAAAATCGAGTTTAGTGCGAGGCCACGATCTTTGGCTTCGAATCGACTGACCCTGGCGCCCAATTTAGCAGACTACAGACAGCAAATATGGTGGTTGCCCTTCGTATGAATCATTCGGACGTATCCGACGAATTTCATTCGGTATGTAAACAGACCGACTACTTCCAGGCAAGCGAAAACAAATAGATGAATGGTCACACAGTGGTAACTGTGACTTGAACGTACCTTAGACCCGTTGAATCGGGCAAGATTCTCAGCAAGTGAGATGGACCGCGACAACATGGTAGCCATCTTACTAAAGCAGTGGCAGTGGACTGTCGAGCGTAAGCTGCGCCTTCATGTCCCCACCTTTCTTGACGTTTCCTGCAAAAACATGACGCAAACTCCGCAGCTGAAGAGCCGCGGTGGCGCTACCACATTTCTCTCTCTCTCTACTAAGCTAATCATTATTTCAAACAAAAATCATTCGCGTTATCGGCAAGATCGTTTCAATGTAGTCCTACAGGCAACCGGGTATTCACCTACCTATTTACTATACATTTCTTTAGCAATCCTTTATCCAAATCCGAAAATACAAAACCGCACTGCACAGCGATTTATACTTTTGTAAAAAATATCGAATATTAAAAGCTTCAAATCTACTTATACGTTTCAGTTGCCTAGACGAGACCAAAATCCAAAATAAACGAGGATTTTTTAAAAGTGAATGTATGCAGGCTATCGGTAGCTAAAATGTGAACGCACTATGAATTGTAAAAACAATCTTTATTTCTTTATAACATTCATATCCCCATAAATATGTTATATATAGCTTAGACAACAATTATGATTTTCAAATAATTGATTAGATATATAAAAGCGAATACAAAAAGACTATATATATATTTAAAAGTAGTAGATAATATATCGTACATTGCTTTTACATTTTTTCCTTAAACATTTATAAAACTCCTTTCGTTTACTTTTTGCATTTGCTAGTCTTGTCATTGGGTTTTTCCTTGCTTACAAAAGAAATATCAAGATTCAATGAATTCGCTAATTTCACCATTTGAGCCAATTTTACGACCGCCTCGGCCGCTGTAGCAAAATCGTCCACGGAAATCACTTTTAATTGAGCATCTCGAATTAACACTTTCGCTTCTTCCACGTTGGTACCCTAGGGAATAGGAACATAGAGAATCTATTGATTTTTACGAACGTTTATCAAGATTCTTGATAACTTACTTGTAATCTTACGACTATCGGCAAGTTCAAGTTCAAGTCTTTCGATGCGGTGATAATTCCGTTTGCGATTATGTCGCACCTCATGATGCCACCGAATATATTCACAAAAATGGCGATTACCTGGAAATTTAGAAAAAGAATTCAACTTGTGTGATAATTAATGGTCGAACTTGGGAATTGTAAAGTGACCTTTTTATCAGAAACTATTATTTTAAAAGCTTCCTTGACAGCTTCTGCAGTGGCACTACCGCCTACGTCCAAAAAATTGGCTGGCGTACCACCGTTAAGTTTTATTATATCCATAGTAGCCATGGCTAATCCAGCTCCGTTTACCATGCATCCTATATTGCCATCGAGAGCTATGTAATTTAGTTCGAATTTTTTCGCTTGGACTTCATTAGGATCCATCTGCGAGAAGTCTTGCAAGGCGAATAGTTTTTTCTGCCTGAATTCTGCACTGTCGTCGAATGAACATTTACAGTCTAACGCATGATCTGAATGAAAATAGATGGATTTACTAATTAAATGTTCTTGTTCGTTGAATAAATTAATATCATTTTTAAACATACATTCTTCGCAAAGATCTAACGCCAACGGATTTATCTCAAGTAACAAAGCATCCTTTTCAACGAACAGCTCATAAAGATTACAAGCGATGGCTGAGATGATCTTCTTGTCCTCATCTTTTACACCTAACATATCTGCAACTTTGTTTGCTTGTTCAACCGACAGACCCTTCCTAATATCAATTGGAATATACGTTATAGCTTCAGGATTCGTAGCAGCGATGTCCTCGATATTAACGCCACCTTGTTTAGACGCGATAACAACCGGTCCCTGAAATTTGTAGAAGGATTTGGCGATCGTTTACGAATCATGAGATCGGGAGATGATGGGATTTGAGAGACTCACATCAAAACTGGTCTCCAACATAACGGCTAGATAATATTCTTTGCGGGGGAACATTCGGGTCGTCACCATGATCGAATTACAAATTCTTCCAGCTGCTCCAGTCTGTTTTGTTATTAAGAATTTTCCTATCATGTTACTAGCTACTTTTTTCACTTGTTCGACCCTACGAAGTTACTGAAGTTCAATAACGGTTTCGAAATGATCATATAGAATTGCTAAAATCAGGTTTTAATCGAGACTCACGTTTCGCACATAACAACACCGCTAACACTGGTACCTTTAAATTTCCCCATTCCTCGACCTCCAGCAAGGACCTGGGCTTTCAGAACAATGTCCTTTGTGTTCAGGTCCTTGGCTGCCGTGGCAGCCTCGTCTGGAGTTTTAGCTACCTTGAACACCGGCGTCGGAATTCCAGCTTCCTTCAATAATGTATACGCAGCATGCTCGTGAACTTGTAGTCGTCGAATTTGTTGAAAAAAAATGTTTGATCGACGAATGCACTGAAACATATATTTCTTTTTCACGTGAATCGGCAACGGATACGTTTGAATGAAAATAGTATTTGAAACGCAAAGATGAATACCTGTCTATTTATGATCCGTCTACCGATTGATACAAGAGATAATATTCTGATTGACATTTTGTCGGTTGACTAAGTTTGACCATAAGAAGCGATCCAACAAATTCGTTCACTCGGTATAATCAAGTTTTACGAGAATACTGAAAATGACACTTTGATACTTGTAAATCTTGCAGGCAAATCTATTCGCAGAACCATCATAGAGAATGTTCAACTTACAAGTTTCAGAATGAACTTCATTGTATACATACACTGTAGATTAAGCAGAGCAGGCAGTGAGCGGGCGCTCCTTTGTCTTATTACGATAAATGAATAGATGTATTTATGTGCGGTCGACACCGCTTCGAGTTGATAATATATATATATATGTTCTGTTCCGTCACAGTGTAAATACATAATTCTTTTGTGTTACACTCGTTGTGTAACAACGTCCAGTATCGGTAGAAACGGCAAATTAAGAAAATGAGTCCTTTGGTTAGATTGAACTTTTATATTATCGTAATAAACCTGCAATATTTGTCTATTCTCATTTATACGCACTGCAGATACATGTATTAAATTATGTTAATACAGTAAAATATAAAAAGTCAATTTACAATGTAATCTACGTAGAATCGGATTACAGATTTTCTTACAAGCGTTTACAATGATGAAATGATTTGTAACAGAAATAGAATTCATATCATAGTACATTATTTTCATGATTCATTGGTATGTCAGTTTAGATATAGTTCGATACGTCTCGTATATGTTAATACCACTCGGTAGAATAACAATATTTTTCTTATTAAATCAGACTTACGATTATCTTAGGAACTACGTCCTTAACAAGTTTTCTAGTATTCTGATAATTCGTATGGAGTTATAGTGTCTCGGTTTTACATCTTATTATACTTCACACTTCGGATGATGCGTACGACTCAATTATGGAACAAATAGAATGCTTATCGAGGCCTTGAGTTTCTAGAAATAACTCGGAAATATTCAAGTTGTAGACGAACAGAATCACACGAGATTATAATCGATTTTAAAAAATATCTCGTTATAAAATTTCGGAAATATCTCTAGATATTTATTACAACATTTCGTCAACTTGGAACGAAATTTTGTTCGTGTAAATGAATAAACGAAGAAATGAGTGTTGGAAGGATAAAAAAGAAAGAACTGACGTTTCACTATACACAAAGCAAAGATACTTAAAAAATTTTAAGTGATGTCAAACATTGAAAATAATAGAGATATTAAATTTTATTAAAAGCGATATAGATATATTTTGTATACTATATATCTATATCTAAATCCTCTTAATATATTCGAAACAAAAATAGTCTACACTCTACAGCTTAAAAATAAACCTTCATATTTTCTGAAATATGAAACGAGACAAAATTCAAAAGTATGGTCGAGGAAACTAGTTTTCATTTTTTTTCTCTTTTGAACGTGACACAACTTAAATATTAATATAATTTGTAAGATTGTTGTATCTATATATGTTTCAAGCATAAAACTTTCATCTCTGGCCTCAACAGTCTTATACTCTAAATACAAAACAAATCCTTTCGTTAAATTCAAAAGCTAAATCTATCGTTCAACGTTCTCCCCGTGACGCCGAGACTTCCGGATAAGCTGTACATGACTTCGCTGAAGGCACGATCATCAACATCGGCTCTAGCATCCGATGATGGGGTATTACGTGTACGGGAACGGGAACGAGAACGTGATCTGGACCGGGAACGTTGTCGACCGAAAAGAGGTGCCCGACCAACCTGAAATCCATTCAGTTTATTAGAACTGTGTAGAAATGAAAACATCATAGAGAGAAGTACCCTTAACACTAGAAATTCATCATTTTCATTCTTATTTCTGAACCTTTTGTGATGTGAGAATAATCAAAGTTACATGCAAAATAGGTTTTTTGAATATGGCAAACAAGAAGCAATTCTCTTATTACAACAATAATCCCCTGAATCACCTCTGTAACTTTTTAACCTGTAACCCCTGTAACAAAGTCAAACATACCATATTTAAACTTTGTACACTCTGTCTGAATGGTGAACGTCCCCTGGGTAGCTGGCGCAAACTATTCATAGCGTTTCCGTTTCGGCTCGGTGCAAGAGCAAGCGGACGTTGATGGGTGCTAGGAGTATATTCATTTCCCATGGTACACATGAAGTTCACATTTGAATTAGCACTTAATCGTGGGGAACTACAAACATTGTTTCATCGTATTAAACTCAAATATGTACAATGCTAACTTAAAAAGAGAAGGTGTGTCCAAAGTGTAATCCGAATGTATTAGGTCAGTGTAGAAGAAGATCGTGTCCGATTCCCTTTTTTATTTTAATATACGGAAATCGGACAGGAACTTCTGCACTGACCTAATGAAAAATACCAAGTAACTACTTGTAAATTTTTAAAGTTTGATAATCTATTCGTTAACGATATCGTGAAAAGTACTGTAATCATACTTTAGTCTCATCAATTTCTGTTCGTATTGTGCGCGTCTCTGTGCTCTGGCAATCTGGTCTGACCGCAGTCCGCCGGTAGTGAAACGGCGTTGAGATGTTAAAATCTGCTGTCTTCTTTCTATGGCGTTTCTTTGCTGTAGCGACAACAAGGACTTCCCAGCTTGCGGCATCTGCAATAAAGCAATTGTTATTAGCTTCTATTCGATTATGGATTTCCATCTTACCCACGATTGTACATGGAACGAGACACTTACTCTGAACTGATTTTGCAAAGATAATCTTTGATTTTGTCTCTGCAACAGCAGCTGTTTTGCTCTCTTGACACGATTCCGGTAAGCAATTTGAGCAGGACTTTGATATCCCAGCCGATTGTGGACTGAAGTCGGGTCCCGTAAATTCGGCAGACTGTTCGTTCTTTTCAACGGTGTTTTATTATTGGTGAAAAATCCTCCTTGAGTAAAAGTCAGATTTGTACGACTTCTACTGCGAGTCAGACCGAATCTGTTGGCTCGACCACGGCGAACATTGAAAGCCCCTCGTGTGTTGGACTTTTGGTTCAATGTTAAATTGCTTCGTGATCTGGTGAGACCACTGTTTTTCTTGTACCGTTTTCTCACAAAACCTCCGCGCACATTGTTATTATTCTGCCCAGCCTGCCAGGGCTGTTCTTTCTTAGCAGTTCCAATGTTACGTTTCACTCTTGCACCTCTACCTCTCAGTCCACTCCGTCCTCTTGCACTACCTTGTGTGCGTTTAGCGCCAGGTTTTCCATTGGCAGTCCCAGCCTTTTTCTTTTTCTCCTTTTTCTCCATCTTTATGATTTCATCTTAAAAGGAAGAAAATTCACAAGGTTTAGTGAGCGTATGGCCTTAGTTTGGGAAGTTAATTTGTTTTTATTGTGGTTTTCTAAGCTTTAATCTGGAATACGTGAAAAATCCCCTCCTGTACAGATGACACTGAAGGATAATTTGAGATGAGAAACTCAATGTATTAATTCCATTAATGAAACTGGTCTGTTTATCGTTAACCGCTTCCCTGAGTTTCTTCCGATATATGTATATGTGCATAGTCAAATCGTTTTTCATCAAGTATAAGTTTATATATAAATTTTTTAATTCAATATATATCAAAACCATTTCGACTGTCCTGTGTGCGAATTATTAGTGCAATGTTTCTAACCACTTGAGGATAGTGTAAGACTCCCTACTAACTGTTTGATCAAAGCGTTAAAAGTAAATAATACCAAGATAACAAAAAAAAATCAAACGTATTGATCTAATGAAACAATTACAAATCAAGAGATATTAAAACCCTCCCAATATTGAAATATGTACTACTATTTGAACTTCTAAGGTAACCTTTCGATGCTATAGTAAAATATACAGGGAACATCATATATTTCATTCGTGTAGTATACGAGTTCAAGTTATTAAAGTTTTTGTATGTAGTTATTATTGGTGATCCAGAAAGCATTCAAGACTGATGTGTTAAGGCGACAATCGATGATTCTTCTTTTCTCATTTTTACAGTATTTCTTCTTTCTTCACATATTTTCATGGTTCTACTAGTATCCTATAAACATACTGATTTCTTCATTACCAATCCTTCTTCTTGCTCCATTAAAGATATCATTAAATGTCCATTGCTACTGATCCTCCAAAAAGTGGATCCCACTGTATATTTAATTTTTCTTTCACCGATATTTTTCTGACTCTTCCTTTTCGTATCTGAACAGTTCGTAGAATGTCTTCACCACTGATTTCTCAATAAAATATAATCGATCTTCAGCGTTATCAGACTTTCTTTGATTTCTGATTTAGCCTGATCAAAACAATGTCTCTTCTTCTATATGATTTTTAACAATCTGTCTTTTTGTCTTTGATATATTACACGTAACTTGGCTCGGTCACTTTTTCTACTTCTCTGCGCTCGTTTAAAAATACTGAATTAGTTACTCTTCGAATAAAAGGGATCCAGAAAAATGACATGACGCCTTGCATAAAACATGTTCGCAAATATTAACTTGACGACTCTTTCTATCGAATTACAGCAACTTGATTGCACGAATAACTGTGATTTTAAGTTTTTCCATATCAACATGGGTCTTCAATCGAAACCGTATGGTTCTCCTTATTTTCCTGTTTCAAATTGAATCCTTAACAACTGTTTATGTTTGCTCTGCTACTACTAAGTTTCCATGAACATTGTATCTGTGCAAATATGTATTGTTGACTCAGGATTGTTCAGGTTTCTTGTCTTCTTGAAGTTAGCTTATTCTACGCTTCGTCTGTTCCTTATCATTCGAATAACATACACACAATGAATCGTTTTCATAGAATATCCTGTCATTATCCTGTCATATATAAATATATATATATATAGACATAGATATATATATATTTTCAAACTGAACATGTATAAGAGCATAAAACGTAATTGTCCTGGGTGACGGACACTTGTCGTATAAATACATATACTCATTCATAAAGAAATCAAACAATTTAATTTAATAGTGAACAGAACGTCTTGCACACGTTTCGTGGCATAGATTATATATAGATACATGAGACGAGATGATCGGTCTCCTGTCTCGTGGATGGTGCACCGTGTTTCAGGTTCATCGCATGAAGGAAGAGAAACTCGAGGAACATGATATAGCAGAGATAAAAATACAACGAAAGTTACGCAAACGCGTATCCCACGCAACGAGAAAGTTGACTTCTTTTCTGTGAAGCGTGAGTCACGGCTTCGGTTGCGGCCACGTCCAAAATAGTGTCCCGTGTTCATGTTCGTCAATTTTCCAATCTCCACTATAATCCTACATGAATCATAGTAAATCCTTTTTGCGGCGGCTATTTTCTCCTTTTTTCACTAATACTCGCCGAATTTCATGATAAAGCATCTATATCGTCATGGTTGTACTCTGAATGGTCCCAATATTCTCATTCTATTTTGTTTTATATTTTTTATTTGCCGAATAGGAATGCGTACACCGCCATAAACGTTGCCCAACGTATTGTAAACTCCCAAGGACATTTTTTTTCTTCCAGTGATCGAAAGGTCCCACACACACACACGTCTCTCTCTCTCTCTCTCCCTTTTATCGACAACGATTAAACGTGGTTAAAAATGAATGCCGGAATTAATTAAGCCTCGTCGCTTGAGGCGCACTGGTTTTTTTTAAATCATTATCTATCGTCGGGCGTAAACGGAACGAAAATAAATTGGTGGGTATATCTACGCTTACGATTTCTTTCCGTCGCCATATTGAATTCGTGCAAAAGAAGAAACGGTAGCCGTACGCTCACCCAGGATTATCGGCGAAACCGATAGATTTTCGAGATTCTGGCCACTTACCAAGCGACATGTTCACTTTAGCGTCAATCTCTGACATTTTTCTCAATCTTTCTCTCTTCTGTATCAGTTTTTTAACGAGAAATAACACGAGAACCGCGAACCGTACTAATATCAACCCGAAATTATCATTCGAACGTCACCACCGATCGCACAAAATGACATCACAAGACGCACCAAACCCAAGTGAATACAAACGGTGCATCCAGCGGCAGGAAGTCATCGTTGTCCCTGACCGGAAGTTGTTCATTTGACGAAGGGAATCGATACAATCGCCCGCGAAAATTTAAAACTCTTCGGAGCATTTACCGTTCAGCTACTTGTCGTATAAAACAAAGTTAGACATCGACCGATTAAAATCTTTTACGATTGTACGTTACACGTGGTTACACGTAACTGTACAACAACTGATCACCGCATATGTCGACTGTAATTATTAATAATTAATTAAATGTAGCCCGACACTGAAATAAAATACGTTTTTCTAATAAGAAATAAATATTACAGTGTGAAAATAATAATTATTTACCTTTATTAACGACTAATTTACAGTTAACGTTTAATATCAACGATTTATATATGTACTCTTACGTATTTGTACTGAATACTTTGAGGTTAAGTTTATTCTCAGATTTGTTACATTTTACAACACGATATCGGTAAATTTATTACCAAATATGAAAGCTATAATCCGCAGAGCGAAGCGTGAAGATTGCAAGGCTATAAGAAACTTGATACAAGTAAAATATTTACTTTTTATTTATCATGAAAAAATATTGTACATAAATAGTAGATATATTTACATATTTTTCACTTTTGTTGTTACCCTTTTTTAGGAACTTGCGGATTTTGAAAAAATGCCAGACGGACCAAGGATCGATCACAAAAGTAACGAATTTTGTTTTAAATAGTTTCATTGTAATATGGAATAATTAGCTGTAAGTAAAACAAACAATTTTAGCATTAGAAAAGGATGGATTCGACACGGAGCATCCCTTCTTCATTTGCTTTGTAGCAGAGATTAGCGGGAATGTAATAGGATATGCAATTTCATATTATACATACTCTACATGGTGTGGGAAAGCCATGTACTTAGAAGACATATATGTAACGCAAGAATATCGAAAACAACATATCGGCGGTGAATTGTTAAAAGCTGTAGCTAAGGTATAAGCTCTCAAATATGAAGAGCTTCTTATTAAAATGACATTAATATCTAACTAAATTTTCACTAATAAATTTGTCCTACATTACAGGAAGCCACGGATAACAATTGTTGCAGATTAGATTTTTCAGTTCTCGAATGGAACCCTGCGCAACAATTTTATAAAATCAAAGGAGCTACAGACTTAACTGTAGACGAAGGATGGCATCACTACCGTTTTTCGGACACAGCTTTGAAAGCTTTAGCTGCTAGTATATAGTTATTACTTTATTTTTAAACCCCCTATATGTAACAACGCGTTCAACTGTTAATGAATATACGAAGATCATTGGTTACATATCTATGCTAATAATCATTTCAATATAAAAATGAGTAATAGAAAGGTAACATAGTATGTAATGCAAATTTAGGATCAACGCTACAGTATTTAATTCTTATTTTATGTACAGCTTACATATCTCTTTTCTTCGACCACATCACTGCATGGATCAAATGCAATTCCACACCCTGTTGGAAAGGAAAAACCAAATAAGGATCATGACGAGAATGATTACGTTGACAGTGATTCTGATTTATTGTCGCATAGCGATATGAGTTGGGGCTCGTTAGAGGACAGACATGTGCCATATGAAATTATATACGACGCACCTACCGTGTCGTCTTCCTCAATTTCTTCTGACTCTAGTGTAAATATGACTTAGCGCTCCATTAATGAAATCAAAGTAATAATTCTCTCCCACGTTCCAAGTCTAGTCCATCGATTGTACTCGATCATATGCCAACACCGACAAGTATAGTTTGGATACATTGCACAACCGAAAGCCGTTGGGGTAGTTATGCTTTAGACGCGAATGCATGGGACGATAATAGAGCACCGGTTGTACAATTGAGAAATCTGAAAGAAGTGATGTTCACTGATTTTGAATTCTGCGGCTTTCTGACAGACAGACTGATCGGAATTGGATCTTCGTTCTTGGCCAAGTCCCCGGAAAATGGCCTTTACGTTTTGAACAAATATGTCATGAGGAACATGGTACTTTGTTAGCACCATCGACAAAACAAGAAATCGCTTTTAATGCAAATCATTTTCCTACAGGCCATTTCTAACATTACAATATTACGTTTGCATCGTTATTTGAGATACATTGATCTTGCGTATAATCATATATCGAATTTATTGCCTTTGGGAAAAATTCCTTACTTAATGCACCTAAATCTAATGCATAACAGAGTGACCACGATTCTAGATTTCGATCCACCTTGGTATTTGACTTATGTAAATTTGTCTTATAATTATATATCAAAAATGCGCGATATCAGTTGCTTCTGGAGTATCGTGCACTTGGATTTATCGCACAACGCGATCGAAGTAATCACCGGCTTGCAAAATTTGAAGTTAGTATACGTGCCGCGCTTACTTAAGAAAGAAATCGAATTGTTTTCATGGGTGGTATTTTTAGATATTTGAAGTACTTAAATTTGTCGTACAATTTAATCGAATGTATCGAGAATTTGGATAAATTGAATATCCAAAAACTTAATCTGGAAGGCAATTGTATAACATCATTTAAATCTGGTCTACCCAAGTACAATATTAACACTTTGCCACATCTGCGAGAAATCTATTTAGGATACAATAGAATCTCTAACTTGGAATTTTTTCAAGTAATGATATCTATAATATTATGTTTGATTCATCAACGAGTAAAATATTTCAAATGTAACATTTTCGTTTAGGACGGATACAGCTTACGTGTAATTGACTTAAAGTTTAATAAAATCTCAGATTTACTGGAATTGCTGAACTTCAAGGGTTTCATCGATGAAATAGATCTCAGAGGAAACGGTTGCACAAAATGGCCTAATTACAAAGCTGTACTCTTGTTCTCGATACCGAGTATACAAAAAATTGACAGTGTTCCTGTACTTTCGTCTGAAAAAGTATGCAATTAAATAGTGAAATACAATAATGTTATCATGGTGAAAAAAGTAATTCGAACAGATCGTTGCAGCAACTTTGTTTGCATCACCGATAAATTTAATGGCGGCCCGCACTGTAACGAAATTAACTTTATTAGAACAATTAAATATACCTACAATTGGTCTGCACGTTCTACCATATGACCAAGCAAGCCCACCATTATTAGTACTTACCGGTCCATCAGCAGTGAAAAAGATATCTTTAGCTCTCCACATTGCTCAAACACTTCCAAAAAAGGTAATATAGCTTTACATAAAGATGATGAGCCCAGACGTTTAGGATTAACAATTAATTTCAGGTAAAGTACTGTCCATGGTACACCACGAAAGAACTAGGCGACAGTAAAATAGAACGACAGTCGTTCATTTTTGCAAGTAGGGAAGAATTTAACGATATGTCTCGCCGCGGAGAATTTCTAGCGATTCAAGAAATGCTAGGAAACAGTTATGGGTTTCGTTAGTTAAAAATATATCCAATTTTGTCAGTGATATTTTCTTATTCGAGAAGAAAAACAATTGTAATTGCCCCTATATATCTGAGCAGATCACAATCAAATCGCTTTGTTAATATCTGAAAAGAAAATTGGTATTACGCAAATGGATTTGCATGGAGCTATACAAATGTGTAGACGGTATTCCAATGCTAAGCCAATTCTTGTGTTGACGAAAAGCGAGAAAATTCATCGCGATTGGATCAAGGAGAAGTTTGATGTGTATACTTGTATCAAGGAGAGCGCAGAGGGTTCGCCAAAAGAAAGCTATAGTGGGGAAAGTGCAGAATATGAGGGAACTATGTCTCATGAAGATGATTTGAGTAATGTACGAACTTCTCTGTCTTCTGTGATATTATTACAATAATATTATTACCGTTACCATAATTTTGGTCGTTAGGACGCAGACGAAGCAAATGTAGCTCATATACATGTAAGTAGTGCATCGATACCAAGAGTAATTCCAACAGCAAGTGATGTAGACATCGAAGAGAAAAAATATATTAAATTTCAAGAAGAAGGATTGAATGATTCAAAATTAAAGGTCTCATCGTTTAGTTCTGCATTAGACAAAGAAGGCGACTTGAGGGTATAAGACATTGATACTTAACAATGAACAGTTTCAAGAATAAATAATTGTTTGATTGATTAGGTAATTTTGGACAAAGGATTGGCCATAGAAGAAGACGAAGTTTTAAAGCGAAGAAGGCATCAGGCAAAACTGATGCAACGTAGGAGGTCGTTAATGCAACAAGGATTATATACACCAGATAATCTAAGTGAATCAGGGTCAAGCGAAGAAACGTTATTCGATCAAGTTCGTACTAAAAACTGTCTTTCTATCTTGATGCTGGCGTTCTATACACGGTGTAATGTTGTTCCACCATTTATTTCAAGTTCCTAATGGAAACAAGAAACCCAGAATACTTGAAGGATATGTACACTGATCTTGTAATGAAAACAAGAAAAATGTACTTGAACCATCACATAAATAATCCAGGATTTTTTTGTCTAGTGGTATGAATTTTTACCATGGTCCAGTAGAAGATACAAAATGTGCAATGCTTACTTAATTACATTCGATTACTATTTGTAGTTGTTGACAGACGATTATAAGCGGACCTTTAATAGACTGATCCATTTTATATATAAATCGTACATAGGCTACTCTACTGAACAGCCTAAATTTTTCACTGAAGTGGAACACTTTTCCCAAGTTGCTGTTCCTGAAATGGTGAATACTGTAAAAGAAGAAATAAGACAGTAAGTATACATGTTTTATCAATGTTTTTTGTTATTGACTCTGTATATGTAAATTTATAGATCACTCTCGTCGTCGAAACAACAAACAAAAACGTGGTTAAGAACTTACGGTGTTACGTCATTTAAAAACTTGATGCCCAGTCAAATACCCCACGATTCAAAGAAATGTTTCAACGCTGATGACAATTAATTGCAAGAATTTATAAACTCTATTCATTATAAGTTTACCGTAGTTTATTTCTAATAAGTTCGTAGCAATTAATTACATGTAGAGTGAACACATTTTTTCAGAAATACTTTTACACGAGGAACTAGTATCATTATTTTACTTAATGCATTAATTTAGTCGTGATTGAGTTAATAAAATATAATTAGCGTTCTTTTCTCTTAGAAATGTTGAAAAAATACATTTCTTTTATCACTAAGGTCTATGTAACGGTGCTTAAATTACGTATTACTTATGTTTCAATACATAACGTCGTTCAACGACTGGTCACATGCCGTTTTATCAAACGATGGGAGATTTTTATTCAAAATTGAAGTATTCGATGATTGTGCAATTACTTGCAAACTTGCATTATAATTTGTACTCTCTCTCTGATCATTGAACGTGACTGCATAGGAACTCTCATCGATTTCGGGCAGAGAATTTTGCAAAAGTACAAGATTCATCATGTTATCCTCGACATCTAGGTTCCTCGATAAATCGTTTGAATCTGATTCAATTGAAGAGACTGTGCACGAGTTCTTAAGATCAGAGTTACTGTCCGCATTAGTTTTCTTCGTTTTATTATCGGACGAGTTATGTATCTTCTGGTGTGCAAGTAAATTATATCGTTGGGTGAAACGTTTTCCACACAGTGTACAGCTGTAAGGTTTTTCACCACTATGAGCTCGTGTATGTCTCTTCAAATGGGATGTCGAGAGGAAGGACAAGTCGCAGATCTGTAACGAGGAAACGACTTCAATAAAAGTTTCATTTTTTAAATGTGAAACAAGTGATGAACAGAAACTATTACGGACATGGCATTTATAAGATTTTTTTCCACTGTGCGACAGTTTATGCATATTATAAGATGAGTGGTGTATAAACCTTTTGCCGCATAGCTCGCACTGATAAGGTGTTTCACCAGTGTGCATTGGCAAGTGTCTTATGAGTGCTACTTTCTGCGAGAAGCACTTGTTGCAAAAATTGCATTGGAACGGATTAATTCCATTATGCATTCCTACATGTACTTCCAACGCGTGTTTCTGTTTGTACGCCTGACCACATTTTTCACACATATAGGGTTTCAACGAAGCATGTGTTTTTACATGTATTTTCAATTCAGCTGATGTATTCCATTTTGTTCCACAAGTGGAACATGTAAATGATTTCGGCCTGTGTTTCAAAGCTTTCTCTGATTTTGCAGAAACTTTTGTTTCCTTAGCTTTCGATACTGAATTTATACACAAATTTCAATAATTACGAATATACTGTTTAGAATGTAATTGTTTTAGATGTTTCCTTACCAGTTGAGCATTTAGTAATTTCATTTATCTCTATTACATTTTCATCGATCTTTTTACATTTCGATTCAATGGACTCTGTAACATTTTGTACTTGCAACTTATTGTCAGAGAGTGAAGGATTAGGTTTCTCAAAGCTCTTTAATTTGCTCTCAGAATTCGCATGCAGGTTTACTGTACACGTACTTGCTGAAAGCATTTTGAAAAATGTTATTAATTCAGATACTTACGTTATTCGAAATAATATATTGTTTTACCTTCTGAAGAATTAATATTATATATATTGTTGTCATTATTCAATGATAGAAAACGACAACTTGCATCATTTTTAAAAGTTGGTCTCTTCTTTACATTATTCTGACTATTGCTATTATCATAAGTTCTAGTATCGTCCACGCTTGTTTCAACATTATTAATACTGTCAACCAGATTCGATACATGATCTGTTATTTTATTTTGGATAAATTGTTGTTTAACCGGTTCTTTAATTGGGGAAGATTGGAAACTTTTTCCATTCAAGTCTAATTTGTTTTCTTCAAAGACTGTTCTTGCATTCAATCTTGCATCGTTGTTTATCAATTGTTTCATGTTTTTTCTTTTCTGACCAGCACAGTGTATTTTTAAAATCTCACAACGTATATTTAGTACAGTTTTCTGAGCTTGTTCTAGCATTTCAAACATTTTGTAACATTGAGAACAGAGATACGAATCATTTAATTCTGAAAGTGTTGAACGCAAAACTTTCGATATGAAATTCGCTAGTAATTCTTCATTGTGAGGAAGAGTCGTACAAAATATATTTATACAGGACGAAATGTTGAGATTCCTCTTACAAAGTAAACAAAATAAATTAGGTACAGGCATCATTTTGTTGCGTGTCGCTAAAGTTTCATTGGAACTCTAGTCGGATTTGTTCAATACCTTACAGTGTTATTTTATCAAGGATAATAAACAGTATACGATCATTTTTTTCATATCAACGGTGATCGTGGCATTATCTACTTTTTAATACATCATTTGTGTCTTATGTCATACAAATCTGAAAGCGTAACAGAGCGCATATTTACATAATAGTTGAGTTGAATATACATAATTCCTTATTTATGTTTACGGATTCATTAACTATAGAAAACTCTTATAGAGGCGACATTGTAGGAATCTGTGAGGACCTCTTACAACCTCTTATCGGAGCTTCGGACTTTTACCACAAGCGGCGCCACCTTCGCTTGCATGGGAAATTTTGTCAATTTTGAATAAGCGAAAATGACAGTTCACTATAGCGATGTACATATGTGATACTTAACCTAATTGCTACTTTATTTTGACTGCTATTGTTTTTCGGGAAATTTGTCAGATATCAGACAATAGATATCAATAACCAATTAGTGACAATGGCTGAGTCAACGTTTTCGAAATCGGCGAGCGATTCACAATTTGTTCGAAGCGAACCTGTGAATTACACTACCGGTATTTATAACTTGAAATTTGTGAAATAAATTCAGTTCTTCTACATAAATAACTCTTTTCAGAAATTCGACAAATGATGCACGGTTTCGGAGATAGTAGCGAGCCTCTAATGGAATCTGCAAGAATTGTCGAGGAAGTAGTTTTACAACAAATGAGGACGATCGTACGAAAAGCGTGCGAAGTTTCCGAAAGACGAGGAATTTCGAAAAAAGGCACCAACATTTGTGCGGAAGATTTAATCTTTTTGTTGCGCAAAGATAAAGTGAAGTTACAGCGACTTATAAAATATTTAGGCATGTCTAATGTTATTGTTTAGTTCCAGGACATAGCAGTATAAAAATACTTACACGAACATTTTACTTTATAGAATTGAAAGACTACAAGTCCTCTTTAAACAAAACGATAGATAACGATATGCCCGAGGATATTCTAAATGGGGAAAGTGCAGAGAATTCCAAAAACAAAGGACCATTTCATAGTTTTCTAAATCAAATCGACAACACTGGCGAACTCATGGAGGACGCGTCCACTGTGGATGAGATTAAACAACAGAGATGCGTTCGTGCTGAAATAATGACAAGGTCCATGGACGAAGCTAGGTACTTAAAATTCAGTAAGGCTCGAAATGCATCGTTTGCCAACAAAAATAGACATAAATTTAGCGACTGGCTGTCCCCAGAAAGTGAGCATTAAAATGGAAATATGCTTGTCAGGTAGAAAGTTAATACTTCAGGTATTAAGTATGTTTTATTGTTTCATAGGTGAGATAACAATAACAAGACAAGGATACACGATCCTGGGGTATTTAGCATATGAAACGGTAGCACAAATTGTAGATTTAGCATTGTTGGTGAGGCAGGACCAAAATAAAATTTATGGAGATGCTATAGATCGACTCAGACTCAGTTATGTGAATCCATGCACGTACAAGCCATACTACCACGGCAAGGTTTGTATCATTGAGAAAACAAAATCATTCGTATAATCTTGTAGAGAAATTGTAAAAAATATCGTTCAATGTTTTTCTTGTTAGGTTGCTGTAACGAAACCAATATCACCCGCGGAAATTATCGAAGCTCTCCGGAGGTTCTGGTCTCCGCAATTAGATATGACGGGCCCATTCGATCGTTGGTCAATGAGAAAACCACATTTGAAACTTCTCGCCTGTTAACAGTTTAAGAAGCGATAACATTTTCATTTTTGAAATGACGTGAATTTACGTCATCGGCAACGAATATGTGAACCTAATTTTGTTATCCCGAGGAAACGCAATTCAAATGCGTTGTCAGTATTTTCTACCGGAAGTATTTTGTTGGACATTGAATTCAGCATGTCGACAATATAGGATATTTTAAAATTGACCAATGTTTATTGACATATTCCTGTACCTCCTACACTATTTAACTTAGATCGCTAATCTCGCACATGACCGTTGCTACACGAACTAGTCTAGTTCCCATATTTGTTTTTTTTTACAAAATCTTCTGGTCATGCGACCAATTTTAACGTAAGATTCATAGTATTCCTTTTTACAGTAATTTTATATATGTTACATTTGGTATTCCCTGATTCAAGTTGTAATCATATAATTATAATACAGTCGGTTTTTGAACTAATGTATGATACGTTTCTTTTCATTGTACTTTTCACGAAATACTTGGATCTTTACTTCGGTTTTATGATATTACGAACGTATCGCTCGGAATATTTTTCGAATTCCATTCTTCGATACTCAGGACGAGTATAACACGTAAATCAGCAGAAATCATTCAGGACTCTGCTTCTTCGATCTCGTCCTTAGTATAGTAATTGTAAAACCTCTTCCTAACATTCAATGTGCTAAGTAAGTAAATACTATCTACAAATTTGAGCTAATCCGACGAACTTTGCAGTCGTTTTATGAATTCACACAGATACTAATTCTGCTTTTGTATCATGGTGAAAGCAACGTCGATACTCGGACTTTCCCTTCAGCACCACCAGTTATGCAAGTTCCGGATTGATTGGCGGTAGACCAATCGCAACAGAGTGTGCCTTTATGACCACCTAATTCTAAGACTTTGGCTTGTGCACCTGGTGGCATCTGCAAAGTAATTCCCGTTTTAGTATGCACTTTAAAATGCATCTCAGCAGCATCGTCTGATAAAAATTACGTACCTTGTATATGTTTCCTCCGGTTTGTGTACAGAGTAGCATATAATTACCGCTTTGGTCGAAAGTAAACAGTTTCCCATGGACTGTATTCTTCTCCACTTTGATCTTCGTCTCCCAAAGGATCTTCCCCGAGTGATTCAAACTTCTTTGACATAGTTTGCCGTCTTCGCTTTGCGTACAAATGTTCGTATAATCGTTGATTAATTCTATATCGATGACCGGACTCGAATGGCAACTAATGTTATCAATAATTTCGTTCCGTCTTAAATCGTGAATCAAAATATTTCCGTTGGATAACCCTGTGATAAGAAGTTGGCCGTTGTGATTAAACGCAGAGCACAACGCGGTTACATTTTGTTCCAATGGTAACGTTCTCTCCAATTTTCTTGTTTTAATATCGTACAACAGAAGTCTCCCTTCGATCGAATCCGATACGGAACAAACGAATGTGGATTCGGTCGGATTGCAGAGCAGAGTTATGATTCGCGAGTTCTCGTGTTGAATATCCCACAAAGTTTTACAGTCGCGAGTATCGTGTAACTGAATTAAACCGTTGTTATCACCGTGTAAAAAATAACGTTCGTTCTTCGAGATCCAGTCTAGCGCTGTTATAGCTTTGTTCGAGTTCGCTGTGGCAGAGATATATGTAGTAACAGTCCTATCCGACATATAGAACAAAATATATTAGACATGGAAGCGTTGCAAATAAAACTAAGCTAGACAGACTTACTTTGGTGACGGTATCGGAGTCCAGACTTTAATAATACCATCAGCATCGCCCGTAGCGACGTACGAACCGCTCGCATTACTTTTGCATTGGATTATCGACGTCTTGTGCTCCGTATACTCCTCCTGAAAATTCGTTTTTGTTATATCAAATTTGCTAAACGTTCCCGACACAAGTCGAATTGTATTACCTGGCTAAGAAGAATGTAGGTGGAATCAATTTTATCTTTAGCCTTCCGTTCGGCCACCGCGTCGATGGACGAGTCTCTTTTTCTAGAGCTAGTTAATCTTGAATCACAGCTAATGCTTCTTTTGGTAACGGTATCAGACTTACTGATTGAACTCAATTTCCCCTTGGCGTTCGTTCGTTTCGTAGATACTGGCTCAGGTTCAGTCGTCTTTCTCGAACTTGTTGCAGATTTTCTACTTAAAATGGGACTAGAACCTCCACCTATATTTCGTATCAGGTTCCTTAGAGTCTTGGGGTTTTCTAATAAAGGAGATTCTCTATTTGGATAAAAATAAAAGTATTAGCTAGACAAAGTTATTTCGGTATCCAAAAAAATGATTTACATATCTTCTTTATTACTCACTGTGCTATTATATAAAAGTCATCCATGATAGGTGGATGCTGAGGAGCTGGTCCTGGATTTACATCCATTACGTTATCGATCTTAACCGAATCACTTAATCGTTGCCTGAGGGCTTCGTTCTCCTCTTGCAAACGTTTCAATCTATTTGTATCCTCGTCTATAGTGAGTAGCATTGGTAATGGCATACACTGTAAAATTTAAATAAATCTACTTTGTACTTTCAATTTCACAATCTCACGATTGCTGTGTTCTAGAAGAATTTGTAACAAATTTTCTTTATCGAAAAGATTATTAACTTCCACAGAATCTAGTATTCGTGGAACTGATAATATGAGAGGCAAGATGCAAAATACCTTTCACCTACTTGGAAAATAGTAGCAAGGAAATTGTGCAGGGATAGTAACATAGTGTCTTGCCATTGTCTACTAAAATGTACAGAGTATGCTGG
This sequence comes from Lasioglossum zephyrum, assembly GCA_028455615.1. NCBI lineage: Eukaryota > Metazoa > Arthropoda > Insecta > Hymenoptera > Halictidae > Lasioglossum > Lasioglossum zephyrum. Next base: position 17,491,705 of record CM052332.1, on the reverse strand, counting down.
ATTGTCTTCTGGATTTTTAACGAATGGCAATGCTGCAAAACAGAGAGCGAATAACATAAAATAAATCGTATCTCTTGCAAATCTTGGAAATAAATGAAAAGGAGTACATAGTTGGAAATCCTACCGAACCATTCCTTCCACTCTGAATGGCCCTGCAGTTCTGGTGTCATTTTCATAAAAAATTCTTGAATGCGATCCTGCTTGTTATTTAATGCAGCGTTTACCAAATACATTTTTAAAACAGCATTCTCCAATTTTCTCACAGCTGGCATAAAATGGCTCTCCAGCCGAGAAAACATTTTTGTATCCAGATGCCCCCATAATTCCCTCAAAGATGTCAAGTCATAATTGTACACGTACTGCATCAATTGATCCACAATCTTGTCTACCTAATAACAGATGATCGAGCCATGAATTCAACACGAATTTCCATGAGCGATGTCCTATCGCGTATTGTTTTCGTATATCCATCTTTTTCTACAGCATTTCGCTGTGCACTTACCCGAAAGCCTTTCTCCTTCTCAGCTTTCAAGTCATTATCGAAAGCTTTCAAAGTTTGACTAAAACCTCTGAAAAGTAAGTATTCCTTGACCAATTCGTCTACATACTGGATATGAGACATTTTCCCGCGATTCTTTTCAAAATATCTCTTTTTTCCTTCAACTGACAGCTACGTATTGTCATCCTTTGGCCATTTTGATACTCGCTGAATATACACATAGTGAAAGTTTCGTGTTATCATTGCACGAACAGTACTACCAATGCTCGTTCCATAAAGAACTCTAGACATGGCGACAATCTCTGGTGACAGTTAGTGATTATCACAGCGATCGTAATTTTTTATTTATGTAAAGTAAATTTGTTCACTGTAATCTTCATTTTTTATTTTTCATCTTGATTGAATTAGTTATTTTCTTATATAGATACATCGATTAGCTTGCATAAAAATATCTGCATTATAACGTAAATTTAAAATTACGTTACGTTTTCTGTATATAACGTACATTTACTTCATTTAATCATAAAAGTAAAGAATATAATGAAATATTAAATAAAATATCTCATGATAAACAGATTATCATTGCTGTAAAAAAAATGTACTATATACACCATTGAATATTATCATAAATATAATAAAGAATTTTACTTAGGATTTTTACTAATAAAAAAGTTACATTTTAAAAGGAATTACATTAAAAAAAGAGTAGCTGAAAGGCCATGAACGAATATTTTCACAAATTTATGGATGATAGACTATATTTTTCGTTCAGTAGTCGATGAGATCTCTTCTTCAATAGTTAATGCACTAGCAAAATGTCGTCCGTCGAAGTTGGTTCGCAACCTGTCCGGGTATCTCCTCTTATTAAAGTAAGTGTTGTCGTTTCTTCTATTAAAATTCATAAATCGAATACAATCTAGCATTATTTAAAATGGTTGTTCTGACGACTATACACCTGTCATACATTCGTTTGTTATTCGAACGAACATTCGATTCGGATGTTCAAGTTGATCTTATTACATAATTTTTATGGATTTTCACAAAACTTTTAACCCGCATCCACGAGATTAAATATAAACGAAAATGATCTGTCCTTTTCTTCTGACGTGTTAATAGATTTATAGTCGTCAATTCAACTTTACTATTACTTCTTAACCTTGTCTACTGATTGAACACTGAACAGCTACAACTGTATAAACTTATTTAATACAAAGAATAATAGTAATTATTGTATTTCATACAGTTCAGTCGATGGAGCTTCCTATTGTTAGGAGTTGTTTGGGGAACGTATCATCAACGCAGGTTCAGCAAAAAGGAAGCACTACTTCGTGAGAAAGAATTGGCTGAGAAGCCTATGCGAGATGCAAAACTTGCTGAAGAGAGGAGAATTGCTCAAGCAGGTAAAGGATATAGCCTGAAAGAGGATTAATTAAACTGACTACTACAATATTTATATATTATGCGTAACTCAACAAGTAAAATGTTAAAATATATTATCTCTATTTCATTAAATGATAATTGTATATTTTTCTGTTTCAGCTGAGAAGAAACTGTTGGACGATCTCCAGTCAGGAAAGCTATAATAAATTTTATCATTGCCTTAGCGTTAGCGTAAATGATTATTGTTAATAAATCTATCAAACGAGATCCATTATGTGTACATTCGTATTCAGAATTTGCCGTAGACATGATTCATGAACTTTCCATTGTATTATATATGAAATAAAATAATGTGCAGTATGCATTATTCAAGAATTTTGATTCTTATATATTGCTAACACATTTTTGTTGCCACTCGTTAATGAAACTGTCATATTGTTGACGTGTCGCATGAATTATTAAAAATTCTTTTCGTTTTTTCAAAATGAAAAAAAAAACGCCCAAACAGGGACTCGAACCCTGGACCCTTAGATTAAAAGTCTAATGCTCTACCGACTGAGCTATTCAGGCGTTGAATGTAGCTAGTATAAAATACATACTTTTCATAGTTAAATTACAATGACATTAAATTGCAGGTGTAATTAAGACAATCACATATTTTGCAAAGATAGATGATTGTACATTGATTTTAGATCGTGTACAAGTTGTAAATTCTCATAAACTTCATGTATACTATATAGTAACGGGTACACACAAATGAGAACTACATCAACTATTATCTTTCCAATATATTCTTTACATATTATATTGTATGACATCATTAATATTTCTCCATTTTATACATATAACACAATATGTCCGGAAAAATTGTAACATGTTACATACTCAATGAATTAAGTACTGTACTATAAAAAATATATTACATTCATATAAAAATAAATATAGAAAATCATGTGTAACTTATAACATTTTTTTTTTTAAAATGATGTCTTCAGGTTGCATACTTTTATGATTGCAGATCTATTGCATTGGAATGAAGATAAGAGTACTTTTGTACACGTAGAGTAACAACGTTCTTAAATGACTATATTGTAAACGATAAAAGATTCAAACGTAACACAAAGGTAAATGGGCTGGAAGTCCAAATACAGATCATTTGCATCAGGTATGTGTATTGTCAAGGAAGCACCCAGAATTTTTGGTTCCTGTATGTATCTGATTTCCACCATTTACACTGGAATCAATTTCGTTTTGTTCTCTTCAGTAATCAGTTGTAGAAGACTGCCATTAGTAGGACGTTCTTGTCCCTGTGACCATTTCCAGCATAAACTGTCAAATAAAACAATGTTTAGTAAGTAATAAAATCAATTTGAAGAGAATTAGGTGTGTTCGTACTCTGCCACAAATTCGAGAGGAGTCCAAGTAGTGGTATCAGCTTTGGGCATCCACTTTCTGTTCATAGGTGTGTCCAAAGTTACAGGTAATATAGCTGTTACTAAAGAATCCTTTGGCAGGCCACTGTCTTTACAAGCCAAAGACTTTGTCAGATGGTGAACAGCTGCTTTGGCCATTCCATAGCCGATCATGCCTAGTTAGATGGAACGATATAATTTATATGAAACATAAAAAGATCGTTTTTAAATAAATATAGAAGAATGTATACCCGGTGTGCCATTTAATGCAGGTTTGGCCCCAGTCAATAAAAGGAAACCTCCCTCTTTCAAATGATGGGCAGCAATACTACTAGCAATGACTGAGCTCCATACACTCTGCTTCCACATAAGATCACTATTCTTTAGATAATCAGGATGGCCAGCATTTCCACCAGCCCATCCTCCAGCTACACAAATCACACCGTCTACTTTAGCCCCTTTTAAAATATCTGTAACTTCCTGGAGAACAGCAGTTTCCTAAAAATATACATACTTGTACATATAGATTTATGTTTTTATAAAGAAGCATACAATTACCTGTTCCTGCCAGGAGCTCTCAGATTTCACATTTATGCTTGCATCCGCCTCATCATTTTTTTTCATATCAATGGACCCAACCCACTGCAATTACAAAAACAGTGTATAATAATAATGTTTCAGATTTCTTTACATAATCTTGACAGTATAATTCCATTCAATAATCGCGACAGTATAATTCCAAGGTTTCATCATGTGAAAGGATCTATTTAGTTCACTGGTTATGGCCTTGATCTAACTTTCGATTGAAAAAAAAACACGATACATCGCGAAAATATAGGAATCATATATATTTAAGAAAATATCGAACGTATGTTAACCATCGCACAGAGTTTCCAAACAGCTACGAGATAAACTTAAAAAAAAAGAAAAGAAAATTCTTTATAAGGAAAACAATTTTACATATCATATTTGAGATAAATCTTACGCAATAATTTCGTTTTGCTCGCACGCTTCTGAAAGCAATAATTATTTGTTATTAATTTAGTAACTATTTGTCGTGATTCGGATTATTCTCATGTGAAAAATGTTGGTCTTCATTGATTTCTAGAGTTAGTATTCTTCGAAATTACAAGGAAAAGCCGAGACTTCCTCTAACAGCGAAGCCGACGTCAATTATAGCGAAACAGATGCTTCGTCTTTTTAGTTAATAAAGACTCTTGTATTTACAGTTGACTTACCCAATTATGCGATTTAAATGTCGAGACACAAACAGAGCCTAAGGCTCCTCTACCGCCGTATACAAGAACGCGTCCTAGTGTACTCGCCATTTGTTCAATAAATGAGATGAAATGAGAAACAACTTCGCGATATATAGGTTTCGGGTGTTTGCGCGATTTTGTACGGAATAATACGAAGTCATACGAGAAACTCTCGGAAAAGTTCGTGAAAGGAGTGCCAGATTGCCGGATCTCGACACTAACTATGATCACAGATCGTCGATCGAATGGTTGACATTACATCACCAGAAAGAACTTCGAACACGTTGCAAAATAACTTCCTAAATCAAATGATTGTCGCGTGTCACGTACAGTTCAACTTTAATATCTGTTAGTAACTAGCGAACTTTTGTTCGTTAGTCTTCGGTAGAGGATGTTAGCACATTTGAATTTTACAAACAACACACCGGCCATTTATCCCTTTTTCAAATCAACGAAGAAATGTTTTCCATAGTTTGCTGAAAACTATATACGGAATATAAACTTCGTATTAATACATAAGCATAAATATATTTGGAGCGATGAGAATTTGGAATAAATATCGTTGAGAAGAAACGATCGAACCTAACAGCATTTAAATTTCCCGCGTGTGACCGTTGGATTAAAATCGATTAAAATGAACAAAGAAAATGTTTTCTATGCTTCATTACAAGTATTCGAAATAAAACCTTTACATTGATGTACAAATATTAACACATTCAAAATAACGTCAATTTTCGATAATACGCGTCTGTCCGTTTTTTCAAAATTGGCTTAGAAAATGTTGTCTCATGATTTATATCAAGTTTTATATATGAAATATAACGTTTGACGTCAACGCTTGAGTATTAGTATAGTCGAAATAATAAGAATTCTCGATATTATCGTTTAAACGAAAGAATTGTGCTGAATTACGTTTGAACTTCCCGCTCGCGTTTCTCACGGCGAGTGGCAACGTCGCAACGACAGAGACCCTGCCCGCAACGTTCTCCGGGAGCGTAGGTCTAGCGTGACGTCACGGTAGCCTAGTTGGGTTAGGTTTACGCTGGAAATTCTAACGAGAAATTTTTTGTTCGACGATTCATGTTTTTCCCATCGTGTCCGCTGCGCTGAGCAAAACGTGTGAAGAGTGAACGCAGTGGCGAGCAGGCAATCGTATCTCGTGAACCGTTCGATCGCGAGACCTCGCGCTATCGGCGTATATGAGATTTTAAACGGAAAATGAATCGACATGAAGGTACGTACGTGTGCGCTGTTCCCTGGCCAGGCAAGTCAGCCTCGAATTCCCCCGTTCGCTAATTTGTTTCGCGTTGATCGTAAAATGATCGGGTCAACGGTGATTCGGGTTCATGCATGGATAATTCGTGCAGAATCGTCGTCGAGGTTACGAGATCTGCGACACATGAGATTTTTCGCAAGAGACATTTCTCTCGCGAGCCCTGTATCAAAGGGTCTAATGTCAGAGGCCAGATGGCAGCACTTATTAAAAAATTACTCCAATTTCGGAGGATTTGTAATGTTCTTCTTTGATGATTTCGGTAAACTTTTTTGCGATGTCATTCCTCCCCGATGCTTTGTCCTTGCAGGCGGAAAAGCTCTGTCGAAAAAATCGTTTTGGCCGGCTGTCAGAACACTCCACCAGCTGACTACTTTGGAATTAGTTTTCTTCAATCCCCTTCTCTTTCTCATAATGTTAGGCTTGCAAAACATATTGGAACGAATTTCTGTTGTTCTTCTGCAGATAGCCAGCATTTTCATCAGTCTTACTCCAATTTTCGAATTTCTGTTCCTTGAACAACGAAACATTGTTTATTTACCTGGAAGATCAGAATTTTAGTATAAAATAATTCTGTACATTTGTTTTTTTTGAAGTCTTAACGGTACGATCGTAGAGTAAAAATCGTAATGCTTGCACAGACAAAGTAAACATGTATTATTTTTTCTATCTCGTTACATCTTTGCTTGTTACATAATTAAAGTTACAAATATCACGTTGCACACACAAAAGTTTTGTCGATGTTATGCTCGTGTCGGTATCTGTATCGAGATTACAAAAAATTCTTTTCCACCTTCTGTATGCCTATAAATTACAAATTATTTGCATAGGCTACGTTTATATTTATATTATTCTGCTAAAACGATTCTATATCTTTAGCGGTGGAAAAAAATAAATATTCAAGATATATGTCAAAGCTGAAGGAGTACTGCCGTAGGCGATGTTATTCTGTATATAAATATAAACAGCGCTTTTAGTGTAACAAACAAAGATTAACCGGCATAGGTATAATTAATTGTCAGAAATTATGTATTCTCGCGTCATGATCTTTACTATTTATATGTTTACTATTTACGTGGTCGTTAAACAGTCACAAAAAAATCCGTATATTAGTATAAAAATGTGGAGCAATGTGTGTTTGAAGAATAGCGTGCACTTACATTCAAATTTAAAAGTAGACTGAAGCAAGTTACTTTTTATAGATTCGGTTCAAGGTTACTGCACATATACCTGTGCATAAGATATGTATATATAGAAACATCTTCTGCAGGAGCAACAGTGTTTGCACTGATTTGGGACTCTGCGAAATTACGATTCCACTATTGTCTTTGTGGACCATTACTTGGTCGGTGTACGGTAATATATGGCCGAATTTATTTCAGGGGTAAGCTGTGACTCTTGCTTAAAGGGTCATTTTCGGGGTCGCAGGTATAAGTGCCTAGTGTGCTTCGACTATGACTTATGTGCTAGCTGTTATGAAGGAGGTGTCAGCAGTACACGTCATCTCACCGATCATCCGATGCAATGTATACTTACTAGATCTGAGTTCGGTAAGAAAATATAGAAAATTTTCTGTTCTCGTTTCTCGTGTTTTGGTAACAATTAACATTCTGATATGTTATCTAATAGAATTATATTACGGTGGAGAGGGAGTGAGTATAGAGCAGCCACAGTCTTTAACTTGTCCCTATTGTACAAGAATGGGTTTCACCGAGGCTACTTTGCAAGAGCATGTTACCGCGGATCATCCGGACACTTCTTTCGAAGTGGTAAGTATCATAGTCGATAATGTACCAAATATAAATACTACTATATACGATTCGACGAGCACGTTGGTAAACAGTTAAAAATGTAAAACAAATAGGAGGTCATATTAAAACTGTGGTACGTGCAACAGGAAACTGAAAATATAGTTTAGAGTAGTAAACAATGTCTGAAGGTGCAATTTCGTTATAGGTTTGTCCTGTATGTGCATCCACTCCAGGAGGAGATCCTAATAGCGTGACTGATGATTTCGCGGCACATTTAAGTATGGAGCATCGTAGTGGACCAAGGGACCTGATCTCTTTTCTAGACGAACCAGCTTCAACTAGACATAGCGGTAGACGGGTACAACTGCATCAATCTAGAGTTCTTAGTGGGTCACGACCTCGCAGGTATGTATTTCGGTGAGCGTGTGTGGCGAACGTTGCAGTATAATCTGAAAAAAAAATGATTGCCATTACGTTTCAACCAAAATACAAAAATTTTTGGTGTGATCGCGTTCGATCGGAGGAACAATACGAAGCGAGATTGCTAACAAGTACGTTGAGTTAACAGGAATGCACTCGGTGCATCGTACACGTCTACTTTCGAAGTTTCACCTTCGAATGCATGTATTTGGCCGCATTGTTTTTTTCGTTTGTACTGTAAGGACTTTAATGTATCGATTCATTAGGTGCTCATTCTTAAACCCTCGCAATACATCGCCGCCGAATATTAAGGGTCACGAAATAAGACTTCAGGAACAGTTGTTCATTGTCATCTCATCTTAGATAATGTTCATTGGTGTGTCATTGGACCTGCAGGTCCATGCATTTCAGTTCGTCCGGGGGATTGAGTCCGAGTAATCGAGATGGTATAGATCCGATTACTGAGTTACTCTCTCAATTATCCGGTGTTCGTAGAGGTGGAGGAACTGGTCAGAGCCCATCAACACCCTCGCAATTACAACACTTGCAAATGCAGCTACAAATGGAGCGCCAACAATTTAGAGTATGTACACCGTGTTATTCGGTAACTGAGAGTCTTATTCGTTAAAAGTATGCAGTAAAAATAATAAGACACATGCTTCTAGGCTGCTAGGCAACAATTGGAGCGGTTACCTCCCCATACTAGGAGGCAGACACAGGCTATTGGTTCTGTGAGTGGTGGAGGAGGTACCAGTGGAGGTCCTTCTACAACTTTGACCAGTGTGGTAGCAAATAGTGCGAGTAGTAATAATAATGCAACCAATGTGGCCAACCCGTCCGGCGTATTGTCTACCAATTCACAGAACTATATGTTTCTATTACCGAGGTATGTCGATTAAAAAAGCTTCGATTGGATAGTATAGTTTCTTACATAATGGTTGTCCGAAATAAGAGACCGATACACAAGATTTTTATCTATACCCTCGCTTATATTCCGTCGTTGATATACGTGCACGCGAGTTCTTTGTCGGAAAGCAGTAAAAGTGGATATCACGGTCATTGTACTAGGTGCCAAAAGCTATATTTTAAGATATCCCGTTCAGAGTAAATGCTGCGGTATAGCTATTCTTAACTTCCATGAGGCAACAAGCATATGTTTACTCGCTCGGATACTAACGGCATTTAATCATTCGACGTTCTTTTCTTTTATTTTCCGCAGATGCATCACGAGTACTCTGTCTGACTCACATCTGCAGAACATTGAACGCGAGAGCGCGAACAGGAGCCTGTTCACGCGCGAATTAATCGTCAGTACTCTGTCACAAACATTGCCGGAGTTGATACAGCAGGAGTCCGCAGCGCAAACGCCAGTGTCGAGCGCAACTACTGCCACTACCAGCCCGGAAACACCGAACGCCAACTCTTCAACCGTTTCTACGAAGAAATTAAGTTTAACTCAGGAGGCGAAAAGGGATCAAGCGACGAGTAAAAACGTAACGCAAACGTCTACACAACAATCGCATACTGTTCAGGCTGCTACTGCTGATGGCGTGGGAACAGGTGTACAGACTCAAGGATTGCCGCCCCCGAACTCGAATAACCTCGCGACACAAAACACACCTAGGGTTCAAACACTGATGCATAGTGTATTACCGCCAGTGGTGAGTCTTCGTTAAATATTTCATAGATAATTTCAGGTTCTACTTATAGCGAATTCCTTTAGTACACGGATATTACACACTTTACTTCGTTATTCTGTATGTTTCTCTGTAACGTTGTACACGATCAACAATTTTGTACGTACACGATCAACACGACAAATAATTGTGTAGTATCCGAATATTAAAGCTACACTGTACTTATTGTACGTACAGAACAGAATTGGGCATTATTCGAATAAATTTTTATTCGTCATTCGTTCATTCGTTATTCCTTTATTCGTTACACTGTATCCTGCCGATTAGCGACACACAGACCGAGACTACGTTGAAGTTATCTGTTTCTTTAATACGATTTTTTTGTCACTGTTTTACGGAACAAAAATGTGGAACAAGTTCAGTCGTCTAAAGCCGTCGTGCTGTAACTTATGCTAGAAAGAATCGTACATCAATCTTTAAGGTATCGTTGTAGGAAGTTTAAAGGAAGCTTAAATCTTTGAATCTATGGTGGTTCGAACTACGAAAAATATTTTTCAAAGTATTGTCAAATTTAACGTAAACGTTCGAGATTACTTTTGCCCAACTCTGGTACAGAATGTTGCTCAACTAACAGATTGTCCTGATAATAAGATGATATGGTTTTCTGGTAAATGAACGTTTGAAATGTTTGCGTACAGGTACTGCAACAACCATTGGTGTCACCAGTTAGAACTATCAGAGACCCGATAGCGACCCCGACACCAGCGTACCATAGAGTAACAGGTTCTTCGCGTAGGAAGCCGGTTAGGGCTGTAGATGGCAGAAACCAGTCTACGGAACCTCCGCCCCCACACTAACCCCTCCTTAGCCCGTACCCACCCACCCTGACTCCTCACAGGACCCTCTAGCACTAGTCCTAGCACTGTTTAGAACACCTCATCATTATTGTTATTATTATAATATTATATATTAATAATTATTCGAATGCCCTCCTCCTCACCCTCCCTATCTTATCACTTTCCAAACAAAAAAAAAAGAAAACTGAAACTCTCTAATCTCGCCATCTTTTTTGTCGTTATTGTGACATGGAACAAGGGCAAGGGCTGATTCGCCGACACATGCAAATAATGTACATAACTCACTTCTTGCAGTCATATACAAACTCCTCGTGCACCGCTCCTCAGCGAGTCTTGCCACGTTCTTCCATACTGAAAAAACATTTCTGTTGTATTCTGTGTCACGACATACACGTGTCCCGAGGAAATATATGTCGAGACTGGCCGAGAGAAACACAAAAGAATAACGTAAAAAGGATCGGAGAGCATGGCAACTTGGACAAAAAAAAAAGAAAAGGAATATTAAAAGTTTCATGGTTTACTGGTAACTGCGTATACATATTGGCAACGGTTTGGGACAGAGTCGGATGTGTTCGATCAAGACGAAAGAATACTCAAAAATGTACATTTCGAATCACACTGGGAGCCCTGTGAATACAGAGAATTCGAGGGACTTAGAAAAACGCACCGTGCCCGTCATACGCACTACGCTTTTACAACGCCGGATCCGAGAGAGCTGGTGAAATTAATCTTCTTTTTCTCTATACTGGTTATATTGTGTATTTTGTTGAAACGGTTAGCAGCTAACGTATACTGTACTCTCGTTTTGTTTGCTTTTAGGATACGGAACACGTGTTTCATAGAAAATTAGGGATTTATCTGTCGCCTGGGTTGGTCCGTTTGCGATTCAACCTGTTAACCGGCGAACGGTCGATGTTGCCTCAAACATCATAATACGGTTCAATTCGTAAATGTTCCGAAGCAAACATAGGTGATTACTAGACTATTAATCTGATTCTTCTTCTATTACAAAATTTCATTAAGATCCAAATAAACTAGAAAAATTAGATATTCGGAATGTCGAAATTCCAATAAATATCCTCAGTCTAGCGATTACAATTATAGTGAGTTCGTCTCGCCTTTCACGGTTAACAGGTTGACAAATTTAAATTAGAACGGAACGTATTAATGCAGTGATCTACCGTGAAAGAACTTTTAATGTCTTGCTGTTTCAGCGATACCAATTGTCCATACATCGGCACACAGACACATACATACATACACAACCACACATACATGTGAACTCGTAGATGCTTCGATAGTCTGCGGATGTTTATGCAAATATGGATTTTTAGGGACTATTTTACAGAAACGGTTTCGTATAAAGCGAGAGCCTCGTCGAACTTATTGTATTTTTAACTACGATGAACTTTAAACATTGATATAATTCTATATATGCATAAAACCCGCGGTACAGTTATCGAACGAAAAGGAGTAGTCGCGATTATAAATTTCAACTCAATCTCGATGCTTGCAGAATGCATTGCTGCGGTATACGTGTATTTTGAAAATTAGATTGGCGGGCCATCCCTTGGCATGTTACGGCTCCTCTAGCGATCGCTGATGGAAAATGGAGGGATTAGACCAAGCTTTAAATTTGTATTTTAATCGATAACGTTCGGGTATACTTAATTCAAAACGAGCGAGATATTTATTAGATGCGCGCGTGTCCCTTTTAAAAAATCATTTACTTTCATTTTTCATCGTTTTCGCCTGTAACGGCAAATCTAATCGCTCCATTTTACGGTACGAAGCGAGATTAAATTTATATTGTATTTATACGTGTGTTTTGTTCCGTTTTATTTTCTTTTTCGGTATAAGAAGCTTCATCTGAATTTCTGTTTGTTTTCTTTCGTTCTGCGAACGAGTTTGCCGATTTGCGTTTTTACGTGGAAAAATAGTGAAAAAACAATCTCGAACGCGACAGAAAAAAATGCAAGAAAAAGAAAAGATGCGCCGAACGCGTGCGTGTGACCCACGTTGCGAATACATCGCGCGAACATTTTCCGACGCAACGATTCTACTCTGAGAGTAGAACCGCAATCGAACCAGCTCGCGTATAAAACGAGTAAATTAGTTATGTTTCGATCATCTTCATCCCTATTGTCTCCCTTCCCTACCTCCTTCCTTAACAACCACCCGAAGCCTACACGATTACCTCCCCCGCCTGCCCCTTTGTCGCTATTTCTTTTTAATTTCACCGCATAGGTCTCTTCGTTAATCAATTTTGTGTACATTTCGTTTTGTAATTAATTTTTCTTTGTATTAATTTCTCATCTTATGTTGCTTTAACTATTTTTTTTTCTTTTGTGGGTGTATCTGCCAGACGTGGATGATGAAAACAACAAAGTAAAATTATACATATATATATATATACACACTTATACATATACATATAAACTGATAAAAAATTATATAAAGTATGTAGCGTGTGACTTTTCATTATTACGATTACTTTTTTTTTTAATTGTCTTTACATGCTCTCGCGTGTTCCGGCTATTTTAAACGTTCAAATTCGGAATCGAATTTATAATTATATTAACGTTACGAATAACCAAAGGTGTTGAAAGACTAGACGTTTCGTTTCTCTCTATCTCTCTCTTTATTTCTCTCTCTCTCTCTCTCTCTCTCTCATCCTGGATCTTTTTTTGAATATCTGTATGATCCCCTGTTAATCGTATTCTCGTGTACTTTGCGATTCGTAAATTAACAATTAACATTGCGAAAGAAAGAGCACAAGAAAAATGGAGAAAAGGCCGCTAGACAAAGAGGAACAAAAAAAAAGAAGATAATATACTAACTGCCTTAACACGAATTGCCTGATAAAATTCACAGGGAACCTTTCGGAGATGTGTCGATCTTACAATTTGTTAACCGGGTGGTTTTGGGAACGCGTATACAAATATTCGAGGTGAAGAATTTAGTTTCTACCACAGTAATAAATACATGTAAACACGAATATAATCGTTGCTGTTAGAAGGTACTAAAAAGAAAAAAGAAACGCAAGATCATTTCGCTACACCGGAAGAGACGGTGTCGATTACGGTGAACGAGTTAACCACACTCGACGGAGAGGGAAAAAGCGCTTTGTCACGCGGATCAGAACGAAGCAAGACTCCGCGCGAGCATGCGACACGAAAATCAATTCCCATTGATCGACAAGAGAAAACTAAAGCGACAAGAACATCGACAGTGGCTCCGACTTTCCTATGTATCGAACTCAACTTTCTTCATATAAAGTCGACGATTAGCACGTGTTGCGCCTCTTTATTCTTTCTTTCACGATTCCAACGTGCCGCTGTTCTGTCCGCAGCAAACTTGTGTTCCCCTTGTTTCTACGTCACTTCCGGAATCCCGAAAGGCTCGAGCAACAATCCGATTACTCATAAAATTAGTACATATTACACTGCGGTCGTTCCGGCGAGTTGCAATTATTTTCGCTGAAAACAACGTGACTCGATTAGCTAAATATTTTGTAATCAACGCAATAAACCCGCAATCTATTAGGTAACGAAAAAAGTTCGTTTGAAAACATCGGAACTTTCTTAAAGTAACATTTCTGTCGCATCAAAAGAAATCGCTGTCGCCATTAAACGATTTATTAACAGGTCCTAAACGAACGATCTTCGATTTACAATTTAAACAAACTTACGAAAGAAGTTTGCCACTCTGCTTCACGGTAACAAATTTTCTTGAGAATTGATTTTACGAGCTTTTTTCCGATACCTAATAATTACAGCCGCCTCTCAATCGAACGCTGCGCCATCGTCGCCGATTTTTCATTTACTTCGTCGAATAATTCAAACCTCGGCGTCACCTTCAAAAGAGAACGGTTTTTTATGTTACTGATAAAATATATCTATACTTACATATGTATATTTATTCGTAAGAACGGAAGAACGCCTCAGAGTATCGCCGTAACTGTCTCAATCATTTCTTCTTCTCTTTTTTCGTTTCAAAATGTTCCCGCTCTTTTCGAGAAGCAGTAACAGTGGCGGATTATGCGTTCAAGAGGCCTAGAACAGAATATAGTTTGGAAATTTACATCTGATTTAACGAAAGGAAACAAATAGACAAAATTTCTGTATAATTCACCGTGACGGGGCCCAAATATTCCGCCACTAGAAAAGAAGGGAGCGTGCCAGAATTCTCTATCATTATATCGAAAGATTTTTGGGAGAACACAAGTGAATTTTCCGGGAAAAAGAGAGCGAGCATGACAACGAATTTTCATGATTTATGGCGCCATAGTTTTCGATCTCGTGACGCGAACAAGAAAAATCGGAGAGGATGAAGAAGCGCGCTTTTTTCTTCCCCGTATATCCCATCTCCTTTTCTATTCGACGAAAAATTGTCCTGCTCGATGAAATCGACACTCTCGATACCAACTATATTTTACTTATTACCTACCGCATAAATATACACAAATATTACTATATATACGCGTGCGTATAGATGGAATATTTATATGTATACTATACGTTCGAACAAGTGTATGCGCGCGCACGTGTGTGTACCGGAAGCGGACAGCAGAGACTGGCAAAACTTTGATCTACGTAATTTTTTATCCGGTCTGTTCGTCGAATAAAAAGAGACTCCCGCTTTGTAGAAATTCAAATAGCAGTCTTGTTTCGAACGATTGTAGAATGTTCTTGTGGTAAAAGGAAACTTTGCCTACCTCTTACAATCGACGATGATCGCTAGACTGCGAAATGTGCCATTCGGTTCTCGGGGCAGCTCTATTCTATTTTTTTTCGATCGAGCGATTTTTCGCGGCAATTGATCGAGCGGGGTGACGAGTCTAGTGATCACTCGCAAGTATGCACACGTATCGAGGCAGAAAATCGCAAAAAAAAAAAAAACGAAAAACGAACAAAATATAAAAAGACAGAGAAGAGAATTAATCGTAACGACCGAGAAATAAGTAATCGGAGGAAAGAAAAAAATGAAACTTTCGAGATGCGATCGAACACAATGATTTCTCATATATTACGCTCTTATCGCGATACAATTTTCTTATCGTTATAATCGATTCATTAGTATTTAATAAATAAATTAGGACTTGTAGGTAGATAGAGGCCCAAGACGGCGAAAGTTTGTATAATAATATATCGATACGATTCATTTTCCAACGAGGGAGAAGATTTGTCATTGACATTAGAACGATGCTCTGTCACTTGGCCTGTTAACCGGGGTGGACAAAAAAAGTTGAATGGTCATCGGTGTTCAAATGTATACCTAATTCCTGCGTATAAGTTTTCAATGTTTTCTTTCTATCTTACGCGAAGATTCTACGATCCGTAGGGATCGTTCTCTGGTTATCAGGTTAATGGCGCGCGATTCAACTCACACTCGAATTACTCTACTTTGTCGTTGTAAGAAATTGTCTGATAAATATAAAACGGTTGCTAACGAATAACCAAACAAAAAAACACAAAACTTAAAAAAAACAGAAACACACACACACACACATTGTAAACGTGAGAAAGGAAACTTCCTTTTCCTTTTTTATTAAGGATATTTATTACACTATATATTTTCCCACAGTATTTTTGTACTGTGATATAAAAGCATGCATACGCGTAATATGCACCATCGACATACTTATCGCTGTTGCCTTCCTCACGTCAGAGATTTCGTTTTCTTTCCATGGAGTTCCATGGTACGCGTTCGATAGACAAACGAAAATATTTCAGCGTCGAATGCGATCAGCTCAGAAGACTCTAAGGAGATAATAAGTAAATCGACGAAACGAGAAGATGTTTAAAAAGATTACAAAAATTAAGAAAAGAAAGAGTACCGTTTAAATTGACTAACGTTGTCGCGTCCGTGATAGAACTCGTTAGTCGAATCGTGTCGTATCTCGCTAATACTCGCTCGTTTACAATCGATAGTTAGGTGCACTTCCGGCGTACATTTTCTTTCGATAAATAACTCAAACGTGTCACCGACAATGTATTGTATATCCAGTGTGCGAACCGGATCGTCTCTCGATCGATGTACGTTCCTCCGTTAAATCGATCGGTAATTTGTCCACGAAAGTCTGACGAAGTTTTACTTAACCAAAACAAAAAAAAAACATAATAATGAAGAACATAATCGAAGGGAAGATGTAAGTTGCGTGCGGAGGAGAGCACGACGAACAAAATTTTGTAGGAGCTAGCAAAGCGCATATAGATGGATGTATCAACGCTAGGTAAAGAAGAGTGGGTTTGAAAGAAACTTACGTAGCGGCTTCTGTGGCCCCCTAACATCTAGACAGGTTTTCTTTTTTCATTGTCGTTTCGATTAATCGTGGGTGGTGTACGGGATAGGAGGGTAGAATCAAAAAAAAGAAAGAAATAGAGTGTCGACAAGACGAGAACCTCTCCGCAAAGTTCTTTCTAGTTGTTCGGACAGAAAAACAGCGAAAAATATTGTGTGGACGCGTGCATGTGTGAGTAAGAGACCGAGAAAGAGAGAAACGGAGATACTGCGCGCATGTGCATATGCCTATAAATGTATGTTTACGCCTGACCGAGAAGATGAGTAACTGGGAATACAAAATATTTCCTTTTCGTTTCTTTTCGGTTTTTCAAACGGTTTTTCGCTTCGGGAATTTTATAGCCTTGGAAAGAGTCTTCGAAGCGATAAGGTAAATAACTTCGATTCTGCACATAGGAACATTGACACTGGCAACGTGTCGCGATTTGTATCGTCTTTCCCAGTGATGCCAGAATCGTGGGTCGTGGGTTTTTCTCAGTTTTTCTCCTCCGCTGCTTCAGCCGGCTCGGTTCCCCCACTCTTACTTCTGCTACGCACGCGTTACACACGAACGTACCTCTACTCTGCCCGTGTGAATCTCACGGTGAGTAGAGGTACTTTCGTGTGTAGTGCGTGCGCAATAGAAGTAAGAGTGGGGGAACCGAGCCGGCTGAAGCAGCGGAGGAGAAAAACTGAGAAAAACCCACGACCCACGATTCTGGCATTACTGGTTTTTCCTCGACATGAGGTAGACTCGTTTCTAGGGTTCCAAGGGCGTGGGACGCGCCTTTTTATTTCTCGATAATGCAAAGATGATACACTACAGAAACCCCCATCTCTTTGCATTATCGAGAAATGAGAGATCGCGTGCCGCACCCTTGCAATCCCGGAAACGAGTCTACCCTCTTAAGCGTGATCAATCGCCTGAATTTCAATGAAGACGAAAAGAAAGAGAAAACGAAAGAATAGTGTTTGAGGAGATAAGAAGGAATTTTATTAGCTTCGTACGTGTGCAAGCTTGGGACGCGAGGTGTTCGTTCCGCGTTTACGACCGCGCGAAACGGTTTACGCGGGAACTGTTTTCGTAGAACAGGTATCGGTGACGAATGATTTCGATCGGGTATATGCGAATCCCGATGTGTCCGTACGATCGATCAAATATTATATATAGATTTTACACGATTATTATGCACCCACGAGATTACCTTAATTCGGCCTTGTACGTCGACGATGGCCAAAGTTTGCCCTTCGTTGTAAGTACAAAGTGGACCCCGGAAAACCAGTTTTGATCTTGACGAAGTCGCCGCTCAGAATAGTATACGGTCAACATGGATTTTGCTAACGATTTTTTCCCTCCTCTGAAGTCTGCTCGAAATACGTACGTGAACAAATTGACTCGATGCGACGACGACGGTTTGCGAATTTTTACCTGATTTTTAAGAATTAACCGATAACAGAAAAAAAATGTACGAACGTGAACAATGTGTGTGAGAGAGAGAAAGAGAGAGAGAGAGAGAAAGAGAGAAAGTACTGCGCGCGTGACACGTTGATACGGAAAGTGTTGAGACGAATATTACTATTAAAGTACTGATAGAAAATTAAAATGAAATCTTATACATAATAATTATTGAAATGTAAATTGTGTTTAGTTGTATTTTGTGTTATTCGCCTCTGATGCTGAATATAATGGAAATTCGATTGAGTCTCGTTGTTTCTTCGAACCTCCTGCAGGTTCCGGTGACTGTTACGGAATCGAATGATTTGAATTTGAATTTTCCCGCCCGCGACACGTGATTCTAACCAATTCGAACACGGCTCGCCATTGGCGCTGTTCTGCATCATCGGAGAATGAGTTTGAAAATAGTGGAACGATTCAATGGCGTAGGCGTAGAGTGCACGCATGGTGCTCGTCAGAGTTGCAAGCGAATCGTTCGGTGCATTAACGAAAGCGTGTGCTTGTGTTTCGAGGAATTTCTTCAAGATGGGTCCGTTGGAAAATGCAAAGAAAATTGCGGCGTACAAGGCAGTTGACGAATACGTAAAGGTAAGTGTAAATCACGAAACAGCAGAAGGTTATACATTGATGCACCGGCGCGGCGCCCTATGCATTGTTTGAACGGTTCGAATAATTATTTTGCAGGATAACAGCGTTATAGGAATTGGTAGCGGGTCTACCATAATACACGCTGTTCATAGACTAGGTAATGTTACTTCACCTCGCATCTAAACACGATTGTTTATTGATTTCATTTACGCTCTGCTATTATGCTATCATTCATTTTACACATTCCTATTATGAAATGATCTTTGATCCCATCGCGAGATACGTGAAATTTTTTTCTTATTGCGGACACAGTAACTGTATTTCGATGTAAAGATTATTAATTTTGATTATTGTACACAATGTCATCAATTATTTATACTTGCATCGCATCCGTAAAATACAATCGGATAATTGCATTTTACAGCTGAACGTGTTAAAGAAGAAAATCTTAACGTTATCTGTATTCCAACCTCATTTCAAGCCCGTCAGCTAATACTGAATAATTGCCTTACGCTTGGTGATTTAGAGACCTATCCGAAAGTAAGAAAACATTCTTGCATTGTATTCTATGTAAAATCAATATGTACTGAATTATTTAAATATTAACAGTTGGATTGTGCCATCGATGGGGCGGACGAGGTCGACTGCGACATGAATCTCATTAAAGGAGGAGGAGGATGCTTGCTTCAAGAGAAAATTGTTGCATCCTGCACAAATCAGCTTGTTATAATAGCTGATTATACGTAAGTGTAACTTTAATGACTGTGCAGCATTCGTTTACTATTTTAACTCTATTTTTCTTCAGGAAGAATTCTCAAAAACTCGGAGAACAGTATAAGAAAGGTATTCCAATAGAAGTAATTCCTATGGCGTACACCGCCATTCTAAGACGGATAGAAGACAATTATGGTGGAAATGTGAAAATTAGAATGGCCTTAGCGAAAGCTGTAAGAATCATTTGCCTTCTTCATTTATAGTATTAATAATTAAAGCTGTTGAAACTATTCTACTCACATTGTTCGTATTCTATGAATAGGGTCCTGTGATAACAGACAATGGTAATTTCATTCTGGACTGGCACTTTCCCAAAGATCTGAGCAACTGGGATCAAGTCAACACAGAGATCTCAATGATGCCTGGAGTTGTTGAGACGGGTCTCTTCATAAAAATGGCGAAGAAAATATTTTTTGGTATGCCCGATGGCAGTGTTAAAGAACAGTCTTAATACATTTCAGGCACGCCCTTGAATATTCGGAATTTTAACGATATGTAATCGTTGATCAGAAGGTTACCGAACTCCTTTCTGAAGTGATAATTTCATTCTCATGTTTATCAATCATTCATTATTCATTTTTGTTGTTCTCGTATATTTTTGTACGCGTCATTTACTAACAAATTTACAAGAAAATTGAGTTATACAGACTGAATGTACTCTGTACTTGTGTTGTACCTATTTATACATTGATTCGAGAAAGATAAAACGGAACGCTCGACGTACTTAACGCATTCACTTAGTAACGAGCCTCCCGTTTCAACCAAATATTATTTGTAGGTGTGCTATAGATGGTGCTCAAGCTAATATACACTTTGTTCGTGTAGAAATATAATGAATATATTTTGTAAAACGAAACCGAATAGATATTAAAGACCAAATTTTTATATAATATGAAAGAGTTCTTTTTCTCAAGTCCCTAAATATGAAGTAAACGACGATAGATAATGTGCTAATTTGTGAAACATCTAGAATATGTTCCCGTTGCCTTCTTATCTTATCGTTGCTCGGTTATTTTGAAGAAACAAGTAGACAGCATTGTGCAATTATCAATTCTTTTTCTGTAATCTTCCACGATGAATGAATTAAGTTGTTTCATCATGAAATGGCCTTAGACTCGATCAAAACGTTATTTTCATTCTTAATTTGAACAGTCGTAACACAGCCGTCACTGAAAACTGTTCCCTTCTATTATTAACTTTTCCCACTTCTACTCCCTTTATTACAAAATAATTGCAACGAGGAGATTTTTTTATGGGAGAAGAGAATATCACTTCTCACGGCAACGTTCATTCAGTTTATACGCGCAGAGACCTATATATCAACGGTAATACTACTTTCGACGCATGTCTTATTCATAAGGTATGAACCCGGCTGTGATTTACAATATTAAGTCTATTAACTTAACATTGGCCATATATTTTCTATAGTACTGAAAGCCGCGAGAACGGCTTCGAAAAAGAGGAGAATAAAATATGTCACGCGTGGAAAAATATATAGTATTTTTCGGTTATTTCTTCTTCATCGTTATAAAAACCGAAATATTTAAAAATAACTTAATTGGAAGGTACATCTGGAAGGTCTTTGGATTAATGTTTTATTACGGTTTCGTTATAACCGGTATTTTAACGATTTCCCAAAGTTAAAACTTTTTCTTCTATGAATAAGAGGTGATACTATCTCGCTTTATTATTGATTTATTTATTACAGGTGATTTCAGTGTTCATCGGACAAGAGCGTGTAAGTCTAGTAAACCTTTCAATTTAGCTTCCACAATGTTTTAATGGAACTCCTAATTGTAAGATTGTTATGTAAAAGAAGTGTTCTAAGCCTCTTTTTTTATACTTCGATTTATTTTGCGATAATAAATCTATATAAAGCATTAATATATATAAAATACCGAAAAGACCGTTAGCTGAATGGTCGAAGCGGAGGATTAAAAAATTTAAATGATCAAAATGATCGGTGGAGGGTCGGCCGGATAAGGGTTGAACGACCTTATAGTAACTCAGCGGGTTCTGATGTGCGAACGTTGTAAGTACTTAACCCCGGCTGCTTTCCTCTGATTTACACAGAGACCTTTATCGGTCAACATTTTCTCGGCTGTTTCATTCGATCAGATCGATCGTCCGATCGATGATCTGACCTTCTGTTTGGGGGTGTTTGCATATTCTCCCGATTCCACCCATCCATCTCCTTTGTTCGACGGAAACGTGCGAACGCTGCGGGTGGTTAAAAACCATCGCGGGGTATCACAGGGCGTTCCCTAAGCACTTACATCCCTAAACGAGTTTGTACAAGTCTTTGTAGGAGAAAGAAACGTTAATTGACTTCAGAGAGCCCTTCGTATGCTCTCTGAAAACTCTTCCTGGACTCCGACGGCAACTGAAAATGCTTCAAACAAAATCCTAACAATTTTTCCTCGAAATATACTCGACAGGTATATTCTTTTATCTGCCACTGTTGAGATCGTACGGATGAAAACACGTTCGTGGGAGTTATGCGTGTTGAAATGGGGAATCTGGCGATACAAGGAAATGTCGGATACGGTGATTTGTTTAAATAATGTATTAAGAGTACGCGGTTGTCCTTCGGCAGTAAACTCGAGGACTCTTCACCATTTGGCAGGGCAAAGTGCATCATTCGTATGCGGTTCCGGGGAGTATGCAGGTCGTAGAAGACACACGAGGCTAACCGCATCCCCCGCCGAAGAACGGAAAATGTTCCGCTGCGAGGACCATTATGAACGGTCATGCGTTTCTCGGGCGCATGTATTTACGCCCTCGAACCATGACGAAAGGAGGGGGATTGTATTTGAAGAGGCGACGCGCGATTTCATCCCTCATACGTGGACCTGGCTGCTCGTTGCGACCAACAACCCTTTGCCGGAGAAGCCGATCGAGACTTTCACAGTTCCATCAAGGATTTCGAACGGTGTTGTGTGCGTTAATCTGAGCGGCAAAGATACAACATGAAGGTGAGCTCCTCCTTCTTCGAATTTCATTCTTTTCCGAGTCGTGTTTCGCGGGAATCTCATAGCAAAGTGTGAAAAGTATCCTTTATACGTAGAGTTACTTTCTGGAATACAACTCGAGTGGTTGCCGATATATTCTTGGTAGTCGGTACAGATCTTGCGAATGCAGATTTTTAATGATTTCTCATGTATCGATGTGTGTGTGCTCTCATCCAAATTCTCTTTAAAAATACATTTGAAGGCTACTGAGTTTATCTAGCAAGAATAAATCGTAGCATTTTACTTTTTTAATGGATAGTTCTTCTAACGAGAATCCCTGTTGCGATGATCTTTGAAATACTTTGTCCAAATCTTAAAGGAATAATATATAAGAGCTTGAAACAATCATCCGTCCGAAATTCATTATCGTGCACCGCTGTCGCATTATTTATTTGCAGCACTCTCGCGTTGGTCGTCGTTTTCATTAAAAGTAATTATTTCCTCGAATGACGAACGTACCGCGCGTAGGAACGATCGACCGGCAGTATAGTTGGTCATTAATTAACCGCAGTACAAACCTGATTAAAGTCGTAAGCAGATTACAGACGGTTCACATGTTCGAAAGCTTCTCAACACTTATTACGTAAACGTTGCGTGCGTTTATTAGAAATTACACGTGGCCCGGTAATTATCGAGATATCCGCGTCGTTTCGCATTTATGAGATAACGAGGACAATTTGTTCATTAAAATGTATATTATACCTCGCCGCCGGTGAATCGACGGTCGATCAATCATTTCAGACGATCAACTGGCTTGCCTGTTTCCTGGGACTCGCGTTCTTCGCGGATGCAACGCGCACGGAACAACCGCAAGACAAGGTGATGACTCTAGGTAGCCTGCGTTGAGTCTCTTCAAGGAATTCGCATTCAATCTTTAACAATCATCGCGAACTGCGAGAATACCTTGAAGAGATTCACGAAAAGAATTCCAGTCGAAGCTCTCAAGATCTTTCGATTTCCAGATCCAGGAACAAATACTGGACGTGTTGGCCACGGACGAGTCGATCAAGATAAAGAGACCGTTTTGCAACGCGTTCACTGGTAAATCCGCTAATAATTTATTTATATTCTCAACAGCATATACGTAATTAATTATTACGCTCGCCGCGATCCTGTTTATGCGCTGATAACACTGTCCAACAAATTTCAACTTTTTTCATGTTTCCATATAACTGTTGGGTCTATGTTACAGAGCTTTTGCCGCGAACTCCGAATCTGCCCTTAATTTATTTCCTACAAACACAGTTTTTGAGTAATTTGAATTTGAAAAAAAACATATTTTACGACTTTGAACAAATATCGTGATGTTATTAGTATAATAACATCGTAAGATATTGTTTTTTTTTCTTTTTGTTACGCAGCAAGTAAGTACATTAATTTTATTGATTCTTTGGATCGACCTGGCTGTGTTTTAAATTTATTTGCCATATTATAATTCTTTTACATTATTTTTAGATGCAATACATGTTCTTTATGAAAATGATCCACATAGGGATCGAAACGTCAAGATACATTTATAAATAATTGCACATTTGCTGCTTTGTATAAAATTGATCGAACCTTGCGCTAAAATCATAAATTTGTAAGATATTGTATTGTTCTTTACAGCAAAAGATTCTTTAGGATTCGAGAAAGTCTAGATAATCTTTTGCTGTGAAGAACAGTACAATATTTTATACAATATAACATCGCAATATTTGTTCAAAGTCGTAAAATATGTCTTTTTCCAAATTCAAATTTCTCAAAAACTGTGCGATGTGAAAACACCCACAAAAACTATAAAAGATACGCCCAACAGTTATATGGAAACAGTGTAACTAAACTGCGGATCTGTGTGCGAAATAAATGTAGTACTTTAATCTTGCATTAATGATTTTTTTTTTTAAATATTCGTATATTCTTTGAATTTGTCCGGTAATCAATGAAAACCTTCCGTTTCTCGAGTCCATTCGTAAAGTATATTCGCGGGCTAAATTTTGCTCGACGCGGTTGAAAACTTGCACCGGTAATTGGGGCGTAACGAGACGAGTTTACCGAAGAACGAATTGATTGTAGGATGCGGAAGGAAGAGGAGCTTCCCGGAAAATCTTCCGGCGCAGGAGTACGAGCTCGGCGGGACCGTGCGACTTCCGGTTTCCGTTTATAAAGCGCTGCTGAGGGCCGCATCGCAAAACATGAAGATCGATCGCGAAACGAACGATTATCAGCTTTCGGAGATTCCACAGGTGTATCTCGCTGGTAGGACACCACTTCGCAAAAGACTGGATGCCTCGTTCGTTTCCTCGGATTAAATTCGATCTTTGACGATGGCGAACCTCGTCGCGCCGGACTCGGTGAAGACGAAAGAACCTTGCTTGAATTATTTGTCCCCTCAACTGCATTTATTTATCGACACGATGCGTTACGCAGGTGTAGTTAGACGTTTCGAGGACCAACTCGGACGAACCCCTCCAGCGGACACTTCTATCGGATACCGAACAACACCGACGGACTTTCCTCAACCTTTCGAAACGCAACAATTTCATTTATATATCCGTTATCCGTTGTGTCGAGACGAATAAGAAAAGAGATTCTGCCATCCCCGGTCAAACGATATTGTACCTACTGATCTTCTGTCCACCGCGCCGACAAAATTCGTAGTCCGAACGACGCAAGATAGATCGTACGATTTAGAGACACGTCGCATGTACCTTTGTTAAGACTCAATAAAATGTGACGCTACTGTCGGTGTTATCGTAAACTAATCGTTTGGTTATTCATAGACTGCGGATTTTACATGCATTGCCTAACAAAGAATGAGTAAAATTAATTAGTTTATCGATCGTAATTTATCTTTCGGATATTATGAATTTTATTCTCGGCGCCACGGTTCGATCATTTTTCTACGCAACAAATAGCTATTTTGAAGAAATACTAAACGCTGGATTCGGATATGAATCTTCCGGTTCAAGAACCACGTTAGCTATTAAAAATGTTTTAATAGGAGGAAAAGAAAGGAGGTGTTTCGTCCTAGAGTGTAGAGTGTAAGAATGAGTAGCTGGAATTTGACTTGTAAGAAACGCAGAACAATCTTATTTCGCATAGAGATTCGAAATCTAGTTGTTTGCTCCGAGGCGATATTTAAAGGTGGACCGTCAGTTTGACGGTGACGCTGTCGTTCCAGAGGTACCTGGTGCTCCTCGACGAGCCATCGTCCGCGTTCGGTAGCTTGGCGAATAGAACTTGACGAGGGATACTTAATCCAACGCACTCTGGATTGTCCGGTTCTCCAGTTAATTTTGGACGGCCCCAGAAATATACCGAGCAGAGAGTGCTTGGATCCCAGGTCCGAGAACTTCGATCTTGTCGCAGCTGCTCGCCGGAATGATCTAAAATCTAGCGATCCACGCGTTGTACGACCACGAGTCACTTCTCAAAGCGGGCTTCGACCGCGTTTTATTACCTCGAGGCGAACTTTATAAGGGAACGGCCACTTTAAGATGGAGTCATAAGCACCGCGAGTTAGTCCAACGGCTATGAAGACGGTGCCATCGGGGAAATAACGTGGTGTAGCTTTCATGTACATGGCGTAACCATTACGAGCCACGTAAAAGGTCGGACTGCGCTCGGAACGAGCAGCTTTCCAGGATGCTAGCTTCTCGTCGAAGTCCTTTATCTGCCAGTAGTAGAGAAAGACGCTCGATGACCCTGCAAAGCGTCAGCGCGTCCTCCCAATCATTGCGTTTCACGCGATTTCCGCGGATTCCCCGATAGAACTGAGGGAGCACTTTGAGAAGAACTTGAACAACCTAATTTATCGATTACGCGGAACGAGGGGGTAACTCGGTTCTGCATCTAGCAGCATGTGTTCCCGGTGAATACGTAATGCAATCGATCGCGGAGTGGGTTGGCATTAAATCGTAAAAAAAAAGAAATAAACCGTTCGCTGATGAGACTCTCCGCACGGTGTTGTTGAACGCGTCGATCTCGGCTTGCCTCGGGGATCGAACGACGATTTTCCGATCATCCTCGTGGTTAATTCGATAGCTTCCGAGGATGTTGCTGTCGAGCTTGTGCGCTTTGTTGTCCAACAGGTCGCGAAGCATCATCTTGATCTCCTTCAATTCCCGCGTTAAGTTCTTCTCGATAGATCGCAGCCTTTCATCGATCGCCTCTGATAAATCATTTCAAATTGTTACATTACTGTACGATTAAAAAATTCATTATAAGAAATCTTCAACTGATTCAACAATTTCAAATTGTTACATTACTGTACGATTAAAAAATTCATTATAAGAAATCTTCAGCTGATGATCATAACTAATTGCTCACTTGCGCTGCACGCTCCAGTAAGCACTCTTGTGACAGTGGCTTTCGCGCTCGCAACCAATTCTTCGGTAGCGATTTTGCAAGTTGCATGCTGCGTTTCGGTGACCTCTTCGTCACTCGTTAGATTCGCACCCGTGAATGCTGAAATTGATTTTGTTGAAATTTCAAAATCTTTGCTCGTTCGTCCAGACTCTAGATCATTTGCGATCATACGATCCCTTTTAAATACTCACCGAGTTTCGGCGTGCTCGCAACGCTTGCAACACAGCGAGTTAAATAGAGCGTATTAAGATATAAGAACAATAAAACGTACGGTGTCATTGCTTCGGGGTGTCGGACCTGAAATCATCGCAAATCACTTCCGTCGTCTAATTAAGCTTACCATTGTTTCAAGCAGCAGACAACAATCTTTTCTAATTCCAAGTTTGTGCAGCGGATGAACGATTGCTTCGGCAAGCGATTTTAAATACAAAAATTTATTCGAGAGCGAACATTTTCTTACACACGCATCCGTTCCACGACCTGGTCACCACGTAACTGTCCTCCGCATCTTCTGTGATTTAACAATCATAGCTTGATCCCTACTTCTCTATTTCTGCATCTGTTCCTCTTTTATAAATAATGTGTAGCCGTAAGTCATCGGCGATTCATTTCTTTTAATCGTAAGAGCACTGAAGGATTCCTCCACAAATTTTTATGAGGAAGAAATTGTATTTTTAAAAACGGTGACGTTTAAAGAGTCGTTAAGAATATTGAAAGATTGCAGAGTTTAAAGTCGATCTAATCTCGGCGAGAAGCTTTTAAAACGTGTGCTTTTTAACTGTCGATAAAAATGGTAAAAATAAATGTCGGCGAGCACGTGGATTTTTAAAAGTGGCGGCCGCGCAGCGTTTGGCGGTCTTTTTGACAGACGTGGTGGGAACGCGTGCGTCTCTGAACGCTGATCCGGCTTCCAGTCGTTCTCTCATTTATAAATTAAACAGTTTTAAATGACACAAGATGACCGAGAATGTCCAAGGAACGTTCGTGTCGGAGAAAGTTGCGAAAATCCGATGGAAACACGAGGATTTCGAGGAGGCTACCAATTTTTTGACCGGCAGTTGGGATGATGCGGTGAGGTTAACATCGACAAACTTAACCTGTATCCTTGTGCTCGTTTTATCCATACAGCAATGCTAATACGTCTAATATTTGATATTGAATCGATACATTTGCAATGGCATTGTGTATTTTGTTTGAAATTATGATCACTGAGCATTGATCACCAATAAATAGAAAATGTTTGATACAGGTGAACAAAGTGACCCACTGGACATTCCAAGTGAACGATGTCGGCGAATCTTATCCAGCGGTGGTCTCCTCCTACGCTATTCTTGGGAACGTGACCGAAATTAGGGTACCCAGTACTTATTTAATAACATTAATCGTTTATTCTCTTTTTATTTATCATCCAGTCATTTTTTATAGTTTATTTCGAGAGACTTCTTTGTGGTATCCTCCTCCATCGGCAATGTAAGATTATTACAGATCCACGAGAATCCGTATTCACAATTTAAGGAACACATGTCTTGGGAATTCATACATACATTCAAGTATACATCCTTTGTGAACTATTAATTATCCACTGTTATACCATCTTACGATGTATCATATGTTATATCTGTATATATATATATTTTTATAGTAAAACATCTGATTACGCATCGTGCACAGCATTGTCTACCTTCGAACAAGATATAGTTTCTATAGGAGAAGATGGAAGAATCAATCTTCTAACTGCTGGACAGGCAAAGCCAGTTAGAATCATTGGTAAATAGAATAATATTTTAGAAGTACAACACTCGGTTTTGAAATATTCAAATCTGTTTTTAGAAGAGGCTGATAGCTGTTCTTTGTACTGCGTCGATTTCTTAAGACACAATGAGATACTTACAGGCAATCTTAGGGGACACATGAAAGTCTGGGACTTGAGAAACAATCGGGATCTTCCTTCGACAACGTTCATGCTTTCGGAGCAAGCAAAAGTACGAGTGCTAATACAATCAGAAACATTTATCTTGCTTTTAATTGTTTTTCACGAAAGTTTTACCAATTAATAGACGGAAGCCACGAGTATCGCGCATCATCCGACACAGAAGCACATCGTTGTTGCCGGTGGTGGTGACGGTAGCTTGACAGTGTGGGATTTGAGACACAATACGTATCCGATGTCTCAACTGAATGCTCATGCCAAGGCTGTTAGCGAAATCCTCTTTCACCCTGACAGACCTGAAAACATATTTACCTGTTCCAATAGTGGCGAATTATGGCACTGGAATAACACTCAGCGCTCAAAATTAAGTCTCGGTAAACTTCGACAATTAGGGAATTGTGCGATCGGAAATTCCATTTGCTTCGTGTTAACATTCTACATTCATTTCAGATCCTACGAATACACATTGGTTGAATACAATTGGAACAAACGGAAAAGTGGACGTAACATCGCTTTGCAGCGCTATGCACAAACCAATAAACAGTATTGATATAAACAGATCAACTTTACTCTTTGGGTGTGACAACGAAGCTATGTACATTATTCGAAATATACCTCTTTAATAGCTAGACAATTTTAATCGCATTTTTCTACTTGTATTATATCGAAAAATAAATATGTTTTTTATTCTACATTCGTTCCCATAGACAAGTAATTTCGTATAAGATTCTTATGCTTGTAATATGTCGAGAAATAAATATGTTCTTTGTTCTACATTTATTCTCAGACAAGTTTTTTCTACTTGTAATATATCAGAAAATGTTTCTTAGTCTACATTCATTCCCATAGACGAGTGATTTCGTAAAAATAAGACATTTTCAGGGCGACTGTGGCGTAGATTGATTTTTTAGCTGCATCTAATCCTGAAAACGATGATACGATTACAAGAAGTTTCTTCACGTGTTTGAATCGCGCGCGCGGAAAGTACGTTTTGGCGTCACCATTCTTTGTAACTGTTTGTAACGCCGAACGCGCCATCTCTCGTTAATTCTGTTGAATACGATTACAGGAAGCTGTAACCAGTTTGCCATTTTGTGACGCCGTGTGTAGAAGTTCGTAAACAGATTTTGCTTTTCTTGCTTGCGGACAGACAAGAATAATGTCAAAACGGAGGATCGAGGTTGTGGATCCGTACGTTAAACGGAAGAAGTGAGTGAACTATCATACGTAGAATCGCGGCATTCGAGAAAATTCGAGAAAATATACTGCCATGTGCATTGATACAAGTTTTTCAATGCTATCGGGAATCATATCCAATGACTCTCGCGTCCTCGGAATAGTTTCTCGCGAACGATCATATTTATCGTTAACATCAACACGACGAAAGATTTCTCTCGAATTCACGTTTCTATATCGTACTCCGAATCTTTACTGTTGCTGTTGACTTGTTTGGTCAACTCAGGTGTAAAGGTTCTCAACTGAATTTCCTACCACTGTGATTCAGTGTTACGATTAACAATCTCACGCAAAGTATACCACTGATTTGAACAAACGTTTACACGTATCGTTTACGTGTTGAGAAATCAATTGTAATTTCATACCGATGACATCAAGTCGAGAACTGAAATACCGTTGTTTTCCGTGAATCTGGTTCTCATAACCAATCAAGTGTTCTCAACCTTTGTTGCTCGGTCTCGTGATGCTGGTGTAAACATTATTCGAAGACGATGATCGTAGATAGTTGTCCGTACCATTGAAACTTGTTACATATTTATCTGGATATTTATTATGTCGCAGTGGTGGCTCAACATCCAACAGCACAACCGTACCATCCACAGCGCCGAAAAGTCAGGTTCAATTGAACCCTTACACTGGTCTGCCTTATACACCAAGATATCATGAATTTTATATAAAGCGGATCACCTTACCAGTGTTCGAGTACCGTGCTGATTTTATGAGGTTACTGGCTCAGCATCAGTGTATCGTACTTGTCGGTGAAACAGGATCAGGTAAAACAACACAAATACCACAATGGTGCGTGGAGTATTCCAAGTGTATTGGCATCAAGGGTGTTGCCTGCACTCAACCGAGGAGAGTGGCGGCAATGTCTGTCGCGCAGAGAGTTTCAGAGGAAATGGATGTTGCGTTAGGTAAATTGACGGACGACACTGGCGCTGCATATGCATGCGCAGGAGGTCGTCCAAATTTGGATTTTTGGCTGAAACAATTTTCTAAACTACAAATTCTTTCATACAGGTCAGGAAGTAGGATACAGTATCCGTTTCGAGGATTGCAGTTCCGTGAGAACTGTATTGAAGTACATGACAGATGGTATGCTTCTTCGCGAAGGCATGTCTGATCCAATGCTAGACGCGTACCAAGTGATACTGCTGGACGAAGCTCACGAAAGGACTTTAGCCACAGATTTATTGATGGGTGTGCTGAAGGAAGTGATTAAACAGAGACCAGACTTGAAGCTTGTGATTATGAGTGCAACATTAGATGCTGGAAAGTTCCAACAGTATTTTGATAATGCACCTTTAATGAATGTACCTGGCAGAACGCATCCTGTCGAAATTTTTTATACACCCGAACCAGAAAGAGATTATTTAGAGGCGGCTATCAGGACTGTTATTCAGATACACATGTGCGAGGATGTAGCAGGAGATTTGTTACTATTTTTAACCGGTCAAGAAGAGATCGA
Source organism: Lasioglossum zephyrum (assembly GCA_028455615.1). Lineage (NCBI taxonomy): Eukaryota > Metazoa > Arthropoda > Insecta > Hymenoptera > Halictidae > Lasioglossum > Lasioglossum zephyrum. Next base: position 17,460,122 of record CM052332.1, on the reverse strand, counting down.
GGAAGCGTGTAAGAGAATCAAAAGGGAAATGGATAATCTAGGTCCAGAAGCAGGCGAGCTAAAATGCATACCGTTATACTCCACACTGCCTCCAAATCTTCAGCAGAGAATATTCGAACCGGCACCGCCCACAAAACAAAACGGTGCGATCGGTAGGAAAGTAGTAGTCTCGACCAACATCGCGGAAACATCGTTAACTATCGACGGTGTCGTCTTCGTGATAGATCCTGGTTTCGCGAAACAAAAGGTGAACGTTCGCATACATCTCACTTTGGGAAAAATATATTTTTCTCTTGTAATAATTGTCGCATTCTTTAACAGGTGTACAATCCCAGAATTCGCGTCGAATCACTTTTAGTGTCGCCTATTAGCAAAGCTTCTGCTCAACAGAGAGCGGGCAGAGCCGGTCGTACAAGACCTGGTAAATGTTTCCGACTGTACACAGAGAAAGCATACAAGAATGAGATGCTGGAAAATACTTATCCTGAGATATTGAGGTCGAATCTCGGCAGTGTCGTGTTGCAACTGAAGAAGCTTGGCATCGATGATTTGGTACGTACGGAAATTCAACTTCCGATGTTGTACAAGATGTTAAATAGATACGCCTAAATAAAAGAAATACTTTATGTTGTAGGTCCACTTTGATTTCATGGATCCTCCCGCGCCTGAAACACTTATGAGAGCTCTGGAACTTTTGAATTATTTGACCGCATTAGACGACGACGGAAACCTAACAGATATGGGGGCTGTGATGGCAGAATTTCCACTGGATCCACAACTGGCGAAAATGCTAATATCATCTTGCGACCATAACTGCAGTAACGAGATTCTTAGCATTACCGCTATGCTTTCAGGTAACGTATGAGTAAGAATATTCTGTATTTAATATATTTTTCATTCTCTCGAGAAACAATATTAGATTCATATTCGATTTGTGTATTTATTTATTTTACATTGAAATGTTGTTAATACAATGAAAAGCTATTAAGAAAAAGTCAGGTTCGTGGTAAGGTAACGTGGTTTTATATTGACGATTGATATTGTATTAGTCCCACAGTGTTTTGTGAGGCCAAATGAATCGAAGAAGGCTGCGGACGATGCGAAAATGCGATTCGCGCATATCGATGGTGATCACTTGACGCTGTTGAACGTGTATCACGCTTTCAAGCAAAGTAAGTATCGAGTCAGTAATCCAGTTATGTAGGCATACGTGTTTATTGAATCTTGGCTTCAACGGCCTTCTTTCTTGCAGACTTCGAAGACCCACAATGGTGTTACGATAACTTCGTCAATTACCGATCTTTGAAAAGCGGCGACAATGTAAGGCAGCAGTTGAGCCGAATCATGGATAGATTTTCTTTAAAGCGTACCTCGACCGATTTCACATCAAAAGATTATTATATTAATATCAGAAAAGCGCTGGTGAACGGCTTCTTCATGCAGGTACTGTCTTCGGCTGTAATTACTACCTCTGGCAGAAAATATGCGATCGAAATCGCGGGTCTGATGGTTGATGGTTTGCCTAATCGAATTCTGCCAGGTGTTGTAGCGTTTAACGGAACAAACTCTACGCTACTATTTCTTTTATCTTGTTTGCATGCAGGTTGCTCACTTGGAGAGGACTGGCCACTATTTAACCATCAAAGATAATCAAATTGTACAGCTTCATCCGAGCAGTTGTTTAGATCACAAGCCCGAGTGGGTGATCTATAACGAGTTCGTGCTTACGACTAAAAATTATATTAGAACAGTCACCGACATCAAACGTGAGTATTTAAACCGCTGATCTCTATCCTCCTACACAGGGCTGTAAATAAATATAAATGTTTTTATTCTTCACAGCCGATTGGTTGCTAAAAATAGCGCCGCAATATTACGAGTTACAAAACTTCCCACAATGCGAAGCAAAGAGGCAATTGGAGGTGATCCAAGCGAAGTTAGACTCCAAACAGTATCAAGAAGGATTCTAACCCTTATATATTTTAGATATTTTCAAAAATAATGTCAAACGGTTGATGATGTGTGATCAGCTCCGTTTTTGATATTATGCCTGACACACACACATACACACATTATATATACATATATATATTATACGTACAACACCATCACACGCGTACACTCGCTCACACAGAGACAAACAGTTTTTTTTCGAACAGAAAGCCAAAATACCGAACGTTTTGAGGCACATTCAAAAGGGTAGTTAACTACTCCGCAACTTTCACTTTAATATGTAAAGATAAAAAGACAAGTCTCAATGAACATTTCTAGTTTTGTACAAGCTTCAAAGACTTGTACGTTTTTTAGGCTCGTGTGCCGAGGAACTTCTTAAAGTATTTGTAGACCTCGATTTATCCTCCAAACGTAATGCAAACGAAACGAAAAGAGAAATTGATGTTTAATCCGCTAGAGGCACGCGAAAGGCATATATAGTTGGTTGATAAATGATTTATTTATGTACATTAAAGAAAAAAAAGAATTGTGTAGCGGTTAAGTAATTTTACCAGTAGAATTTGTTGAATCGACGTTTGCACACTTGGAATGTAATACTAGATAAAGATAGATTAATTTTTGTATTAAATGTTGAGAACATGGTACGCTAATCAAGACGCATACAATGCCTGATCACGGACAATTAAAAGGCAACGAGTACACAGAATTATTGATGCAAATTATGTTTTTATGATTTATGAGAACAAAGGTAGTGCTGTTTTACATGTTACGTATTTCACTCTTTTTTTTTTTTACAAGTACCTACAGTCGAGAGCATCGTATATATTTATTGTGATTGTAATGGAGCTAAGCGACTTGCCACCATGCATTCATTTTCGTTTATAAGCGACACAGTTACGACGTTACTCTGATTTCACACGAAAAAATTCTCTACAAAATAAACGATACTTCTAATGAAGAGAAGAAATAATTATAACGAAACATGGACATGAAAAATCGTGATGTTAACAGATATTTTAATAAGAGCTACACGCAATAGATTTACAAGAAGCGAATCAAATTATTCTTATTTATGGATATTAGCATAATAGAAATGATTAACCATTCGTCAGGAAACTAACTTCGATGACCAACTTCTAACATTATACGCATACCTAACAGAACTCTAAATTTCCCAGCTTATCATTAGACTGCGGATTTTGTGCATTTATAGCATTTTCGATCCTTTGAAACTTAACATAGAAAAATGTTTCCTCATTGGAATATGACATATGATCCCTATTATAGTGAATAAAATCTTTTCCAACTCCTTGTTCTATACATTTGTGCTTCTAAAAATATATTTTAGCATAAAGATTCGCAGTCCACTTACTATAGTATCGAGAAATTTAAGTAGTATCAGAAGACTGCCGTGAAATGAATCCTTTGCTATTGGAGATGCGGTTCTGTTCGTTTTAACGTATTCAATTATTTTAATTTTTGTAAATAAAAATTACCCAAATATTGAAAAGAGAATATACATATATACAGAAACTACAGGATTAATGATCGCGAACAGTTTTCATTGTATTGTATCACTTCATTCCAATAAAACATTGAAAATATTACGAGTCGAATGAACAATTATACAGTAGGGAATATAATAGAATTATAATGTGTATATTATATACAAGGGGAGAATATGAAACATAAGTTATCTAGAATTCGTTCGTAAGAAGTAAAACGTGCATATATTTAATTTTCGTTTAGCACCGTAAACTTTTGACGAACAAGTATATATTTTTACAATTCGTATTCTTAGAAATTGAAAATGTTGAACGTTGAAATACATTTTACGTAACAAGGGGAAATGTTATGTAGCGTTGTATCGCTATGTTCATTGAGCAGGAAAAAACGTTTGAGAACCACTGAGGAAGCACGAGGATCGCAGCGATTTCATCATTCATCGATCTCACTGTTTTTCCGTGAAATTCCGAAGAATGGCATCGATTGTGGTACCGGTTGCTCTAAGAATCACTCGTATCACGGTTGACAGTTTGCATAATATCAATAAAAATATTTTACTTAGGTAAGGCTTAGCGTTCCTTAATTTGTTATGATGCCAAAACGCGTGTACAATTCGGCACACGTTTTGCAACTTGCATGTAGAGGTTAGGATTATTAAGTAACACTTATTCTCTTCCTGATCGTATTATTATAGATTTGTATAATAAAACAGAGATGTACGTAGCAACATCTATCTTTGTTTCTTTGAATTTTATCTTCCAAACTATTGTTACGGGGTTGTCACGAAAGAAATTCGACAACTTGAATGTTTTATTAACATGCTCTTGCTCTACGATTTATTTTACAAATACAGTAATTAGAACTTCGTTATCGTTCATAATTTTTCTATATATCTTTTACAGAATTTGTTTAATAATCGTTGTGTTGATTTATAGGTTATCTCAACAATCGTATATTTCACGGCGAGCAAATGAATACAGTACTATTACAGAAGAAAAGAAGTCTGACAATAGCCCGTTGTCGGAGTCAACGGAGAGTGAGAAGAAATTAAGAGCCGATCTCGAACTCATTAATAAGGAATTGACAGAATTGAGAAGTAACAAATGCGAATTAGAGGACAAATACAAAAGGGCGCTCGCGGATGGAGAGAATCTTAGGATTAGATTAATGAAACAAATCGATGACGCAAAATTATTTGGTATCCAAGGTTTTTGTAAGGATCTGCTAGACGTAGCTGATATTTTGGGCAAAGCTACGGAGAGCGTACCGAAAAATGAACTGACAAACGAGAATCCACATTTAAAGACATTGTACGAGGGTTTAAGAATGACCGAAGCACAGCTACACAAAGTAAACAGGAAACTATATAATGACATCAATTATTTACATTAAAAGAAAATATCATATGTGTCACTATGAAATCATTCTTTGCAGGTGTTCAAGAAGCATGGTCTTCTATCGCTGAATCCAATAAACGAAAAGTTTGATCCTAATCAACATGAAGCGTTATTTCAACAGGTAAGAATAGTCTTTTTACATATATTGAAATCTTAATTTAATCTTCGATACTATATTTATAGTTCTAATGAAAAGTATTTCTACACAGGAAGTTGAAGGTAAAGAGCCAGGGACAGTTGTGGTTGTATCTAAACTGGGATACAAATTGCATGAACGAGTAGTGAGACCAGCATTAGTTGGTGTTGCTAAAGGATAATTTATTATTTTGTATAAATTAATTGAGAAAAAGGAACGAAGGACACAGTCCTTAGCATCCAGACACTATCCGTTTGATTAAGATGTTAATGGCAATATGATAACGAAAATTGAAATGTAAACTACAGAAAGTGAGCATAATATACTGAATTCCTAATCAAGTATATTTGTTCTCACAAAGATTTAGTTATTAATTGATCGTTTAAAAATAAATGTAACATAATTTTCATGTTTGTTTGATTACTGCACATAGATTTATATATATATATATATACGCACATATATGCATACTTGAAAAGCAGCATTCCTTTTATTGTATAGTCTTTTGTATCTGTTACGTTTCATTACCTAAATATAACTGAAATGATCTGCGAGTTTAAATGGTAATTGAAATTATCATCTTGCAAGCTGACTATAACGCTTGTCAAGGATAAAATCATTTTCGCAAACATTTTTGTACTGCTCACACGTTCGCCTAGCAAGCGAGAGAAATAGTTAAATGTAATCTACTCTGTAAAATAAACTGTACAAATTTGATTTACGAACATGGTCTAACATCTTTCGAAAACTTTGTACAAATCAGGCAAGTTGGCTATCTGCAATATCGTTGAGTCATGCGCAAAATGTTTAGGGGGAAGTAAACTCTCTTTAATCGCAGAATATAAAACATGTTCTGTAATGTACTTCCAGTCGTGAGCGTTGTGCATAGGATTCATTTGACTGTAGTACATGGCAGTTTCTCTGCAGAAACTTTTGAAACAAGCTTGCTCCTTTGACCACTCGACTTCGGTCGCCAAACGTAGTATATACAGAGGAAGGCCAGCTTCGTACGGAAAATATTTCTCTGAAAGGAAATGAAAATAAACGATGGATTATATTTCGACGATAGTTTTATCGAAGTATTTATACCTAGTAGCACTGGCAAAGATTTCAGATTCCCCTTCTTATCTATGACAATCGAAAAGTATTCCTTTAGCATATCTGCCTTCTCGAACAAGAGTTCTTTAACCCTTGTTGCCAGGTCTTCTTTTTTCCCATCTTCTTCCGTCCAGCCAGCTTCGCTACTATCCAGTCCTAACAAAGCTAGATCATACACTGGGATTGGGTCCTGAAAATATGTAAAAGTTGATATGCAAAACAGTTTTTAATCTGGGTACAAGTAATTGCACTCGTAACACTTACAGAGAATTTGATAACACCGTAGTTCGCAAAGTTGTACAGCATAATTTCGTAAAACAGCTCTTCTCTAAAATATAAGAGCACATATAATTGTTTCTATAATTTTTTAAAGTTTTAGAATTTCTTAAAATTCTCTTACGCTAGCTTCTTTGTGTCGCAAAGATATAAATTCAGTCCACTCTGAATGAGCGCAGAACGTTCGTCTATGCAACCTACAAAAATTAGATCCGACAAGATCTGTTTCAGTCCTTCGTGCAAATCGTCCTCTACTTCTTTCCGCAATTTTAGCACACTCGTTAATGTCACTTCTCTTCTGAAAGTATTTATCGAATAAGATTTAAACTTATGACTACTTGTAGTGTCATCAATCGTATTACTATCAGCTTCCATCGGTTCGTGTGATTCTAGTGAGTCTACATTAGGCTGATTATCAATCTTATTTGTTTCCGTCTCGTCTACAGACGGACTAGATTTTTCTGCAGATTTGTTTCCAAAGTATTGATACACTCGTTTACGTGCATTGTCTGCAATTTCATCGACGCACTTTTCTTGTAGTATGGACTCGTTTGCTGTATTGTTTAAATCTTCAAAACTATCTAGACGACTATTGTCGACATTTCTTTGATTTTCATTACTGTTAGATGTGTTTAAAATTATATTATCAGGCTCTACTAATTCTGACGATGTAGACTGACTGGATTCATTTATTAAATCACTCCATGGTGTATTTGGTGTTGCTGTTTTTACTTCTTCTATAAATGGTAATTCAACTGGCGTTAATTGTGCTTTGTCCGTCTTTTCTAGATCCTTATTATTTTCGTTCGAATCGTTTACTTTCTTGAGTAGAGAATTATCTTCAGGCTCATCAGGCTGTAAACTCTCATCATTTCTAGCATGTTTCATTGCTGAATGAATAGTAAAATTAAACTTGTCCAATTTCTGATCGGACGAGTCGGTTCTAATCATTTCCTGGGGACGAATTTTATTTGTTTTATCAGAGCTTTCCTTTTCGTATTCTGGCAAAACTTCCTTTAAGACTTCTTTAGTAATATCGGCCTTCGGTAATCTTGCTTGTACGTAAAATGTTCTGGAAGCACTGTTTCCAGATAATTTCTCATCCAGAGTAGATTTAATTTTTTCAATGATAGAATTCTCGTGTAGAAATCGAACTTCATGTTTGGTTGGATGTACGTTTACATCAACATTCTGCGGATCTATTTCCAAAGAGATATAACACCAAGGGTGGGTCCTTTTCGGAAGATAAAAAGAGTAAAGCTCTTCCAACATTTTCCGAATTGCTGAAACCAAACAATTATAGATTTCATCGTATGAAAGTTGGTCGATTCAATATTCCGAAACTTACTAGAGGATTCGACCAATCTATTATTAATGAACAGGAGGAACACCATCCTTTTATTCGTGTAATTCGGATTTGTAATTAATGCCTGCATCTTGAATTTGTAAGTCTCATCTGTGTGTTCAACTTCCATTAAGTCTCTGAAGACAGAATTACCATAAAGTATCCTTGCGTTGGTCATCTTTGTGGAACTATGGGGCGTTCTGACCTAACAACGTGGATCATATTAATACAATAATATTTCTATTAATTTATATTTAATCTTTGTTTATAATACCTGAGGTGTAATTTCACCAGCCTTCTTCAATACAAATCCTACAGTAGGATTGTGTACTGCATACTTTGTGACTACATCTGTAATTTTGTTGAACTCCTCGGCTATATTGGATAGAGCCTTTCTTCTTGTTGCAACATTATAGAACAAGTTCTCTATTGTTATTGTGGTTCCTTGATTTCCAGCGCATGGTTTTGGTGGGTCTTTCAGTTTACTATCGATGTAAGATGCTCTAACACGATATAAGAAACTCAATGAAAGAACAATTTATAGACGTGACCATTTTTACGTAAAATCTGCATACTTGTAAGCACATTTTTCATCGGCTGTTTTTGTTGTAATAGTTAAGAGTGCAATGTGGCTGATACTAGCCAGGGCCTCTCCCCGAAATCCAAAAGTTGATATCGATCGTAGATCTTCGAATGTTTGTAGTTTACTTGTTGTAAATCGTTCGCAAACGATTTCCATATCATCTTTTCTGATCCCTGTACCATTGTCTTGTATCTGAAAACAATAACAAACGATCAATTCTCTACAATCGTTTTATAGACGGAAATTGTACGAACAAATACCTGTAATAATTTCAAACCGCCTTCCTTGGCAAGGATTTGAATGTTCGTCGATTTTGCGTCGAGACTAAAATGTTTACAACGAATGAATATTACGAATGAATGTACATGACGAATGTGTCTAACCTGTTCTCAATTAATTCTTTCAGAGCATTCGCCGGCCTTTGAATTACTTCGCCAGCTGCAATTCTGTTTACCACGACTTCATCCAATTTTTGTATTTTCCTTGGTACATTCATGTCGAATCGTACGATTTTCAATTTTCGATCGGAATTTGAAGAAAATATCTGTCAAGGAATAGGCTACTCCATCACGTATAAATAATGATCACAAAATATAAAATGGTGAATAATAGTGAAAATTGGAAAGGAAATGCTTTCTCCAAATATTTTTCTTAGAACTATTTACGCCGCACTATCGTGCCACTATTGAGTTTCGTTTTCGCGCCAAAATATGGAGTCTGTATATTTATTAATAGTGCTGCATTGTTTATCGAATGCGCTTGAATACACACAGTTCGTTAACAATTGTAAATCACGACAATTGTAAACCATGACGCGTTTAAATAATGTTTTTCGCATTAGCAATTTGTATAAATATTTAAAATGCTGGGTGTCGCCATCTCCGATAAACACGCGCGTTTCACTTGAAATGAATAATATAACCTGTTGGCGGAAAGACACTGTGAAGCATGGTTTCGTGCACGTGTTAACAGTTTGACAGAAAGAATGCCACAGTGCAAGCTTTGCGGAGGTGCAGATTTTTACAAGGAAGCAGGATATTTTTTCTGTCAAACCTGTCAAACACAGAACGAGGTATGGCAATGTAATTTTCTCTCTCTCGAAAAGCTACATTTCTAAATAACTGTGCTGCTTTGTACAGGATGTCAGGGAGGAGGTTCTCGAATTACGTATAGACAATTCAACTAGATTACGAAAAACAAGGGTCAGACAGTTGAGATCTCAGAGCTCAGGTAAAATATCATTTTTTAACTGACCAACCAGTGGTTGTTAACACATATTTTGTTCGCCAGGTGAAGAGCTAGGATGGACCTCGTGGGAGTTGTACAATTTCGTTTTAATCGGACTGACAAACGAACTTATAGAACTTGGTGTTCCAGCAGACCTGAAACTAACGGTATTACAATTATGGGCAACGTATTTAGGAAAGTTAGAGGTGGCGTTCATTTCGACAAAGAGGAAATGCGCGCCGAAATTGTCTAAGAGATACAACAAAAGGGATGCAGAAATTATTTATGGTAAAATACAGTTGCAAAAGAGAAAGAGAAAACGTAGAAAGACTGGAAGCAGCACAAATACTTCTATAGCATCTGGTAATCAAAGCGAGGGAAGTTCTTTGCGAGAACTTAACAAAAATAAAGTGAGTAGTTTGGATTTTATTCATTTACAGGAGGTACACGCGTTATACCATATATATTGTTGAAACTTTTTACAGAGGCTCTTAATAAACGCAGACTACGATAGGTTTCTTCAATCTCAAGCTAGCTCATCTAGTTACTCTCATCTAATCTCAGCTTCTGAAGGTGATGGCCTTAGTTCGTACACCCAGAGCGCGTACAGTGTTCAATCAAGTTCAGTAAAGTCTTCGGATAACGAGGGAAGGTAAATGTTCTTGAAATTGTTCTTAAAAACAATTGTACAATGTTCTATCCTTTCAGAGTACAGTTCAGTTCCCATGCTAAAGAGGAAACAAGAAAACTTAAGAGGCTTTCGAGGAATGTACCTAGGAACAAAAGAGTTAGTTATAAGGCAAAACACATAAGTACTCAGTACAAAATAGGACCTCATGTAATCACGCCGATGAGACTGTGGGCGATCATATATCTAGCTCTTAAGATACATAATCAACCTATTCAGTTAGGAGATATGCTCAGGTATATAACACAAAATATTCACGTTATTATCGTTGTTAATTACATTTTTTTTCTGGTTACAGATATGGTAGGGAGGGGCATTTGTCTTACTATAAACTGGACCATTTACTGCCACTGGAAGTGTCTTTATCAAAGAGCGAAATGAATTTTTTATCACAAAATGTGGAAATTACTCATAAAGGGATGCGACGTCTTACCGCGAGTATAGCGAAGTTTCTTCATGTTTGGGACGTAACGTGTCCCGATCTTTTACCTCTGGTTCATAGATACTGCCAAGAGTTAGGATTACCAAGTATGTAAAATATTTCTGTCAGCAGCTATATGCTTTGAATGTATGGTTTGTTTCTAACAATTTTATATTTTTAGGAGGTATACAGCTGTACACTGAAAGACTGATAGTTCTGACTGCTCCAAAGATGACATTCACCATAGAGAAATCATACATTCCGAACTACGAGGGACGTGCAATGGCATTCATCATCGTTGTACTGAAAACGTTGTTCGCTCTAGACGATGTAACCGAGTATCAGATTAGTAGGATATCAGAAAAAATCAATAGGTGAGTGAGAAAAAATGAATGTGTATTTGCCTGTCAGATTAATCTTTCATGTATCGAACCTCAAAATTCAGAATTGCATTACAGCCCCTTTTGTAAAACATATTTTCGGTTCTCTTGTACATTTCGTAAGAAAAAATGCAGCTTGAAAGAATCAGTGTAAATAGAAGATTAGGAGCTAGGGAGTGTAAATGTTACGAGAACAGTTATCCGTGTATAATCGTACACGGAGGTGCAGGGAATTTTAGCAACGATATAATCATGGAAAAAATAGCAGGTTGTAAGAAAGCTGCCATAAATGGATATAAGAAATTAGTACACGGCGAGAGTTCCGTAGACGCCGTAGAGACGGCTCTATGGTGGTTGGAATGCGACGAGTTTTACAATTGCAGTTATGGGTCTGTATTAAACGAAAGAGGTATTATGATCCTAGAACTATTAATTCGGCTGTAGCAGTAAGGTAACATCGGAAACGTATATTTTACATACAAATGCACTCGATGCAGGAGAAGTACAAATGGATGCAAGCATGATGGACGGCTTATCGTTCAAATGTGGATCGGTAGCAGCCGTGTCAGATATAGAGCACCCTATATCCCTTGCAAAATACGTGCTGCACAATTTCCCGAATTCAATTTTCGTGGGTAACGGGGCCAAAAATTTAGCAAAGCACGCTGGTTTAAAATGGATATCCGAGGGGAACATGGTAGCACCGCTAGCACGAGTAGAGTCATGGGAAGAGAACGAAAAAAATGACATAGACAATCTAAGTTTACTAGGAGTCGACATGGTAACAAGTAAATAAGTTACCAATGATCGTCTACATTTTAACAAGAGTAGACAATAGGGTGCTATTACTCTTATCAACAATATTTGTCAATTTTTTTTACGGCTCTCCACGGAGTTGTTCCAAATAATTAAAAAAATCTGAGGGCAGTCAAGCTTTGCACAGATTTTTTTGTTAATTATTTGGAGCGACTCTGGGAGGGGGAGGGGGTGCCGCAAAAGAAATTCAAAAGTCGAAAACAATAGGCACACTAATGAACAAGTGGTTAGGAAGAATCAGTATATTTACTTAGCTACCATTTGTAGGCAGTTCTGACACTGTCGGTTGCATAGCGTACGACGGACGTAGCATTGTTGTTGGAAGTACAACAGGTGGTCTGAATAAAAAACTAGTAGGAAGAGTAGGAGACACTCCGATGTTGGGTTGCGGAGTTTATGCAACTAGGAACGCAGGTTGCTCTGTAGCAGGACACGGAGAGACTGTAATGAAACTGGGATTATCGCGAATCATCGTCGAGGATATCGAACACGGTTTCACTGGGGAGGAGGCTCTTTATAAACACTTCTCTTCCATGTCTCAGAAATTTGATAAAATCGGTGGGGCGATCGTGCTCGAATCGAATGGTAGTTGGGCGACTTATTTTACTTCCGATAAAATGCCATACGCGGTGATAGAGAACGATGTGATCACGTCCGGGGCTAGAATACACGAAGAGAGAAGAGAATTGTACAACGCTGATACCATGAAAAATTTCGGCTACGAATGTCCCGTTGTAATTAAGTTTGCATTGCGGAGAACAAGAAAGTTTCGCATGTTTTACGAACAATTTGTATTTTATGTTGCAGTATGGCTATTCCACGGGGTCTGCTGAACGAAAAGTTGTTTAGTTTTCGAGAATGGCAGGGGTATATCGAGGGCAGGAAAACTATTCTAACGCACTCGCATTATCCAACGAAAATCAAGTACTGTCCAAATACCCACGGCATAGACGATTTGTATATAAAATTTCTGGAATTTATCACTTCTAAGGCGGACAAGAAGGAAACAGAGATTAAGAATTCGCAACACTGTTTGTCGAAGGAGCTCCTCGACGCCATGACCAAATATATTTGTAATTTATGTTCAAACGACGGCCCACCGAAAGCGATAGACATTTTCCCACCGTCCCTAACTCCGCTTCATTCGTATTTGCAATGTTTGTTGGAGAATCCCTTGCACGACATACCTACTGTCTTGAGAACTGATTTTTTCCTCGCGAAAGTGGGTCACATGACGAAACCTGAATCGTAAGTAGTATGAGGTGTGATCATTAGGTCAAGTCACAAATGATTTATTTATCGGTAAGATTCTGTACTCTGTTTAATTTTCAGTCTTGTGCAATTAGCAATGCAGTGTGGCATTCAATTAGATATTATAGACTCGCGTTTGCACTTTATCGAGAAGATTGTGCCACCTTTCGAGCAACCAAGAATGCCGAGCGTAGAAGAAATGAGAGAGCTCGTCGACGTAGAAGACTACACGAAGAACGAGCACGCGAAGATAAATGAAAATGTGAACGATTACGTATACAGGAAGATACCGTGTACAGTGATGGTTGACGTTCCAAAAGAATTGTATTACAACAGTATTAGATCCACCGTAGAAAATTGTGATGCTAAATTAGAGGATTTTACATTCACGGAAACGCTACCAGACGGTAGACTAGCAATTCCTGACGACAACGGCAACGAAGAGGAGGATGAAAACATGGATCTACTCCACAGTATTAACAAGGAAGATATGAAATTAGAAAACAAGTTTTGTAGTCAACTCAACTTGAGTTTAACCATAGCGGAAAAGGAAGCCATCGAGAAGCCACAGCTTAGTTTGAGGATGCGCTTCAAGAAAGAAAAATTGCAGTCTAAGCGAAACCCAAAGGGCCAATACGTTAAAGGGCCCGCCACAATTGTGAAACTTGACGAACGAAAGGAGAATTCTTTCTCCGAATTAGAAAATTATAGTTTTAATAGCCTCGGTCAAATGAGTATCACGGATGAGAATTTATTTCTGTCGAACGGTATAGATATCAACAATATTGACATAGATAACTTAGACATAGACGACGATTTTCTAAAATTGAACGATCCCTTCAGTCTAAGCCAAATTCCCCTGTTCCGAGACAACAATTTCGTCCCGACACCAAAGACAGAGAGGAAGCTGAGCGCGAACGACGTCAACGAAAGACACCAATTTTTTCGACCTTTCAAAGATTATTGGATGTACCACTGCATTTTCAGCCGTGTGAAACCAAAGAATTTCGCAGTATTCGAAAAGTCTTTACCGCGGAGCTTTCGTTGGCTGTTGAACGAGTGCGCACTTGCGGTGGAAATGTCTGTGGAAGATCTTTACGAAGAAGTATGTTTTCTAGAATCGTATCTCACGTATATTTCAAAGAGTTCGAACAATGAAGACAGCGGCGTGAATTCGGCGTCGAAAGCTCAATTAAATCTGATCTTGAAGAAGTGGTGACAGGCTGCTATTTTTTGTCAGTTGTTTTGCAGCGGCGTAACGCTGACGGTGATAAGCTGTAACGTACAGTACAAAAATATATATACCAAATCATTATTATTTTCATCTCTCTAAATGACTGCATTAAAAATCTTTCAGAACGTCGCCTCTCTTTCGTTCAAGTTCGGCGCCAATTTCGATAAAAATGGCCTGAGAGCTCCATACAAAATTTTGTATAAATTTACGAGTTTTCATGCTACTCAATTTTGCTGTAACTGCACGACGATTCGCGGTCTATTCGTCACGTTCGAAGTTTTGGAAACCGAAGCAAACCTGAAGCAACAGGGCCTAATCAAAAGTGTTCGATAACGAGTAAAGTCATGAAATTAATTGCTCGATCAAATAAAAAATTCGAATCAATCCAATTCCGTGGGTAAGAAAAAGAGCGACTCGATTCTTTGGAGAACTGTTTTACCGACTGCGGCGAAGAAGAGATTCGAGCGGTAATAGTGCAGCGATCGGCCGATTGTGGGCGTGGGGAACGAGCAACTGTTGCACTCTCTTTGTAGGGCCTGTCGGCGTTTCCCGGTGTGCGTGTTCCTCGTCCCGAGGCGAGCCTTGGGCTCGAGGGACGACGGACCGTTCCGTCAGTAGTAAACACACCAGCTGGCGTGAGGTAGTGTCGGGTGGCTGTCGTCGTTCCACGGTCTCGCTGCCACTGTACGTGGTTCGTGTATACGATCACGCATCATTGTGTACAAGTACAACAGTCCGGCCGCGTGTGCATCGGCGATCGGTCCTCGAGGAACTTGCTCGGGATATTCGTGCGTACTTCCCTGTGAAAGACAGTTGATTCCCGTGGCTTTTTTTTCGGAGTGCTGCTCGGCATCTCTGTCGACATTCCCGGCCTGTCAAGAGTTTATCCGAAAGTGCACGCCGACATCGCACCTGTTCTCCCGTGGTCTTGACAATCATTCATCGAAAGAGAGCCGCGCTGTCTCCGCTTCCTGCCATCGTAAGTCTATTTCACAAATCTACCTTAACAAACCTAAAAGCTTTTGCACAAATTCTCATTGTAAAGAATGGGCATTCAGAAAAGTCTTGTAATATTTTTTAGAGGAACATTACGGAATTGTTGAACGAACTACAGTAAACGGGTATCCGGTTATTTATTTCATTAACGCCCAGTGACACTTCCGGTTGGTCAACGTTATTTACGAACTCGACGCACAGGGGTTGCTATGGAATTGTACAATGGGCGTCAATGGGCTTGTTTGACACAGGAGATAGACAAGGATTCGGATGGACCTGGACATTCAGTGTTTACGATGTCGCTCGAGATGCCAGTACATATTTCCATCATACGTTTCGTGCGAATTTCAGCGGGCGCCAGATTTTCGAATGGTTACGGATACTTAACGGGATGCACATTGTGCGTGCCCCATGAAACCGTCTTCGTGTTAATCGCGTTACATCGCGACGCGTCGGTATACATCGATCCCTCATCACAGCACGTAAGCACTCGGTTATCGTCGTGGCTCGACTTTCCTGAATTATATTTCGCGGGCGAATGGAGCGTCTCGTAGAGTCGTGTTCTTTTGCGCCGGTATAGGCCAGTCGTCAGGTACTTTTACAAAGTCGAAAAACATGTTTTTTTCAAACTCAAATTTCTTAAAATCTGTGAGTGTATGAGAAAAATTAAGGCCAGATTCGGAATCAGCGCCAAAATCTGTATGAGATACACCCAACAGTTATTATATGGAAATATTTTTGTTGTTGGGCATTGTAATTTGTTCTGTTTTTTCCTATATTTGCCAGTTGCCTATTGGGTTACAAAATATGTTTGACAGTGAAATTTTAAGGAAATTTAATGCTCTTTCCAGAAATGAAAAACAAAAGTTCTTAGGACCCATAGTTTTTGAGTAATAGGCGATAAACCAAACCAAGGTAATAAAAATCGTGGTTTTTTCCCCCTCCCCAAGTTAGCACAGGGTCCTCGAGGTCGAAAATTCAGATTCGACACCCTGGAGTACCCCTAAATGACGTGTCAAAATTGCATTAAGTTCGGAATACTTTCCAGGTAGACGCCTTTTTTCGATCTGCCGATTGGACTAGTAGTCATTGTTGAAAATGATTGTAGAGAATCTGAACCTGTTGGTCAGCTGACAAAGCAACCCTCCGTCAGTCGTTCCTAATGCAGTTATGTCTCTTGTAACGCGATTAATTCGCACCGCGTTATAAGAAACTCAGAATTAGCACGTATCAGAGAAAATTTAATTAAAGCGCGATACGAATCGAATCGTAACATTTTGCTCCGTTTTATGGAAGGGTTTGGTGTACATCAGTGGCGGATCTAACGGTAAGCGAATTAAGCGGCCGCGTGGGGCCCCGGGATACCATAGGGCCCCGAATTTTAAAGAAATTTTAATTAATTTTTTAAATAAATTTGTTTAATGTGTAACGGTATGAAATTTTCCGTTACTTTTCATTTTTGTTGATAAGCTTAGGAGGAGTTTTCTTGCAACTTCTATTTCTAACTTGAGTTTCATGGTCCGAAAATTTTTACCACTTGGGACGTCCGGTTGACTTGCGTCGCCACTGGTGTACATCTTATTTTGTAAAGTTTGTACGAAGAAGCATCGAGAAGCGTGTAGCGAATTTTACCGATTTCCATGCCCTGTATAAGTGCATAGAGATGCGTAGGCGAGATAGCAGATGCGACTCTGTTATCGTGTCTGGTCATCGCGGTCCGTTTCTACTTATTTCCGGCAGAAGTGCGCGCGTGGCGGGTCGTACTCGAAAATGAATTGCTCGCTAGGAACCTCGTGTCACCCTTCTCCATTTTATCGCTTGGAAAAAATGAGTTTCCCGATTACAACAATTAACATATTTGTTCGCGTACCGTATGGCGATACTTATCGTTGGATAAATATTTAACAATCCCGTACCTGTGAAACGCCATAGTACGTTATCATATCGAAGGTGCGATATTGGAAAACAAAGAGAGATTGTCGATTTACAGGGACCCTTGACCACGGGAGCGAGGTCCACTTTTAACCATCGTACGAATCCGTTTAATCCCACTGCATACGGAGGAGATAACTATAGAAATTGAAAGAAACGGGAATTTAAACGGATCCAGCCAAGCAACGTTCGGTTTTGAATTTTTTTTCATTTAGTTAAATATTGAGATGTTCATTTTACGACCGATGAATAAACTCACTGCACACAAAGGAGATCACTTTGAAAATAGAAGAAATTGAGAGAAACAGGAATCTAAACAGATCTATTCAAGAAACGTTAGCTTTTTAATTTTTTTCATTTAGTTAAATTGTGAGATGTTCATTTTGTAATCAATCAGCAACATACAGAGATGACTTCAGAAAAAGAAAGGAATTGAAAGGAACAGGGATTTAAACAGATCTATTCGAGAAACGTTAGCTTTTTATTTTTTTTTATTTAGTTAATTGTTAAATTGTGAAATGTTCATTTTGTAATCAATCAGCAAGTTCACTACATACAGAGATAACTTTAAAAATAGAAAAGAATTGAATGGACAGGAATGTGAACAGATCTATTCAAGAAACGTTAGCGTTTTAATTTTTTCATTTAGTTAAATTGTGAGATGTTCATTTAGTAACCAATCAGTAAATTCACTACATACAGAGATGACTTCAGAAGTAGAAACGAATTGAAAGGAACAAGAATTTAAACAGATCTATTCGAGAAACGTTCTGTTTTTAATTTTCAATCCTTTCATTTAATAATCATAATCACGAGTCCGACATTATAGCGCAAAGACTTTTCACCCTTAATCGTCCTTGGTCGTGTTCCCGACTCGTCGGAAGCACCTGACGACATCCTCTGAAGGAAACGTCTTATAAAATCGTTTCCCTGTTTCCCTCTCGGACGCGTATTACGGTTTTTCCTGGCCGTGACAACTGGCCACAAAAACGACCGGCTGTATTTCCCGAGCGGATCCGCGACATCCCGTGTAAAGAAGACAATTTCACTTCTCCCTTCGCTCTTCAATCCTCAGTTTTTATCGCTCTATCGGCGTGTAAAGAAAAGAACGAGTTTACAACACGGGACAACGTCGAATCAGAGATATTCGAAGCTTCCTGGCTTTTAGGGATCTATGGTACAGTTCTTACTGTCGAGGGCTTTCGGATTGTAAGCTGTGACCTTTCCGACAAAATTATGGTTGGACTATGAAGATTCGTTCGATGGTTTCGATATTTATGGAACGATCTGCAGGAATTCGAATGAAACGGAAATTGATGTACTCTAGCATTCATCATAAATTTTCTTATTCTTAAAAAAGAAAAAACAAGAAGCTCGATCGACAATCTAATTGCTGTATCATGGCAATGAGAACGTATTTACGCATTCCTTAAAAACAGTGAAATTAATTCCATGCACTTCAGTGTTTGAGGTCATAGAGATGTGGATATCTTCTATTTATATAAATAAAAATTAAATGCCATTCGTTGGTAAGCACATCACTCGAGAACGGTTGGACCGATTTTTTAAAAAATGTTCGTAATGGTACGAATAAGGATTTGAGAAAAAAGAAAAATTGGAAAAGTTGCCCGGGGAAAAATGGAAAATTCAATAGAAATGAAAGTGCTATTTTCTATGGGATTTTTATGCGAACCCAACACACGATAACACACGATTCGAACGATGGATATGCGTAATTCTTTTTTTGTTTTGTTCGTTATGGCCGTGGAAAAGTCTTCCGGAAAAACAATTCGAGACACTTACAAAGGAAAGTCGGAAAATTCGGACAAACTGCAAAAATCATAATAACGTCTGGCGGGTCAGCTAGTTCGAAATAAAAATGTTCTGCATTGACTGCGGAAAGCATCGTTACATTAAAATCAATGTTAGAATGTTCATAAATGTTTTGAATCATACTGTTCTACATTTCACCGAGCCAATTTTTCCATAAACGCGTAATTTCGGGGAATCCATGAGAGACTTTCTCTCATAAATGCGGTACGTTTTATGTAATGAAACTTTTTAACGAGGAAGGTAAGCAGAAAAAGAAATGCTGGTAGCGGAACGTGTTAAAGCCTGAACACTGATGGTTCGCTGAAGTATCGCCTAACTCTAATCGACGAGAGTCTCGAGCAACGGAAGACGCGATGTGAAAACAGAATGGAACGACGAAGGGCTTGTCGGGTGAGCATTGAAAAGTATCGTTCCCCGCGTAATGAACCGTTAAACGATTCGTCGAACCGTTCCCTTCGACGAGCGATCACGCGTTCCGACGAACGTGCATCATCGATTGCACATTGTTAACAAGATGAACGTGGTTCGCGGCCCGCGGCGGGCTACTTCGCATTTTTCCCCTGCAACCGGCCGCGGTCGACTCCTGCGGTTGACCTAAAACTAACCGCGCGAGCGTCTACTTCATCTCGGGAAACATATAACTTTTCTAGACCCCGTGGCAGAATGTTTCCGATCGGAGGCATTGAAACGGATTTTAGAGAAAACATTCAAAATTTAGAAGTATAAAATATTACAGAGTTAAAATTTATGGGAAATGAAAAGGGGCTTATTAACGAATGAAAAACAACAAAATAACATAAGCTTACATTTATTATGGCAAAGAAACAAACAAATAAACAAATCGTTACTGGGAAAAAAAGTTTCCGATTGATACAACTGCTGGAAAAAAGTTTCCGATTCGATTTACACTGTCCAACACCAAATTTGTTAAACAATTGCCGTAAAGTATTTTGCGCTGAATCCGAATCTGCCCTCAATTTTTCCCCTAGACGCACAGTTTTTAAGAAACTTAGTTTGAATGAGAAAATACATTTTTCAATTTTAAACAAATATTGTCATGTTATTATACAAGATTTTGCACTGTTCTTTGCAGAAATAGATTCTGTAGACTTTCCCGAATACAGTGATATCCAATATTAATACATTATGAATCTTTAAACATGTTTAAACAATCGTTAAAGATGGAGAGAAAACCTTTTTATACCAATTTGTGAGGATATGTTTACGTTTATCTTACAAAATAAAGTTGCAGCGGAAAATCGAACTATATCACGCGATAGAGCAGACTTTTAATTTGAGACTAACCCAACGAAAGCAAAATATCTTCGCCCGACCAGTTGCCACCAGTGCCGTGGTGTATCTCGCCGTATATGATGGCAACTCATGCTCTCGGGTTCAAATCTCAACACCAAACAAATTTGGTGTTGGACGGTATAAATCGAATCGGAAACATTTTTCCAGCAGTTGTATCAATCGGAAAGTTTTTTTCCCAGTAACAATTTGTTTATTTGTTCGTTTCTTTGCCATAATAAATGTAAGATTATGTTATTTTGTTGTTTTTCATTCGTTAATAAGCCCCTTTTCATTTCCCATCAGTTTTAACTCCGTAAAGTAATATTTTATACTTCTAAATTGTGAATGTTTTCTCTAAAATCGGTTTCAATGCCTCCGATCGGAAACATTCTGCCACGGGATGTACTCCCGTAACTGTCCGGCTTTGCTCGTCAGTCAGCAGATAATAGATCCTAATTGTTGACGATGCTTTGATTATTTACTAAACAACTTACGTAATAGATTTAATAACCACAACTACTATACAGATCATTACCTATTGTCGCGACCACTAAACATCTCGAATCGTTTACGATTATCTCAGACGCGTGCTACTAACTCCAATTGTGCGATCAATTATTTACGCGGAAGAACAATTTTTTAGAGACCTGAGACCAAATAGAAATTCTATTCTTTCTTTAACCCCTTGCGTTAACATTTTCTTTAGAAGAGAAAAGAAATATTTCTTGTACGGCTACATTTATTTCGATGCTTAAATGCAGACTTTACATAACAAATACATTAATCTTATAGGCGCACTGGCTCGATCGATTGTTATTTAAAAATCACTTATGCAAATTACCACATTAATTTCAACGTTTCAATCGAGTTGAATAATATGACCTCTTTGTTTTATGCAAAAATATCTGTCAACGGTGGCCACACATATTCACTTATATGTATATGGAAAAATTGTTCAAAATGTTTAGTTTTAACATTATTATTAATAGAAATTAGCTTATGATATCAGTGCACAGGTTCGATCAAAGATAGAACAAAGCAATTTTGCAATTTATAAAATTTTTCTCACCGTTTCGATCCGATTCTGGATCCTTCTCAAGAGAATTTTGCGTTGGAAAAATACTGAATGCTGTACTAAATGTTTCAAAAGATCAAAAATAACAGTAAATTAAATTTTTACATAGTACTTGCTGTGTGTAAATTATCAACATTTTTGCGTGTCACTGTATTCCATGATATTGATAACTAAACTGAACCATGTGGTATGAACAAAGGAACGACGTATATTGACGAATAACCAATCAGATACTAGGCGGTAAATACAAATTGAAAATGCCCTTCCAACCTCAAAACAAAAATAACTTCCCTATAGAATCGGGAAGTTAATTAACATTTAAATTGTTTGAATCCTTGAAAAGGATCCAGAATCGGATCGAAACGTTGAGAAAAATTTTATAAATTGCAAAATTGCTTTGTTGTTTCTTTGATCGAACCTGTGCGCCGATATCGTAAACTAATTTCTATATCCAAAAATCATGAAATCGTAGAGGACGCAGCTATTTTACAGTTCAGCTAATTTTCCAGTGTTTCGTTTCCTTTTTCTTGGGGGCGGGGGCTTGGCCTCCTGGCTCCCCCCTTGGGTGCACCACTGCTGTTCAATATCGCCGTTACTTCGCAGTCTATTTATTCGAGGTAAATGTAAAATGTTGACGTACATAAAATATGATCACGTTCGTTCGTCGCAAGGATAAATGACGACGCTGTTGAAACCGGTGGACGATTACGCTCGTATCCATTGTCACGATTACCGTCCCTACCAGTTTGCGCGAGCGTTCCTCCTACCAACGCGGACTGGCGATCGTGTGGCCGGAGTCCAGAGTTTCGCGGATGAATATTCAGGTGGAAGGTCACGCCACGCGAGAATGTTGGAAAAACAAAAGACAGAAGGGCCGACGTGTTTTATATTTAGTCTGGCGGCACTCGGGTCGATCGTTCCGACGCGTCTTTCGGGAAACAAACAGTCCATCGCGCCCTGTGTGCATCGTCTCCCGTCGTCGGCGATATTCTCCGGAAAAATGTTGGTGGGGAGAACGGTTCTCGGTTAATTGGTGCAAGCAGTTATCGGTGGATCGTACCGGTTAAACGAGCCGACGCGCGATGCATCGAGTCGCCGAATCGTTTACAACGGCTTTCGCGTTCGCGTCACGTGCTCACAACTGGCAACAATCTTGTTGAGCGACGACACCGAACAGTTTCGCCACGTTGTCCACGACTTCAGCCCCGAAACCTCTGTAATCGCATCCCCCTGGCGTGAATCTCGGTGCCTCTTGCCACAGATAATGAGTGGACGCGCTGATTGCATGCGTTCACGACAAGAATGAGACGGTAAAAATTAAAACAGTAACAATGGATTGCATAAATTTAACGATCACCTTAGCACAATCATTACAGCTAATAAAAAATTGCTTGTTCAGCTCCTCGTTCTTGTCACGTTATTTTGCATACAGTAACCCCAGATGACTCCGGATCTATTTATCTATCTATCTTCTACATAAATAAAAATTATATGCTGTTCGTTGGTAAGCGCATGACTTGAGAACGGCTGGACCGATTTAGCTAATTTAAAAATAGAAATGTTGGTAATTATATAGATAAGGTCTGCGTACTCCGATTTTGATGAAATTTTAATATGTTATAGATTTCGACATTTCGAACAACTTTTTCCTTTTCCAATATAGGGGGTTCGCTTTTAGTTTTCGAGATATTTGTAAAAGACTATCGCTAATACTGTATTGAATTTTTTGTATTCCTGCATGCTCCGCGGCAACGTAAACCTGTTCCGGGGCCGCATCTGTTTATTTTTTGTTTGTAAACACGTTGTGGAGATGAGAAGCGACAATATCACACACACCCACCCAGTGTTGCTAAAAAGAAGATTACCGTTATGAAATTAACATTTGCGCCAATTTTTAGTATCATATTTGTAATCAGCACGTGAAAATACGTAAGAATCTAGAGTATAATTTAGAAACACTGGGTGGGTGTGTGTAGTGTCAGCTTTCCGCACCCTGTTTTCTCTCTCACCTCTACAGCGTAAAATGTAAAGAAACGCCGCACCGAGACAGGCTTACGTTGCCGCGGAGCGTGCAGTAATACGAAAAATTCAATACAGTATTCGCGGTAGTTTTTTACAAATATCTCAAAAACTAAAAGCGACCACCCTATATTGAAAAAGGAAAAGTTGTTCAGAATGTGTTGCCGCATAACATATTAAAATTTCATCAAAATCAGAGTACGCAGACCTTTTCTATATAATTTGCAAAATGTTCGTGATAGTCCGAATAAGGTTTTTAGGGGAAAAAAATTTGGACTGGCAACATTCAGGCCAATGTGAAATTACTCCACCAATGTGAAGTTGTCGTTTTATTTAACATGTTTCGAACGTTATCATTTTGTCTTTAACAAAATAGGAAATGTTCAATCGATAGATTGTTTTGATAGAAGAAAGATCAAAGAATTGAGTTTACAAATTGTTACTAATATTATATATTTATAAAATTACATATTTATTGGAGTCTCTAGGCAAAAATTCTGTAGAGATCGTCTAAATAACTACGTCGGACAGCGAAAAATTAGAAATCGACTGTCCTCCGGCTTTTCGGTCAAACACTCCACTGTGCGTCGCCGCTTCGTGGGAACGCCTGTTAGCGAAATTTCGGGGGAGGACGGTTACGAAATATTTATACCGCGGTTACGGAAACGAGCAGACGGCACTCGAGAGCACAGTGGTACAAGACCCGGCACTCGAATTATCTAGGCCACCGGCTTGCAGAGTAACTGGCAGCCGACGACGACGACGATGACGTCGAGCCTCTTACTTCGCTGACAGAGCACTGATCCTCGTCCCTCTCTCTGCCTCTCTGGTGTATGTACGTACGTATACGAGAGAGAGAGAGAGGGATAGAGAGAGAGGGAGTACCAGCTATAAGCACTTACGAGCGTCAGCCGAAAAATAAAAGCCACCCACACAGACACAGGACACGGACACTCGGCCGTCGTTTCGCGACCGTCTCTTCGAGCAACGGGTAAGATTCTTCTCCACGGTGGCCTGTTTTTTCTTCCGTGTCGCCCCTTTGTTCCGCGACCAGCCTGAAATCGGGTTACTCGAAGATCGACTCGCTACCACGTTCTGAAGGAGGATTGCTCAGCCTCTAACCCCAATCGCGCGGTACCATTTCCTGAGGACGTTCCTCCCACCGATCGGTACGTTATTGGTTCAGATATGGGATCGAGTATGTCACAAGTAGGTTTGAATCTGACTGGATAAATTTATGAAAAAAATGTTTGCTGCGTATTTAGTAGAGCTCGGACTTTATATATGAGATACCTTGTATATGAGATACCCGGGTAGAGCAAAACTACTCGGGTATCTCAATACCGAGAAAAAAATGATATAGTTAAGGGTATTTACCCTCATATCATCCTTATACGAAGGGTTAGAGACTTGAAATTTTGGGGGGTTATTTTTCAACCTAAAACCAATGTTTTCCACACAATTTCAATAAAAACCCGGGGTGGGGCCGATTCACCATGCTTAGTCTGCTAGACCCTTTCTGATTGTATCATGTATCTTTGATGGTTTCGACTTCCATATGTTGTTTCACTCTTCTTTGATTTTTCCTCTCACATGATTGATAATTTCTTGGAGTGGAATTTGGGTTAATTGTTGTTCTGTCTGATGTGTAGTTGCTTCTTTGGTTCTTAGATATTCTTTGGTGCGAGGGAATCCATATAATAGATATCTGTTTGTCGGTAGATTTAAATATTGTTATTGAATTGATACGTAAGTTATGTATATACTGATCCTTAGTTATTGGCCGGATTTGATCGTGCGATCATTCGGCAACAGGGGCCATGCAGATGAGGGACGAGAGAACGAGAGAAATAGAGGAAGAGAGAGAGAGGAGAAAATGCATTACTCTTTAACGCCTCGAATTTTCATCGTTCTCCGCTGAAAGGAAAGTCTCGTGTCCACGTGTCAGCCGGGACACGATGCGTCGGAGTAAAGCGCACTCGAGGACCAAGCCCTCTCGGCTGCCCGAAAATAGAGTGCGCCCCGTCTATTTCGGGCTGTGTGTGTTGTTTCAAGGTGAAAGGCCTGTTCCTTGCTCCCTTTCCTGGAGCACATGCATTCCCCCCTCCGCCCATTCGTTTGTCGATCGAAAAAACAAAGAAAAAAGATCTCTCGCTGCACCGAGCCCCCGGGTCTTTCTCTTGCTTTTGGTTCGCGCCATGCCGCCGCACTGCAATCTGGAGCAGCTCCCGACTGAAAGCCTGGACACATTTCCGAAGCCAATCAGAGTAATTGCAATTTTTTCCAATCCCTTGAATAATTCTCGCCCCCAGGAATCGTCATAGTGTTCCTCGAGTCCACGTCGATTTATACTCTCTGGAGGCGGCCGTGTCCAGGACCGAGTTAGATCCTTTGCTTTTTTTTTCCTCCAGTGAATTTCATGGCTTAGTTTCCCGAGAGAACCCACTGTTGAATATAAATTCTATCGCTCGAGAAAGATCACGAGTTTCGGAAACCTGGGAATTCGAGACACAGATGTAGTTGCCCAGAATTAACCCTTTGCTGTCCGAATTCTTTTCTCTCTTTTATTTCGAAACTTTTGCTGCAATTCTTGTCGTATACCACGAGATCGTGACTGTAGCTGTGCGACTACTTTATATTCCACGTCGAGACGGATATTGGAAATAATAAACGATAATTGAAAGCAAAGATCCCCCGTGCAACGTGGAACGAGCAGAAATAAGAAGGATTACTCTGGGACCTAACGCTTTGTTCCGTTATCGACGTCGCGCCGATCGAATTCCCATTAACATTGTAATCCGTTAATGGCGTCTAGGAGCCGGATAGAAACTCGTGAAAGTTCAAAGGTGTGCAAAGGTGTTCTCCACGGACGAGTTCTGCGTTTTCCGGTTAAGGAACATCGACGTTTCTCAATCTGCTCGTTGCCAGGCTGTTTGCAACGTCCCACAGTGCGGCATGCAATGGACAAAAATCAAAATAATCATGGTTCCATTCTAATCTAATTATCCAACAAAATCATCAGTCAGTAAGTAAGGAATGTATATGTAAAAAGTAGTATCCAAGAAATTCAATAGGGGGATCAGTAACAGCCAAGAGTTTATTGTAGTATAAATATTAAAAAGTTAGATTACTCGTGCCCTAATTGCTCTTTTAAGTTCGTTTTTGTTTTAAACTGTTTCTTACAACTTAGGTATGGAGAATTTGACCAGAGGTATGCATAATTTTAAATGGCAATTTAGGAATTGCTTTTTTTCCTTAAAATGCAATTTACAAAAAAAAAAGGTTCAAAACATCCTATAATTTTGGCTGTTCCGTATTAACAAGATGTTGTAGTATATTGCTATATAATTTTTTTCTGCGATAAATTGCAAGACTCGATGTTATTTAATTTTTGTTAGAGAAATGCATTCGTAATTAAATTTAACCATAGAATTAAAAAATATTTACGACAAAAGTTGTACAGCATACATTTGACAACAAATTGCAATAATAACTAATCATAAAAAACTATTTATTAAAAAAAAATTAGAATAAACTTTTTTACTAATGGAACCTTGTATTTTTTGGTGCATTAATCGATGCATTTTTGTATTCCTTTAAAAAATTATTAAGGTACTTAGATCAAAAATTGATTATAGTTTAGAAGTTATGATTTTTGTCTCGAATGTCCATTTACATGCCGCACTGTGCGTCTTCTTGATACCGGACATAGTTGAATCGCTAGTGGACAAGTGTACAAAGGCGACCTGGGACTAGACCGGGTAGTTATTCAATTGACGGAAATCCACGGAGCCGAGCCGCGAATATAATTGCGAGCTCGCGAACGCGATCCTCCGGGATTCCTCGGCCGGCCACACTACGTTCCAACGTTTATTCGTTAATCCGCACCGTCGCGTCCAAGTAGTTGTCGCAACACCCAGAAACTAGTTAGCGCGGTTTCTGTTTAGTTTCCAGCCGATTGTTCTTCGCGAAAGTCCCTTTTATTCGACCAGACTCTCCTCTTCTTCTTCGACTCCGATCGAGAAACTTCCGAACGACACCGACTAGTTTCACAGTTCTCAAATACTACTGGCAATTGCTACCACCTCTTCGAACTCGGTTCCAGGATTGATAGCGACCTGTGCCCCAAGTGCTCCCGAACTTCGGGAATGATCTTTATAGTTTTTTCGACGACCACGATGGAGATCGCCCTGGCGTTACCGACCCTCTGAAAGTCTACCTACAGTATACAGGGCGTCTCAAAATTCCATCAACATCCGGAGGTTGAAGGTTCGCGAGTTCTTAATTAATTAATTGGTTATCGATCGTAATTTATCTTCAGGATAATACAAAGTTTTATTAGCGGCGCAAAGGTTCGATCATTTACAACAACAAATAGCCATTTTGTGAGATACTAAACGCTGGATTCGGATTTGAATCTTCAGGTTCGAGAACCACGTTAGCTATTAAAAATTTTTTTAATCAGTTTTTAAAAGAAAGAAGGTGTTTCGTCCTAGACCCGCTAGAGGACTCATCCATAAGGCTATCTAGCGGGCCCTGCCTTATACACGGGATGTTCGAAGGCAATTTGAGAAACGTATTTATGCTGAATGGTGACATATCAGTAACCAGTTCTTGAGTTCATTTGAAGCAACATTTTGTCTTTAGCTAAAATGGTAGTATAAATCAAACAAATATATTTCCTTGTAACAGAATATTCCAGAGGTTTGTACTTGCGGAGTATAATTGCAACAAGTTCATTTCGCATGCACGTCTCCAACTGCAAATTAAGAAAATAATGGGATTAACATAAGTTGTTCCGAACCACTTGTACCAAAGTAACGGCTTTGTTAAGGAATTATTAACGAAAACACAGACCAATCAGAGCGCGATCTAGACGCCAACTGTCAATTGGTCGACTGTGCCAATACGCGTCTAGTCGCGCTCTGAATGGTCCGTGTTTTTCGTTAATAACTCTTTAACAAAGTCGCGGTTCACATATTTGCAAAGGGAAATGTTGCTTCAAATGATCGCAAGAATTTTCAATCTCTGGATGTTGAATGAATCCCAAAAAAAACATCCCGTAAAAAGGTGCCAAGTTCTATATGGCTGTAAAAAGTTGTGAGATCAAACAAAATACAGCCAAGTTCGTTAGCTTAGAAGTACTTATTGCAATACTGATAAAACGTTTGTAAAAATTAGTTTAAAAGAACGCTATTTAATTTTTAAAGAGTTATATGGAGTGCTAAATCATTCAAACTTAGCCGTTACTTTTTAAACCAATGGCCATGAAAGGTGTTAGGTAGCGGACAAGTTTGAATAATTTAGCACTCCATGTAACTCTTTAAAAATTAAATAGCGTTCTTTTAAACTAATTTTTACAAACGCTTTTTTCAGTATTGCAATAGGTATTTCTAAGCTAACGAACTTGGCCGTATTTTGTTTGATCTCACAACTTTTTACGGCCATAGAGAACTTGGCTCCTGTTTACAAGATCTTTTTGTTGGGATTTCATCAATTTTTGTTGAAATTTTATTAATTATCAAGTAGGTATTACTCTTATCCCTTATTCATTAAATCCTAAACATTTTTTCACTTTTGCCGAGATACCGCCATTTTTTATTTTCTTTTTGAAAAATTCAGACAACTACATACGTCATGTGGTTGGGCAGACCGAATATGATTTGTGTCAAGCCTTTTGAAAATTTCGTTGTTTTTGCGGTAAGACGCACCGTTCTCAAGATACAGCCATTTTTCTTTTCTTTTTTTTACGTGTAAAATTTCAAACTTAGATAATTATTCCTTCGATGGTTTGCTATGGTGGACCTATGTATCAAATTTCAAACTTGTAGGTCAATGGGAAGTACCCAAAAGGTTTTGATGATCTGTCAGTCAGTCAGTCAGTCAGTGACTTTAGCGATTTTTGAGGTCCTATATCCCGGAACCTATTAATGTTGGAAGATTAATGTTTTGTCAATATTGAGACATGATAGCATTTAACAAGTGTACGAAATTACATCTCTCCATGTGGCTCCAGTTCGGAGTTGCAAACCTCTAAAAAACGGCTAAGTTGTTTCGTGTAAAAGGAGGTAGTGCGAGAACTTGGCTGGTGCACTACCGTGCACCTAGATTTTGAGACGCTTCAAATTATAATTTTAATTTCGATAAGTTGAACAGTTCGATCCGACCCAAAGCATAATTCGAGACACGCGCGCCGAGGACGGATATACAGGGTGGTCATTTTAACTGGAGACATTGAAATATCTTGAGAATTATGCATCGGGATGAGGGTCAATTATGGTGTTCTTGAATAACATTTTTAAAAATATCAAATACGTCCACTTTTATTTTTCTGACCTGATGTGTATTTCTCGAAATATCCCCAATTTTCAACGTTTTCTACCCATTTTGATTTTTGTCCATTACAGCGCCATCTGTGAACCAAAATGCAAAAACTCTTAGGCGAAATTTGTGTATTTTTTTCTGGAGAATCCAAATCTGCAATGAAAAATGGGCGTTCCCATTTAAATTATTTATTTTCCCCCACCCCGACCCTCAGGGGGTAGCGTTGAGGGCCGAGTTTGGTATCATTTGATGTCCCCCGTCGAAACGAACAATTTTCATTACCCACTTGTTTTGATCCGATGCATAGTTCTCAAGATATTTCAATGTCTTCAGATAAAATTACCACCCTGTATAAAGCGCATTTCGATTACCTCGAGTGCATCTGCTGCTTCTGAATTATTACAGAGATTCGAACTTAACTCGTCATCGACGGCGAACAATACTGACGGCGCGAGGCGCTGGAGATAAGGGTCGCCACGATGAAACGAGTTTACGGGTCATTGGTATCCGGAGACGCGAGAAATTCTCACGATATTTTCCGTTCACGACTCGGCGAGCCGCGCAGTCAGCTGAATTTCACTTGTACAATGTAGGGAAACGGTTCATATCCTCGAAAATAACTTTACCCGAGCCAACAACTGTATTGGTAACGCAAGCTGCTTCGAACCGCTTTTGTCTGAATTCTTCATTATCCTTACGAGGGGGGTTACCCAATCGTAACACGAAATTTTCGTATGATACAGAACTCGAAAAAGTATTTGACACGTACTTTTTTTATAGCGACTGAGATTCATGCTGAAGGGGTGAAAATAGCTTTCACAGTTGGGGTGGAAAATCCTATTTTATTGAATATCTTCGAAAGTATTAGGCCTAAACAAAAATTTCAAAATCCAATTTATGCGTCTTTCCATGCCGAATTTTTTCGTCCAAACTAATTAAAAAAAACAGTTAATTTTTAAAATATTTTTAAAACAAATTATTATTTTTTTTAAATCAGTTTAGACGAAAAGATTTGGCATTCAAAGACGCACAAATTGGATTTTGAAATTTTTGTCTAGGCCTAATACTTTTGGAGATATTCAATAAAATAGGATTTTTCATCCCAACTTTGAAAGCTATACGTGTCAAATATTTTTTTGTATTCTATGTCATACTAAAATGTCTTTAAAATCGGCGTGTTAAGATTGGGTAACCTCCCTTGTTAGATCTGTTGCAGCGATTCGGTGCGCGTAGTTTCACGAAATCTTAGATTCACCATTTGGGAGAAACTTAGAATAATCCTTTCTTTTCGAGTGCATCTGGCGATTAATACATACCTGCGGTCGATCTTTTCTTACAATAAATAACGAAGGCAAGCCCACCGTTGTCGTCGCCAAGGATCTTCGATCCGTTTCCACGGAATGACGCGCCGGGTGTATCGGTTAGCTGGAGGCAGGGGAGGAGAAGAGAGAGAGAGAGAGATGTCCTTCCTGAAAGGAATATCGGAGATGCGATCGCTAATGCGAGAGGCCAATGATAATGGAATTTGTCGTGGCTTCGATGGGAGTTCCGACCAGTCGGATATGAGCTAAGTTAGAACACAGTGTTGCTCCTCTCGGACGGTTTGCAACGGGATCCTTTTCAACCCAGGATTCCAAAGACTCGATCCAGTAACTTCGAGTCGGATAGCAACTCGGAACGATTCCCCGTGCCTTTGTTAGGAGAGAAGTGGGTGGCCCCAACTCAGTTCAGACGCAGGAAATACTCGAAGAATCGAAAGTACTCTTCTCTTCTCTCCGTAGCCAAATTTGGTCAACCACGACGATACCTCCGTCGTACACGAGTCAGCTGATCGGTGGAAACTAGCCGGAAGGTGTGCGCGTATCAGTATCGGTCACGTATTTCCGCGCGACACTATGCTCGGAATATAAAACCGAGTTTCTAATAAATAGACAGCGGATCTTTATGCAACATAAAAATGTTCTACCCGAATTTCAACAATCTCGATTGAAATTCTTTTCTTGATATTTTGAATAAGTTGAACATTGTCTAAGGACCCCATAGTGCGACGCCGCAACAATTCTTGGACATTGATCTTCTTCCAGAACTGTCGCATTTCAACAAAAATAATATAACATTTTTTACTATTTTAAATTACACCGATTCATTGTAATCATAAATGCATACGATCCGCCGCTGTCTACCAATAAGTTAGGCCGGGCGAATCGTTAACCTATCGTCGTTTCCATTCGGAGTCGGTCATGATCCGGATCTCGAGTTCGGTGCTCGGTATCGATGATTCCCCGGGTCCTTGGTCTCCAATTGATTCTCTCGATCGCGTCGCTTCTAAATCGCTCGTCGACCTTGCGATCGTTCCTCGAAGACGTCGTCGTTAATCGTAACCCTAGAATCGTAGCACGTGTCTGGCAGACGCGATCGCAGGAAGCGCGACCTTGCGAATTCAAGGCAAAACGTAGAACGAAAAGGAAAGTTTCTATTTGAAAGTGCTGTTCGATGAAATTACGGATCGTCGAAGGATTAAACTGTCGCATAAAATATGATTGGTACGTTTATGGTAGACAGAGTGGTACCTTGTTTGGGCCTGAGGGAGTAAAATTGGATTTTTCAGGAGAGTTTAAATCTAGAACGAGGGTGGGGGTGGGGGGCGGTGTGTCGAAAGACAATGGGTTCCCACGGGCGGTCTGCGTTCGTCGGTGGAAGATACGGCGGGTAACAATGAGGCTGCGTGAAATGGGAAGAAAATATTCCAATTTTTCGGCCGGCGTATTAAGCTCCGTCTGGCTCGGAAATAACTGTCCGCGTCGCGCTGCGCCGAGTTTAGTTTTTTTATTTCCGCGAGAGGATCGTCGGTCACGCGAGATTCGAACAAAAGAGGCCCTCGTCGAGATCGATAAGGAGAGCAACGAGAGAAGCGGACACCAGACAACTGCGAACTGCGACGCAACGGTGTGAGCTCCGTTCCCCTCCGCGCGATTTAATTAGGCGCGAGCCCCGATTCGTCGACGAACATTTTCATAAACCTTTCGCTTCCTGTTCACCCCTGATAAGCATTCGGAAGTGGCCCTCGATGATTCTGTCGGCGGCTGCCCACGAATACGGTTGCTCTATTAGGCGACAACCTGTGCGCCTCCAAGTTGAACTATCCTATTAGCTACCGGTGCTTGGCGAAGCTTGTTAGAAGTGCGCCTCCATTCTTCCGTCTGCAATATTTCAAACGCGATAGGAAATCTCGAGTACTTGTTTCGGGCTGTTTCGAGTTGCCGATTCACTTCGGAGGAGTCCGAGATTCTGCTCTGGTTTACGCGGAGGGCAACGGTGCCACGCCTCCTCCACGCAAAGAGAACAAAATGAACGTTCTTTCGATAGAACTCTTGCGAATTCCAGAGATCCAGCTAAGTCTAGTAGTACAGTATTTTATCCATAAATGTCCTAAAAGTCTGACCTGTAAATGTCCTAGATCTATCCCCACTACTGCGGGGTGTACCCAACTCGAGAGGCATCGGTCGCCGAGAAGTATGACATCATGCGGCTCGGGTATATCGGTGACATCGCCAAATCCGAATTTCTAACTTCTTTATTTTTATTATTTTTTATGGGATTTCAATGGCCATATTTGTGGAACTTTTCTAATAAAAATCATACCAAATATGATACATTTCCGATGATATTTGCTTGCGTAATAGACAATTAAAGCTTCGGGCTCAAGGAAAGACAGTCACCGGCGGCTACGATTCTCTGCTTCTCTTTCTTTCCCATACGCTATCCTTCCTCGCGCCCGAAACTTTAATTGTCCATTACACAAGTAAATATCATCGGAATTATATCATATTTGGTATGATTTTTTTATTATAAAAATGCCACAGATATGGTCATCGAAGTCCAATAAAAAAATAATGAAAAATAAAGAAGTTGGAAATTTGGATTAGCTATGTTTACATTTCTCGGCGACTGAGGCCTCTCGAGCTCGGCTATCCTTCTGTACGTTCGGCAAAAGTCAAAGAATACTCGCCCTGACGCATAAATGTCTCTCGTCTGACCCGTACTAGGGACTTATATGGATAAAATACTGTAGTAAGTTGTTGTAGTCCGGATACTTAATATATATTTCACTAGCTGACCCGACAGACGTTGTCCTGTCCAAATAAATTCGTTTGTGAAAAGCACTTTTCCCGAATTTTCCATTTTTCCGAGCAACTTTTCCAACTTCTTTCTCCCCTAAAAACCTTATTCGCACTATCGCGAACTCGTTACATTCCGTCAGGCAAAAGGCAAAAATGAATTTGGTTAAATATGAGAATCACTGTAAACAGGTGATACACAAGAAGTCAATGAACTCACAAGCCAGTTTGATTTTATAATAAGTGAAGAACGTGTGGTTCTATTTTGTTTTTCCTCTGCGGCGTCACTTCACTTCGAATCTAGCCGTCAAAGTAATTCGACGTCCTTCTTTGCTCGTGTTTCTGATAAACTAGTGTTTAAATCAATACGCTGTTGTTCGGTTCTCTTATCAACCCATTCCAATAGGTAGGTTCGCTATCCAATGGTTAAATAGTCTCCTTTCGCATACGACGGTGCACTCGCTGGATCTATATTCACTCTTTTGCTCTCCAGAGCAGAGCTGGTGATTCCGTAGCAAAGAGAGAGAGAGAGAGTTCACCTCGGGAAGTGCGTTCGCACGAGGGCAAACTAGTTGCGAGTGGTTGCTCGCGCCGAAACCGAGCGTACGCCGACTTAATCAGTGGGTCAAGGAGACCGCCGCGCCGGCTACATTCCGAATTCAACTCGCATCCGAGTCGCATACGTACGCAAGAGCGTTTCGCGGTGCGGGCCAGCCTCGGGGAACCGGAAAAATGATAACCGAAAAGGAGCCGAATCGACACGTGTGTTCACAGAAGGGAACACAGTCGTTCCGAGACGTGTCCCGACGACTCCAGTTTTACGATCAGTCGCGCCGCGTGTCGTTTCCTGTTCGTAAATGGAAAATGAGCTCGGCACGGAAATAACGGGCTGCTGATAATACTTTCATTCGGCGAAGAGAGTAGCTCGTGAAAGGCGTCGCACGTGATCCGGCATACATTTCGACGGCGACGTCGCCGTTCAAGACCCTTCGAGTGGCTGTCCTACGCTCGAGGACAATTAACGCGACGCTATTTTAGACGCGTAACGTAATTACATTGTTATGCGCGTCGCGCGCGACCCATCGGACGGATCCTTGCAAGGTCCTCGATCGCGAATCGGAAACGATGAGTTTCCATTGATATGTTTTTAGGGAGTAAACCGATTTAGAGGGTACGTCGTGGCGAGCGACTCGGGAAGTACAATAAGTGAAATAATCAGGTGTCCTCGGTAAGTAGACTGCCGATCTTTGTGCGAAACAAGAATTGTCTGCATCGTTTACAAGGAGAAGACGAAGTTTCATTTTAATTGAATTTTTCTTGTAAAAGCATAACGTCTACTTACGAGGAAAGCGAAAGTAGCAAACAATCGAACGCTGTGTCAAGAATGAGGACATTGTTCCTGGAGGAGGAACGGGGCTCTGGAGAAGAGGAAGACAAGTGTGTTCTTGTGAGGGTGCACTTACCCCAGAAGCTCGAAAGGGTGTTGTCGCGCTAGTTCGGAAATTTCTGACGAACGCGGGAGAGCAAGAGAGAGACGGCGGAGAGACGTTTATTACGAAACGATACGAGCGCGTTATCGGAAACGAGGACTCGTTCCGCCCGTATTTACCGCGGACAGGCTCGTTTATTTGCGCCCCGGTTGCGTAACTGCCGCGGCGACTGCCACCCGCGTGCAATGGGAACACGCGGGATCCGTGTTTGGACTATCAAAGCTCGAAACTGCAAACACGTGGGCTTGGGCAAGAGCTAAACAAGCGACAGAGTTGCTCCCGCGAGACATCCGTTCGCGGTATGTCAAATATCAGAGCCGCAAAGAAATGTTTCTGCCCACTATTATCCATGGTACACCAGAAATTAACACCGCGCGACGATGATTATTTGATCTTGCGACGACCTCGACGAGTTGAAAAGAAAATTTAAAAATAAATAAACGTGCATTGTAAATATGAATCCGCACGCCAGCGATCAATGACGTTGCAAATGTTGTCCCTCTTCGAAGACACCTGGCCAACAGTCCTCTCCTCGTTGTCTGCCAATATTCGTCGGATCGTTTTCTAGAAAGCGATCAAGGGCGATCAAGCAAGGCCAGCGGCGAGATTCGAGGGGGAGGCGAGAAGATTTCCAAGTTAGAAGTTGGCCGAGCGTGCCCGCGAGCGGTCCAGTAATTAAGCCGAGCGCTAAATGCAACAAAGGGTAAATTTCTCGAGTTCAACTCGAGCCACTTGGCTCCGGGATTCAACGGGGGCTCGACGCTCGTTGCGTTTCTTTGGCACGCAGTTTCGCGAGTCGATAAACCCGCGACCTATCGATCCGGAAGCCATCTCCTTCTGTTTCCTTTGCTGTCCAGTCTGAGCCCCGGCTTCTATCTCTCAGTTGGCGGAAGATACGCGGTTGCACGAAATTCGAAGAGACCCCGAAAATTATAGTGGAAACGAGGAGGACTAAATTAATCAAATAATTGGATCTCCTCAAGGAAAAGTCGTAGATTCGCGTTCTCTCTTCCATCTGCGCTACAGCGTGTCAGCTGCTGAGAACTAAACCCTCCCCTCCGTCGAGTTGTACCCTAATCGTTGCCCGTGTCGACCCAGCTGCTTTTAACCGTCGATGTTTTAATAGTAACCGCGACCCACCTGTTATTCCTCATCCTACCACTCGGTGTGCAAGGATCGTCGACCCTGCTCGCCGATGCCCGCGATAAATCGCCGGTTGCGAGTGCGACTCACGATTCTACTCGATGGCTGAACTTTCCGTTCAACCCCCACAGGTGGCACACGCGCTTCCTTCCCAGCGCGTGTTTTACTTGCCAGCGTTTATTTCATCCTTCCGTTTTCCCGAAATAAGTTATACCGTTCTGTTA
Source organism: Lasioglossum zephyrum (assembly GCA_028455615.1). Lineage (NCBI taxonomy): Eukaryota > Metazoa > Arthropoda > Insecta > Hymenoptera > Halictidae > Lasioglossum > Lasioglossum zephyrum. The sequence goes on along the minus strand of CM052332.1, from coordinate 17,423,364 downwards.
TTTCTAGGTAAAGTTTCCCGAAAGTTTGCGTGACTTTTATTTTTTTAATGCGGAACACATAACCGAAGGACCTAAGATGTAACTAAATGCAGTGGCGCACCCATAATTTAATCTTGGGGGGGGGGAGATAAGTTGAACAAAATGACCTTTTTTTTAACAAAAATATTTGTCAACGGTAGCCACACATGTTTGACCTTGAATCCTTGATCCTGACATTGAAGCATTTTGTTCCTGGCCACAGAATGATTTTTAATGCGCATCATATAAAAGTCATTAAGATGATTATATAAATTTATTTACAGAATAAAATCTAGTTTTCTTTTTACACAGTTCTTCAATTACTTCGGTTATAGTTACATGAATGTCTCTGTTACATGAATGTGTATGTACGACAAAGCCAACCCAATTTATATGTATAGGGAAAAGTTGTTCAAAATGTTTAGTTTTACATATACAAAAATCATCGAAATCGGAGAGGAAGCAGCTATTCTACAGCTTAGCTAATTTTCGCGATTTATATAGATTTCGCGATTTATCGCGCGAGGCGAGCTTTCCAACGAAAGCCTTCGCTGCTACCGAGGCTCGTCCGAGCGATGATCGTAACGCGCTATTGAAATTGAAATTCGATTAATACCGGCCAATCGATTCGCACACCTTCGCCGTCGCTCGAGGCGACTCCGTAAACAATGGCGTCATTACCACCTGCCACACCGACGGAAGAAAATTGTTCCGGAGTCGATATCCCCCGGCCAGTCCACGCCGAAAGTGTCGACCGACCTCACGGATGACCCCTTTATTTTTCATTATTCCCGGCTACAAAAGCTAACACGCCGCTTTTACCGTCCACTTACGACGTGCTTCGGCTTCTGCAACGGAAAAATTCTTCGCTCGACGAAATACACCGACCCGCACTTTGCTCGCACGCGCTTGCCGAGTGAAATGCGAGCCTGAACGCAGTGACACGACTCTTACATTTACCCCTTGTCAAACAGAATCAGTCAGACTAGCAATGAAAATTTCGAAGAGAACGTATTCGTGTATTTCTGTTCATTCTGTTTCTTCCGAGGATATGACTAAAGATGAAAAGGTTCCGATTGACTGCGTCTCGCGTTCGCTGGTTCCGGTGTGAGCCATATCTTTCGGAATTTTTCAGTGATCCATAAAGGATAAATATAATGGTGAGATCATGATCGGTGCGTAGCGACGTTTCAGCATTAATATCAACCTAAAATTAAATGTACACGGACGCGCTATCCTCGAAGAGGTTCGACGGAAGAGGCGAGAGCTATTTCCGGTGTGATGAGGGCGTCGAAGCTGGCGAAATTGAACCGGCTCGGTATGGTTGTGTCCTCCACGTGCTGTCAACCAACTAATTGTAAGGGAATTAGCCCGTTGCCAATTACCGCGCAAGCTGCTGACCCAAATAACACGAGCGTTGTACGCAGGTACATGACACGTATCGCGCGATATGTGCATCAAATTAGCAAAAAGGAAAGTGCCGCCCCGCGTTCCCGTGCCGAAAGGACCGGGTGCAGCTGCGATCTTCGGAAGAGCTGCCAAAAACAGCTCGACGCTACGACGTTCGTTTTAATCATACCGTTCCGAATAGGATTTGCAATCTCGCGGCACTTTCAATCCCGTCGGACTAAGGATTTCGTTCTCCGATACATACTACTCTGTAAAAGAAAAGAAAGCACCCATAAAAGATGTTTTTTTAAATTTATTTATTTAATGTTGCTTTAACATCAATGGTCATTAGCAACACGGTACATTTTCTTACAATATTTTGTACATCTTAGTATCTTTGATATATTGGGCAAGACCGACAATGTGTTCCTCAGAACCTAACAGAATGGGTAAAGATCCAGGCAGTTTAGCATTTTTCCTTTCATTTTCATATTTTTTGCGTTCCAGTATAAGGTGATTATAATAAGATATTTGCAAAAGACTATCGCTAATACTGTATAGAATCTTTCGTATTCCTACATGCTCCGCGGCAACGTAAACCTGTTCCAGGGCCGGATCTGTTTATTTTTTGTTTGTAAACACGTTGTGGAGATGAGAAGCGACAATACCCCCCCCCCCCCCCGGTGTTTCATACGCACCCAGTGTTTCTAAAAAGGTTTCCGTTATGAAATTAACATTTGCGCCAATTTTCAGTATCATATTTGTAATCAACACGACAACATACGTAAGAATCTAGAGTATAATTTAGAAACACTGGGTGCTTGTGAAACACTGGGTGGGTGTGTTTGGTGTCAGGCCGGCCTTTTCCGCCCACCTGTTTTCTCTCTCATCTCTACAGCGTCAAAATGTAAAGAAACGCCGCAGCGGGACAGGCTTACGTTGCCGCGGAGCATGTAGGAATACGAAAAATTCTATACAGTATTAGCGATAGTCTTTTACAAATATCTCAAAAACTAAAAGCGACCTCCCTATATACGAAAAGGAAAAGTTGTTCAGAATGTGCTGCTGCATAACATATTAAAATTTCATCAAAATCGAAGTACGCAGACCTTTTCTATATAATTACCCAGAGACCTTTATCAGTTACGAAAGGCAAACAATGATGTCGAGTTACGAGGAGGACGTGATTTATTATAATTATATTCATACCAGAGATCATTTGATTTCGGTCCTGTGTTAATTTCTATTTCATTCCTTTTCTGTGGCGTCATTTCTTGAAAAATCTAATATAACTATATTGAAAGTATGAAATATTTATAATATGAAGAATAAATGTCAATAAATACAGAGAAATTTACAATCAAAGTATTAATTTAAGACAATCAAATTTAAAGAATTAATTGAACGATAAGGGTACTGGTATTTTTTCAAAGAAATTCGAGAATATCTAAGAGATGATTTACCACCTCCCCCCAAATTTCTCCTGTAGTACCTTGCCAGAAGCAGGGGGACAAGAATAGAATAGAAAGTCCGAATGAAAACGCAAAAGAGATGCAAGGGCGTGGCGTGGCTGCGGCATAGCTGCTATGGAGCCCGAGTCCGCGATACTACGAGCGTTCCGCAAATTACTTCGCCGGGAACTTGGTGTATCTTCCTTGGAACAGTTTAATAGTCCTTCCGGTGGATCGATCCGGTCGCGTGGTTGCTACAGGACAAGCCTCCGCGAGTGAATCAATTGACCCTTCCTCGTTTCAAGGTAGTTTCGCAAGCCGTTGCTCTTGCGAGCAAAATCCTCGGAAACCGAAAGAAGATTGCAAAACATTTCACGGCCTGGTATTCTCCCGGTATTAATTACCCAACGTTTCGCAAGCATTGCGATTGGCTTCGTCAATTTTCTGGCGCTCTATTAACTCGTGTTCCGTTTCGTTGCTGACCAATAAAAATAATCGCTGAAAAATTGAGAAGACGCTACCCTTATCGATGTTAGGCCGACTCATTGTCTTCGGTATTTTCGGGGTTCGTTTTAAATCCGAGCTCTGCGAAGTTCCTGCGTACTTCTTAGACAAAGACGCCCGTGAAGAATTTTAAAAACTCAAAAAATGGTATCCTTATCGATGTTAGGCCGTTCCATTGTGTCTCCGGTATTTTCGGGGAAGAGATTCGTCGGGTTTAACAGTGAGAAAGGGTTCAGATCCGAGCTCCGCGAAGTTCGTACGGATTCCTTAGACGAAGACTTTCGACTTCGATCGGGGTTCCCAGACCGACATTGTGTGCAGGGCTCGCCTGTTATCCCGTTGGAAGATCAGCGGACGTGGCCGTTTCCACGGTGAACAATGAGAGCTAATCCGGTATGCGGGGCAGCAGGAAAATCGAGGGAAACTAGCAGCGTTCAAAGAAGCAGATACTTTTACTGTCACGCTTTTGAGCGTCGGAAACGGTCGGTTACGAACAATGCACTCGTACCGATACACTCGCTGCTAAAATTCAAAGTGTACACGATTAGTACAGTCTGCCCGCTTAATGGACTCGCGTTTCCCTGGCAGTTCTTCTCAGGTATTAGTTCTGGAACCGTTCCAAACCCTTTCGCCGTTTCGATTCTCGGATAGCAGCTTTTCTAATAATCGGGAGGTGGTTCCTTGTAGAGCTCGGACTTTTACCCGTAGAGCAAAACTACCCGGGTATCTCATGAAATAGCCGAGTATCCGGGTACTCGGGTATCTCATAAGACATAAGTCATAAATGATTTTGTGCAATTTAAAGCAATAACGAAATTAAAAGAACGTTGATATATTAATTTAAATTTATTAAAATCGTTCAAGAGAATAAGTAATCGTAATATATCGTCTGCTTTTTCCTACTGATGCAAACGATTTTTATTTTGCATAAAGATCTGCAGTGTATTCATGAGATACCCAGGTACTCGGGTAATATTTGTTTACACGAATACCCGGGTACTCGGGTAATGCTGTTTACCCGAGTACCCGGGTACTCGAGTAATTTTTGTTTACCCGGGTATTTCACGGGTAACCCGGGTACTCGGGTATCTCATAAGTCACAGCTCTAGTTTCTTGGCCGTCGAAGTAGAAACGATCAGTCATGGTTAGACGAGGCTAGAGATTCCTCGATGCCGGACATTATGATTCCATTCGCTTTCTTATTTGCGAGACATTGATTTATGAACACGTCGATAATAGCGTATTTTTACTGTTTCTCCCGTTTTATTATAATTAATCGGTTCAAGAATTATTATGTTAGTACATGGAGGGAAACGCAGTAACTTAACGCAAGAGAGGCCTCGACCGCAATTTCGGCATCGTTTCTGGGAGCTGGTCTCGTCGGCTTCCGGAAAAATCTGCGGAGAGAGGGTTCGAGAAAAGAGAGAGAGAGAGGGAGTGTGTGTGTATGTTGCCCCTGGAAAACCTACAAAAACGCACTCCCAGCGGTCGTACGGATTCATCGGGATGGCCTACTGGTACGCTTTTACGATCCCTTTAACATTGAGTGTTGACCCACTAATCCAGAAGAGGACGTTTATGTCTGTCGGCCTCGGGGCGCTCGATCCCCCTCCCCCATCCTCATTATTTTTTAATATGGTGCACGTTGGTTGCGCGGAATCAACCACCACCGTCGTGTTCTCCAATATTACAAAAAATTACCACAATTCAGATTATCATCTTCGCCGGAGACGCAACTTCATTTGCAGGTGACGACATCTTCTCGAAGCTCCCGTTCCGCAAGATTTCAAGGTCTTCGATGTATTCTAAACGAAAAATAGATACTTCCATCAAAGATGAAGTTTGATGGAAAAATCGGAAAATAAAATTTCTTCTAGAAAATGTTCGTGACGCGATGTCCATTAAATTCGATATACTTTCACGTTGAGGAAACGGTAGTGCAATGAATCAATTTGGATGATTTTACTGTAGTACGTTTCTCGTTCGTATATAATGGTTAATGTTTTCGGTGCAGGGTTCGATCGTTCGTTATTTGATTCTATAACAACGTTTCGATCTTCCCTAGTAGCACAAAAATATTAGATAAATATTTTTTTCAAATATTGGAAAAATATATTTTAAGCCACATATTTTCATATGAGAAAAATATTGGATCTGAATATTGTATACATGTACAAGAAATATAAATTGAATGTTTAAAAAATATAAGCTAAATATTCAGAGAATATAAACTAGATATTTAAAAAATATAAAGTAAATGTGAATCCAATATTTGAAAAATATAAAAACAATATTTAAATAACATTCAATAAAATTTTCAAATTTAAGAAAAAGTTATAACAAAAATTAGAAACTATGAATATCTATTACTTTCTGTGCACTGCTTGAGGGAATATTCCATTTTATCTTCGAAAGGACCTTATTACAATAAATAGAAAGAAATTTTTATATTATATTATATAATTTTATATAATTTCTGATATTATTATATAAAGATTTATTTTATAATAAGAAAAAAATATTTTTCTCGTAATATGAAATAGATATTTCCTGCATATTTAAAAAAAAATATTTGTTACTTAATATAAAATAAATATTATATGTATATTTAAATATTAAGAAGAGATTGAATCTCTTTTTAATATTATATGAATGTGTATACAATATTTTGTGCTACTAGGGTTCGTTCAGATCATTTTCAATATCAATTAGAATCGCACGTGTTTCTCGTTCGATTCTTCATGGAGATTTTCCGGCAGTTCCTCGGAGGAATTACGAGGACGGACACCGATCGATCTACGCCGGTTGAATCCGGCACACGACGAGTATGCGTGGCGGCACGGTATTCCTGGTTTAATAAATGAGAATTACTGGCGAGCCGACGCGACGCGCGGACGCAACTATCTGGGAAAAGATTGCGTCCCCCGTGAGTGCCAGCCTTCGTCTTCTCGGAGTTGACCCTTTACCAAGGTCGGGGAACGTGTGCGGGTGACACGCGCGCCAGCCGAGAATAATGATACCGGTGTCTGGCAACCTGCTCGACTCGTAATAAAGACAACCAAGTATGCGCGCCGCCGCGCCTCGTCGCTAAAAACCTGAAAACCTGCTGCGTTAGACGTTTGAGATACTCTCGGGTTACGTTGAAACCGAAACGGGACTCGATGGAAAGTTGCTATTATCGGATCCGACGCATAGTGGTACACAACGTTTTCAAATCACATATAATATTTTTATTTTATTTTATTTTATTTTATACGGACTGATGTCCTTTTGTACAATTGTATATAGTTTATACAGTTATAACTAATAAACAGAAAGAAAAAACCTTAATTTTAAGTCTTAACCTAGAATTAACATACGTATGGACCGTACAAAACTAAGCAAATACAAGTACTATTAATGAATAGTACTGCGCAATTTTGTTTTGAAAGCCTGTAATGTGCCATTAAAAAAATCAATATTCTTATAAAATATTTTTTATTTGTTCAAGTATTTTAAAAACATTTTTTAATACTTTTTAAATAATTTTTGGTACGTTTTTAAGTAAAAAGTAATATATTGTTGAATTAAAAAATAGAAATTATTAATAAGGTACTTACAACTGTTTCTGAAGCTTATAAAGTAGAATCGGAAGTTGTTGTACCAAAATCTTCAGATGAAGATTGTTCTGAACCAGATGAATTTTGCTCGGAATCTGATGTTGTACTGCGAATTTCTGGTGGAAAAAAAATGCTGTGAAAGGAAAGGGGGCAAATTCGGGAAACCAATTTTTGTGTTACTGTAAACCTAAACCATTGACAATTACAACCGCGTTTAAAAAACTGCCCGGACGCACCCGGAAGTACAACATAATCACTCATGAAGTGTTACAATCGTAACAAATCTTATTTACATACTAATCGTGTTGAAATGTAAATAATTACCAAAAGATATGCAATAAAAAGATACAAAATTGTTGAAAGTATAGTCCATACTTACTTGCAAAACTTTTATACTGGAAAGAAATGTGTACAACTTACTTGAAACATATGAAAAATGTATCATCGAATTTTAGCAGCAAGACACGTACTACGAAAATCTTTAACTGTCGATGAAGTACAGCACTTCATGGGTGCCTGAATGATAAAAAAAATATTAGTACATTGTCCCCCATATACTAAACTATAGCAAGCACCAAAAATTTCACACTTTAGGTAAAATTTTTGAAATCGACTTTTAGCCAGCTAAATCGCTGAAAGGGACCACTGTGCGACAGGTTCTTTACATGTTCGAAGTTCAAACGACATGGGTATTCATATTTATACATACGCTGTCTTTGACGAAAAATATTGCAGAAATATACATGGTTGTACCAGTTCTTTTTCCGGCCAAACTTTGCCAGCGTGTTTTCTTTTTTTATTAATAAGCATTTGAAACCCTTCTGGGTTTAGTTTGCTTCACACTAATAATATAAGTGAATACAATAATGTGAATATAGAAATAATACAATAAGAATTAATATGTAAGTTACAGTCTTTGAAAAAGAAATGGATGCTAATACGCTTACCAGCGTGTTCTACACGCAAAAGTAAGGAAAGAAATATTATATGAACATATGCTCTTAAATGTTTCATTAAGCAGATATAATTAATAAGACTTAAAATGATTTTGGAGGTTTGTTAATTCTAAGCGAAAAGTTTTTCTACTACGCAGGATTATAAGATAATACCATATCGTTTGTACCATTAGTTTTTATACATGTCCCTTCTTTGTTATTAGACGAGTAGTCTTGTAATTTTCTCTTTATTTTATAAACACTTATGTAAAAGGGCTTCAATCCGTCTATAATAAATAATAATAATAATAATAATAATAGTAATCAAAGAGGCTAGGGCGCAGTGGTTCAGTGATTAGAGCGCGCGAATAGCAATCCTCCGACGCGTCTGACCATGATTGGCCAATTCTACTTTTTTCCGTAAAACCGATGCCCCAATGAAAAATAAAGTTACTCTACATTTTCGAATAGATTCGCCTGCTTTTGCCATTTGTTTACGCTACAAAACGCGTAAATACCGGTTCTTCCATCGACCAGGTAAAACAGGAGTTCCGCGACGGTTAATTGATGGTCGCGCAACCGTGAGCGAGGTAATTAGAGCGGGTCGCAATTAACAATCGGAGGGAGTGACTCGAGATCGAGTTAACAGTTACGTTTCAATGGTGATTATTAACGCGTAATCGGATCACGATCCTCTCGAGGACTGGAGTTGTCGCGCGTGGCCTCGCGAAACGTGAATCGTGAAAGACGAACTGGCGAACGTAGCTCGTAAATTTCCGCCGATGAATGCATCGAATCCCGAGTCTAGTGACGAGATATTGACTGGCGATTCGATTAGAAAAATCCTCCGGAAAATACCGAACGGTAACGAGCTCGAAGCACCAACCGGAAAGTTGGTTACGGTGCGCGATTGCATCTCGACAGAATGAGAAACGAGACAAGGAGAGAGAGGGAGAAAGAGAGAGAGAAGCGGGAAACAGGGATTCGTAGGAAGAAAAAAAGTGGGTGATGTTCCGCACTGTGACAGCGGGGATATCCGCGTGTATCGGAGGAGCGAGAAAGGAAGAAAGGAAGCTTGTACTAGTCGTTGGAGCAAAAACGTTGATAGGATTCTTGACGGGATCAAGCTCTCGTCACGGGCAATAATTAAAGTGGTACGGCGAAAGGTTAAACCGCGTGCATGCGCGATTATTGATCGTGACGGGGGTTCACCGGCGCCGATGAGAAAACCGGCTATTCGTTTTGCGTCACGGTCGAACGACTGTGGCAGGCCGTGGCGGCGCGGAGGTTAGACTGTCTTTTGTTTACATACTTTTCGGAGAGAGTCCCTCTCGTCAGAGCTGTCGTCGCCCGCTCCCCCCATTCTTTCCCGGCGTGGATTTTTAATCAAGATATAAAAGAGGAGAGAGGGAGAGACACTCGTCCCCGACCTCCGGCGAGAAATGTCTTCTCCCTCCGGTGATCATTCCGCAATTACTTAATCCGTAACTAGTCTTATGTCGCGTGTCGCGACGCCAAGAAAAATTTCATCACCTCGCGAGTCGCTTTCCCCGCAAATATGACGTCTGCGAACTTGGAACATCTGGAAACATGTTATACCTGATTATTACACTGCGATATTCACGAATGCGAAGAATAACGTTAGACGAATTGGATTTTCAGAACGAGGACTCATCCAGTTCACGCAAGAATGTGAATTTTCCTTTGATAAAAATCACTTACACAAACGGGATGGTCCACAGTGCGGCATGTTAAATGGACATTCGAGACAAAAATTATAACTTCTAAACGAATCAATTTTTTACCTAAGTACCATAATAATTTTTTAAGGGAATACAAAGATGCATCGATTAATGCACGAAAAATATAAGGTTCCATTAGTAAAAAAGTTTATTCTAATCTTTTTTTAATGAAGAGTTTTTTATGATTAGTTGTCATTGCAATTTGTTGTCAACTGTATACTGTACAACTTTTATTCGAAATATTTTTTAATTATATGGTTAAATTTAATTGTATCTACTATAATGTATAATTATTAACTTCAACTAAATCGCGACTGCGAATGCATTTCTCTAACAAAAATTAAATAACACCGAGTCTTGCAATTTATCGCAGAAAAATATTATATAGCAATATACTACAACATCTTGTTGGTACAGAATCGTCAAAATTATAGGATGTTTTGAACCGTTCTTTTGTAAATTGCATTTCAAGGAAAAAACGCAATTCCTAAATTCCCAGATAAAATTATGCCTACCACTGGTTAAATTCTCCATACCTAAGTTGTAACAAGCAATTTAAAATAGAAACGAATCTAAAAGAGCAATTAGGGCACAAGTAATCTAACTTTTTAGTATTTATACTACAATAAACTCTTGGCTGTTACTGATCTCCTATTGATTTTCTTGGATACTACTTTTTACATACACATTCCTTACTTCCCAACTGATGATTTTGTTGGATAATTAGATTAGAATCGAACCATGATAAAGAGTAGAGGAAATGCAAAACAGTGTTGGCTGTAGCGTTTCAGAATCTATTTTACGCAACATTCATCGCCGTAACGAGGCAAGCATCGCGTCGCCGTTCGACGACGTCTGTCCGGAAGGGCTAATTGTCACGCAATTAGGGGAGTTCTCCTCGCGTGTTCTCGAGGGCTGTCCATTTCACTCGAACGCGAAGCATCGACGATTATCTCGTTTCATTGTCAGTGTTCTTGACGATCGCCTTGCAATTAGAGTACGCCGATAAAAGCCGTGTTTGAAAATATATGTTCGTTGTATTTATAGAACAGTCTCGGAAGAGATTCTCGTTCGGCGGACCAGAAGAATATTTTCCAAGGGAGAATCCATGAATGCAGCGACTCGTATCGAAAGCGAGGGGTGTCGAAGACTGTCTCGATTCGATCGTTACCGTCCGCGTGGCCCCAACCACCCTGAACCGAGTACGTTGAACTCTCGAAGGAGACGCTGCGTGCTCTCGTCTCGCACGCAAAAGGAATTTTCGGGCTTGAGGAGCACTCGGAAAATCCTCTGGCCAGACGCCAGCGACCTCCAGCCACCGGTGTGCAGAGAAGCTCGGGTGCCGGTTCAACAGACTGCCGTCAGTCTGTAGCCACCCCTCTTCCCGAATCCATAGTCGCGAGACTGTCCTCGGAACACGTTGCCACCGAATTTTCCCTTGTCCGACCCTTCTCGGGCATCCCTCCTCTCACCCACCAACAAAAATTCCAAGCTCGTATAATTCATGAGCGAATCTTACTTTACCCCTTTCCCGAAAATTAATCGCCGTCGACCTGCAACGGGGAACCTTGCTGGCAATTTACAAACAAATTACCCCCCTTTATTCTTCGGGATAACAAATGACCACTCCAGACGCAGTGGTTGATTCACATTTGGAAAATTAAGGACAAGGTAGCGCTGGAGCCAAACAGAAATTTCTTCCTCCCTTTAACAATTTCAATAATTCGCGCACTCGGAGATTTCGGAATTGTAAATGCATAAAATCCACCGATAGATCGAGCAGTGGGTCAACAAGTAGAATGTCTGACACGGTAATTCGTGAAAGTGGTTTTTGTAAAAGGGGTGAATTGGATTCCGGAGAAGAGCTTCGTTCCCCTAGCGGCACGGATCGAACGATTTCCAATCCCCGTCATCCAAGTACACCGACTCTTCGTTGAAACAGGACAAAGAAGTTCGCAGTCGCCGTGGCGCGTCGCGATTCCTGAGAGACGAGGGGGAAGATCGTTTAACGTGAGAATTTGATCCGCGCCGTCAGCAAATTGCATTCGGCGACCTCCAGCGCGTTTAAATTGCGAGATTAACCGGCAGTAGTGATTAGTGGTAAAGATTTAACCTTGCTCCATTCCTGAAGGCACATTAATTCCGCTGCGTTCGTTTCAACGCGCGGAGACCGACTCCGGACTCGATCAGAGTCGGCCCGCAACCGTTCGACGAACCCTTTCAGGACAGGTGTTGCTCCATCAAGGTGCGACAATTGCTCTCGTCTATCATTTATATGGAAAAGAATGTTCTAGGGTAAATTAAACAATAAATCTTTGAATGTTATTGGCGCGCTGGTACGATCATTCTTGACAATAATTAAGCTATTTTGCAAATTTACATAAAATATTTCGACGTTTCGATTCACGATTTGGATCATTTTCAAGAAACTTATTTCATTGTAATTGCGTCTGTAAGAATTCGTTTCTAATTAGTACATGGTTGTCAGACCAAATGCAGAATGTCAAGAATGATCGTACCAGCGCACCAATAACATTCAAAGATTTATAAACAATTGTCGATCGAAAGAAAGGAAAACGTTAAATTAAACAATGATTGGCACCTAAGCCAAAATCTAAGTAAAAATTTTTTATCTTCTTTTTGAAATGTTTAAACGAGCTTAACTTGCTATTAGAGATTTTTCAGCAAAATCAAATAGTTTTACGGGTCATAAATCTTTTATTATAAAATATATTCAGTGGGTAACAATCGTACGATAGAGAGTACAGTCATTGGCACAGAAAGAAGTAAATGTTAAACAGGCAATCTGTTTTCAGATTAACAGTCCGAAATTAAGTTATAAAGCGATATAGTATACTTGCTAGTAACGAAAATTTCAATAAAAAAACGAAAACTTACAACGTTCCTTTGAAATACAAATAAGCAGCAATATAAAATGATTTTCTATACAAGGAATTCTTAATATTTACCGTTTAATTCAAAAGTGCCAGCAATAGTCCAGTTTACCCTGGCTGAACTTGGATCTACTCGAACCAGAAGGGTTAATTTCTCGATAGAGGAGCGGAGTTGAATGGCGTCGTATGATTTACGAGAGGCCAAACGGTCCCGGAATGGATGATCGTTTCGATGATCGTTTTGATGATTGGTTGGTGAGAGCGCAACTGGTAGTCTCATTAACGAGGAAACCTCCTGGTGAAAAACAAAGGTATTAACGGTCGGGGTCTGCGTGCACGCGCGTCATCGTGCCGAACGATCAGCTTTATCACAGCGACCACGTGAACAAACTGGCCCGAAGTTGCGCGCGAGCATGAACGCGGTAAATATGTACGCAGTTAGAGGCGATGCGACCAATAGCCTGGCCGCTTACACCAGCTTCGCGGAACGTAATCCGATTACGACGTAATTTATGCGAACGATACGTGTCGTCGTGTTCTGACCGTCGACACACGCGACTACTCTGGATTACTGGTCGTGCAGCAAAGGCGGAGGCATACGAGCAGAGAGGCCCACACGGAGTCTTTTGTTATTCGCGAGCGTGTCACGTACCGCACCGACACGAGCATCATCGGTCTCTCGATGATCAAACAACGCGAATTCGAAACGCTTTCATTATCATCCTCTCTCTCTCTCCCTCTCTCTAGAACACGCGTCGTGCCCCGGAAACCAGCTGTTTACACGCCGGTAGATAAAGCGGCTACTGCTTCGCCGTTAGTGCGCCACTCTGAAACATTGATACTCTCTCCGCCGCATGGCAATTTCACCCTTCGGCGACTAATTATTGCACGACGTAACCGCGATCAACGCAGGCTGCTTACAAATCCGCGTCAACGTCGATGATGCAGGTTACTCTCTGCTCCTTGTTCGACTCCCTCGTTGCTCTAGAAGCCTATATTCGCGATGATCACTGTTGTATGACAACTATTTACTTATCATAAGTTTACTTACGATATATATATATATATATATATATATATATATATATATATATATATATAACAACCCCCACCTTTCAGAACCAAACCTATATCTTCTGCTGATTTCTTCTTCTCGCCAGCATTTTTTTCTCAGTCAGTCTTATTTCGCTTCTGATCTATCGAGACGAGTCTTGTCTAGACTACTAAGTTCTTTTTGTATAACGTCTGTAGTTTGTATTTCGCTCAGAAATTGTACTAAATAAATATACACATATCCAGTATCCGGAATACAACAAATGATTAGAGTGATCATCGCGAATATAGTGTTGTATTCCGGATGAGGGTTAATAAACGTTTTTGGTTTAAGGTAACAAAACACAAGTTCATTAATAAAACTCCTTAACTTATAAAGTCCGGATACGAAGTACGAGAAGCGCGTGACAAAGTACTAATTCGTCGAGACAGAGAAAAAGAGTTCTAGTCTGCACAGATGTTGTACGAAAAAGAAGCTAGGATAAGTCTTTTGCGTGTGCTTAAATAGAAGTCCCTAAAAGGGAGAGGTAGGCGGTTACAATGATGGATCATAGTGCAATTCTGTGTGACTCAGGGTAGTGACCGGTCGAGGGTCACTGTCGGGAACATCTAACTTAGTCACTATTTATGATAAGTATATATCGTAAGTAAACTTATTATAAATAAATAGTTGTCATACAACAGTTGAAAGGGAATTCCACAAGGGTCAACCTACCGAATTTATCTCGGCAAAACTGTTGAAGAAGCAAGTGCAATTAAAAATTGCACGGTGCCTCCAGTAACAACCTCCGATCAGCACGAACCATCGTCTCTAATTACAAAGCTCGAAGCAGGTATTCAAATGCGGGGTAGCTTGGTTACATCGTGGCATCCATTAGGCAACAATCTCCTGTCCGATACTGGCTGTCGTCGATTACGTCGAGGTCGGGAATCAATGGCTGGTATTAACAGAATTTCAATTTCCATCGGCGGACGGCTCGATCGCGCCCATCGATTCCGATGGATCAAGTCGATCGTGGGTCGCGTGATGCACGGAGCCCCGATTATAATCCGTCCAGGATTGCATCGAGGTTATCGCTTATCCGAGGCCAGGTGGGTCGGCCTCCGCTTACGTATATCGGAACTGATCTCTCTCTCTCTCTCTCTTTCTTTCGGTGTTTTGAACGTTCTTCCGGACAAGGTCGCGATTTGCGATTCAAATCGTCCGCGGCGGCTGTTTATTCGGCGCATTCTTTGCCTTCCTCTTTAACGCCCGTGCACCTGACGACTACGCACCTTGGATATGCGATGGCACCGATCGCGGCGAACCGGCACAATGCCCGTAAACACTTGTCGCTCGCAAATGAAACTGTAAATATTCGAGGATGACGAGGCCCGTGACTCACCGATCGATCGGACGTCTCTTCCTCGCCCTCCCTCGACCTCCTTTCGATCATGATCGTGTGGACACTGTCTTCGTTGATAACGATAATCACCTGGATAACGGATGAGACAGTCGCTGAACCTTGCAAATTACACGCCAGATATACTCGAGTTTCTTTGTATCAATTATCTTTATTATGAAATATGTTTAATTAATCTTATTCCTTTACACGTGTTGACCCTGATGGTGACTGGTAGATTTTCGCACAGGATATACGTCTCGTACAGTATTCTGTACTGCATAGGAACGATACTGTCCATGCAAATATCGTTCGAGCAATTTGTTGGTCGGCTTGTGTCGCTCTCGCATATTTTTACATGGTGTCTTCCTGGGGTGGTTACGTGTTCTTAATTAATCTTATTATGAAATATGTTTATTACGTGCTTGTCAACTCGAACAATTGATCGCATGACGAATCGCAGCCTCTTCAAGCGGCAGCCAGGAACTGAATCGTACATTGGCGTCGACGCAGCGGGATCTATGAACCCGTGCGTGTTCCGCGTCGCCCTTCCACCGTGCTTCGGCTACCTGTTGCCCCCTTTTCACTCTTTCTCCCAGTTCTCCGACGATATTTATGCATTTCCACGTCGAACAACAGTCTCCGGGAGTGCACACCCCCTACACCCTGTCCGCGAACGCATTCATGCGCGTCGCTCGAGCACCGCTTTTCACGGCTGCGATATCGCGCTTGAAACGGATCAAAAGGGACCGTGGACCTTCAGCCCTCGGCTACAGGGCGCTTCGACGATCACGGCAACGCACTTGTTCCTCGTACAATTTAATCTTGATCCGTGTCAAATCTCAAAAGTATTTTCACAGTTATTCAAAATTCGCAATCACAAATTTTCAGGACTATCTGTACGAGGTTAGGAATCTGTAAGGCACTAGGAAAAATTATTTTATACTTTTTAGTCCGTTTTTAAAAACGTGGTATTTTTAAAAATTTATTTTTTAATTTCAAGCCCATTTCCCAACTTTACCAACGCACCGGTATCTTTGGAACAGCCTGTACACGGTTTTTGCGTGTTTCTGCTCGCAAAGAGAATTTTCACCGGAGATCGTTGGACCGGTCCAACAGGTGGAAGCGTTTGAACCACGGGGGAAATCCTCGCGATCGAAACGCAGCTTCGTGGGGGAGGGGGGTATACCCATAATCCCTGTAAGAGGTGATACCGTCACGAACTGACCGAGCACGCGCTGTCGTTTGATTGTGTTCCAGTGGCGTCGAATCGAAGGTGGAGGCACCGGTCGGGAACGGTCACGAGGTTAACAGGTGGAGAATAATTGAAGTTCCCGAGATACCACCACGCGTCACGCAGGGGTGGTGGGTCTATGGGGGGCACCGCCCCAGCGGCCCCCCGGCTCCAGTCCAAACGGAAGCTGCCGGAACGGTGCCATCCTGGCAAGGTCCAAGACCGCCCCGCTTCCGGTACCACCGTCCAAACGGATGAAGAGCCCCTCCAACATCATGAGGCAGTCCAGCCTCACCAAGCTTGGCTCCATGATCAATACCGCCGTGAACAAGAGAGTCGGTGAGTTCTATTTTCCTTTCTTTTCTCATCTCATCCCTTCTGTCACCCTCTCCGCCAGACAGCCCCTTCTTCTCTCTCTTCCACGACCTGCCATTTTCTACCGCCTAGTCCCTCTTGACACGATTTATTAAACCTCGAACGACCGACAGTCACCGCGAACCACCCCACGAATAGTTAAGAATGTTATTTATCGTCGACGGCTGACATCGTTTCGCATGAAACGTTTAACAAATTTTCATTCGTTCACCTCGGTCGTCCGTAACTTTATTTTTACCCTACGTACTCTGCGTACCTAGTTCGTCAGAGTCCATCCATCTTGTCGAACGTCTTTTTGTTTCATTCGAAAACATTCTTGAATACTCTTCCCGCTTCTACGACTGCCTATTCGCTTGCTGAAAGTCTTCTTGAGCGAAGAAAAAGTTCAAGGAACGTTATTTATCATTTGCCCGAATTTACAAATGAATATTAGCGTTGATATATCGAGTTCACTAAATTCCGTCGATTTTATGGAATTTTTAAGGCGGCCAGGTTGCCGCTGGAAGTGCTAAAGACTCGTAACCGATTGTCAAATAAACATTTCGATTTGTTTACGTGTTCGGTTGTGTTATCTTGTACTTAAGAAGAATTGCGTCTCCGCGTCTGTTTGGGGAAGGGAGTCATTTTCCTCCGGTTCTCGTTGCATCATTTAGCCGCGAATCGAAAGACCGTTCGGCTTGCACAAATGTTATCACAGATGAGAAAGCATTTGTAGATGATTTATTTTTTGCAATGTTGTTTTCAAATAAAGATTGCCCGAGCCTGGTATCGTGCAACAGTCTCTGCTCGGGCAAATATATTATTTCGAACGCAAACAATTGGTTATCTGACTCGGATAAGTCTCAAGGTTTCTCGCTGTTCTAATCCCCCGTCCAGAAATCCTTGACTCGCAGGAACGCGGCAGAGAGATACGAGAGTGGCGCGCGAAATTCGGTGACGCCTGGGAGTTTCGCTGCTCCGCGCGCTGTTTACACGCGTGTCGAACCGGTTGCCGGTCCGCAGGGACGGTCGCGTTCTTCGCATACACATGCATATGCACTAGTTGAAACCTTTTACGACACGCGTAACGAGTTGTAAATTAACCGTCGTTGGATAACAGGTCTCGAGCGTTCGAATCGGGCGTCGTAAAATTTTTTTCTTCGAACCGTCTCGGTCGAAAGTTCCTCGAGATGAGATCGAGCAGATCCATAGGATGTTTCATGAGATGCTACGCGCCTGCGATCACTGTACAATCTTCCAAGTCTCTATGGTTGCGTTACAGCAGACTGCTGAAAATTATGGAGACCTTGGAAATTTATTTTAACCAAGAAAAACATCTTGTAAACAGGAGCCAAGTTCACTATGGCCGTAAAAAGTTGTGAGATCAAACAAAATACGGCCAAGTTCGTTAACTTAGAAATACTTCTTGCAATACTGAAAAAAGCGTTTGTAAAAATTAGGTTAAAAGAACGCTATTTAATTTTTAGAGAGTTACATGGAGGGCTAAATTATTCAAACTTGTCTGCTACCTAACACCTTTCATGGCGATTGGTTTAAAAAGTAACATGACTATATACGTCAAATATTATTGTTTTTAATGAATTTCTATATAAAAAAGTTTGTATATAGAATTTATATAGAAAAATTAATATTATTGAGGTTTACATTGAATTTTCATGTAAATAATTTTAGTATTTGTAATTTATATAGAAAAATTAATATTATTGAGGTTTATATATTGAATTTCCATATAAAATATTTTTGTACATTAAAATATAAAAAATTTAGTATTATTGAGGTTTATATTAAATTTTTCATAGAAATAATTTTTGTATATGAAATTTGGTTGGGCATACCGTATATGCTTTGAGGTAAGCCTTTTGAAAATTTCGTTATTTTTGCAGTAGGACGCACCGTTCCCGAGAAAGACCCATTTTTTTTAGATGTAAAATTTCAAACTTTGATAATTATTCCTTCGATGGTTTGTTATGGTGGACCTATGTACCAAATTTCAAGCTTGTAGGTCAATGGGAAGTACTCAAAAGGTTTTTGAGATCTGTCAGTGTTAAATATAGCGATATTTGAGGTCCTATATCTCGGAACCTACTAATGTTGGAAGATTTATGTGTTGTCAACATTGAGACATGATAGCATTTAACAAGTGTACGAAATTACACCTCTCCATCTGCCTCCAGTTCAGAGTTACAAGCCTCTAAAAAATGGCAAAGTGTAAAAGGAGGTAGTGCGGGAACCTAGATTACAATATACCGAACATGGAATTGGATTATTATGAATACTACACGGTTGAGTTGAAGTGTTAAATGGGAACGAGGTAGAATAAATAGGCACGTGTAGCACCCCGTAAAATTTCGCCGGCTGAATGTAAGAACCGGGTAACTTGAAATTTGAACATTTTCAGTTATCTACTTCGTATTAAAGAAGAAATCAAGTAAAATTTAATGTAAAAATTGGCTGACCTATCAAAGTAATCTACGACATTTAGTGTGCAACTTCTGTTTTCGTTTTTTTCTGCAAAAAAAAAAATAATTCTCTAAAATAAGGAATTGTAAGTTACCTAAGTTCTTACATTCAGGCGGCGATTTGTTCTGCTCGGTTGCTGCGGGTTCGCAAATTTCGAGGACATCGCTATCGACAAAGGGAGCCGCGGATCGTTCGCGGTTAGGCGATCAGTTGGTAGACTCGCGGGGAGCCGGTGTCACGTGCCAGCAACAGTATGTTGTCGTAACCGTTAATCGGCGAAAAACGGTTCCCGAGTTGTCGCGATCTATCAGGATGAAGCCGAGGGCTCGTATCAGGTGCCGAAGACTCACCGTCCTCGATGAGGATGCGCCTGGACTCGATGAAGATGATGATCCATTCGAAGAAACCAGCAGTCAGGGTGTTATGGCCAGTGAGTAGTAGATAATCATTGTTCCATGACCGGGCCCGCATTTTATGGTAGATATTCCCATAGACGCGCTAATAACCTAGTGCATAAAACATTTATCAGATCCAGCGTTAAATATGTATATTCTTCTGCGCATTTCGAAACCGAGATCCCGGGCGACAGTTACACTCGAACGAAAGAAACGATCAAAATACACGTGACTTGTTTTGTTTGTCTCTAACGGCTCGACTCTTTGTGATTGTGTACGACGAAGTAAAGGTGTTTCAGCTGGGAGCTTCAAACCAATACAAATATATGCTAAACATTCGATATAACGGATGGTGATTCTGCATATGGGTGATTCTTCGAGTCGATAAATCGGAATAATATTCTTTTATTTGGTTCGTTCGGTACGTCCGATCTTGAACGAACGCGGCGAATTTCCGAACTGATTTTATCATCCTCTCTTTTCGACTAATTTCCGTATTACACCCTGTGCAATATCGAGTATATTCTTACAAATATCTCGAGAAACCAAGATTTCTTCGTAATGTTAACCCTGACGACGTATTCGAAGGTCATAGAAATCGGTGGCGAGTGCCTCTTCGTCAATAGTTTGATCGATAATCGATACAGGGATCATAACTAAACAAACGGTGTTTCGACATCGTTATACTCGGCTCACTTCGTTGTCTGCAACAAACTGCTGGCAGATCTCATGTTTTCTTTAATTGTTTCAGTCAGTCGAAAATAATGTGTGTTCGTCGCCACTCCTTGTTATCGCGAATAAAATCCGCAGTCTACTAATGATTGTTAACGCGTTACGTGCTGATCCAAAAAGAATCTTAAAAATACTCTTTCGCATAATAATCGATAACTCTTCGATTACGTCATTAAGGGTGAGTTGATGATTGACAACTGAGGTTTCCGTTGAATGATCCGTGAATGATTCTCCAGCTACGAGTTACGGAATCTCAAAAATTGTGGAATGATCGTCGACAGATTATGTGTTAACAGTTATTTCGGGGATTGTGTTCCAAGCCCCGAAAGGTTCGTTATCGATCGGCTGTGTTTGACTGGCGCACGGCTGCGTTTCCACGGGTCGGAGACACTTCTTGAGGGGCTTCGCCGATGCCGGACCCGCGATGCGATCCGATCGATTCGCCACGGACGAGCCAGGAATCCGAGGCACGCGAGTTCCGAATTCGAGACGGTTTTTCGCGTTCGAACGTCGAGTTACCTCTATTATTCAGAAGTAACGATCCGGGAACCTGGCAAACTCGCCTCCGCCGTAAAAAGAACCTCCCTGTCGACGATCAACGCCGCTCTCCGATGAATTCGAACTTTCCGAACCATCCAGCAGACTGTTGTACCCGCACGTCAATGTTTGTCAACGTTCCACTCCAACGTCTCTAGAACTTCACCAATTTATTCAGGGCGAGATATCGATTTTTACGTATTTTAAACTCGTTGGAAAAAAACTACCGCAGTTATCATTTAGAAGATCCGCAGTGTTCAACCTTTGCGACGATCCACGATGACTCGGTTAATTGATGAAATCCTCTTTGAATCAGGATAGCTTCGTCGAGATTGCACTAAACGACGTGAAACTGGAAACGTGATGTCGTTCAGTACAATTTCAAAGAAGTTATACTGATTTAGCGGTTGATCAATTAGGCGGGAGCCCTGGAGTGTTTCGCTACGGTGATTAAACTTTCCGGAAGAAAAGCAACGGTTTCTATTCCCTTGCGACGGAGAAATATACCGTAGATAGCAATCTTCCTCGTGGGACACGATATCATATCGCAACGGGTTAACGATAATATCGCGGCGAGTTTGCCAAACAAATAGGCCCTGCGTATTGACAGTGGAAGATCGATCTCGAGTGGCCACGAAGTCCCTCGAAATTCCGCTCGGACCGGTTCTAAGCGTCGTTTGGACTCGAAAGAGAAGAAAAGAGAGCCGAAGGAAGTTTCCGTTTTGTTGCACGCTGGGTTTGCTAACGAGTCGAACGTCGCTCTTCTCCTCAGTTTTTTTCTTCTTCCCTCTCTCTCTCTCTCTCTCTGTCTTTCGCTCTCCGTTTTCATTGGCGTGCTTTTTGCGACTGCAAACATTTCAACGAGGTGAACGCTGCGAACGTCTGGTGTGCAGACTCGTTAGAGTGAACTGATTAACGCAGAGTCTCTAACGCGTTCGTGCAACAAGAGTTTCGCGTCGTTCGAACTGGTTCCCGTGCAGTTCCGTACCAGTTCGAGACGGGTGTCCTCTATCCGTACGCGGTTCCGTGCCGCGCGCAACAAACAATCGCGCGCCACTTCTTCGCGTTCGTTTGTTTGATCTGTCCACGTTAATTGTCCCGGTCGATTGGTACGACAGAAAAATCGATCGTTTGTTGACAAACGGGGGCTGGTAGAAGGAAGGGGGGAAATACCGGTCGGAGAAGCGATCAATTAATCAATTAGAGTGCGTGCGACGCGACTCGCCTCTCCGCGACTTTCGTCCGGTCGAAAAATCAGTCGGAAGACCGGGTCACGTACGAAGACCTTCGTTTCCTCTCTCTCTTTCTCTCTCTCTCGTCGTGATCGGAATCGGAATCAGCTGTTTCGATACAAAACTGCGCCCTACAGTCCTCTTAGCCCAAGGACTCGTCACGACTTTCAATTCTTCCGCTCGATTTTGAATCCCAGCCTCGAATCCTCCTTGTCGTTTCGCTACGACTTTAATCCATTTGCCTTGCCAAATCGAGGCGGATTCGCGACGTAGATTCCGAACATACATTCCTATTATCGATACTTAAACATTCGAGTAAACGTGGATGCATCACGTTCTCCGAAAAGTTGCTTTCGCGATGTGCACACTTAACGCTGTTGAACAACGCGACCGTGTACAAACAACGAGGCCGTCCGTTCGTTACTTTAACAAATAGACTGCCAACGCCAATGCCTATCGAAGTCGCGCGAAATCAAAACAATTGAATAGGAATTTCCCTTTACTTCTAGGCAATGATCGGAGTCAGTAGAGGTTAACAGATCCGGAAAGGATACTTTGAGCTCGGTAAAATCGTGTTTCGTAAAAACGATCGGGCGCGATCGATGAGCAAGTGATCGTCAGGAGGAGGAGGAAGAGGATCGCTAGTTGATTCGGGACATGTATTTCCGGTGAAATTGAAAATCGATGGTAACGTTCTTTGCCGTATCCCTGCGGAGCGTAATTGTTGCCGGAGGAAAGGAGCATTAACTTTTTCCGAGCCGTGGGCGTGCATTCCGACGAATGGCACACCCTGCCATTAATAACTAATTTGATCGCGCGTTTTATAAACGGCACCGCGCGCGTCTAGTTCTCAAACTTGTTTTACCCCGACGCGATAAAAGTGCTAGTTTAGCGATGAAATATTTTCGAGGAATGCTCGTAGCTCGTTCATCGAAGGCGTTCGCCATCGAAAGGGTTGACGTTGAATGCTCACCGGACGTCGGACACCGTATCGAGAATGTATCGGCGAGATCTGTTTAAAGCGAGACAATGAGACTTTTCGAACGCGTTCGAGGCGAGTCACTGCAGTTCGACGACGTGTCGCGCGATACTTCGATCGGAGGTCACGGCCAGAAGATCGAAAAAGGATAACGAGCTCGTTTCGAGTCCGAGCCGGTTCAGCCTCGTCGAAAATGGATCGGTCGATGACCGACTTTCGCTCGACTCAGAGTTTCGCGCGATCCAGGAACGTGCCCCTGTTTTCCTCCCTGGAGGACCTGCACGAGAAACTGACGGAGCTCCTAGGTAACGTTCAATTCATTTTACTGGGGAGACTGCGATCCTGACGCACGAGCCTGCGTCACGTAGCAAGATCAAATTTTGTTAGCTATCAATTATGCATACATTTTGATTGGCTGCGCAAGAGTCGAAGGGTTAAGATGCAACAAAGAAACCAGAAAACGAACTCAATGCAAACGTTCGTGTCTGATTCCTTGTGTATCTCAACCCTTTGCAGTCGGAGCTATTTTAACCCAAGAATTAAAGATTTCTTCATTTTATGGATATGAAATTGTTATTATACCTTATACAATACATAAATAATCGTAATCGATTAGATGCCGACGTATTTAACACTAGATTTACCAGCTATTTAAATATACCTATTTCTACCAAAACCAGTCAGAATGACTGGTGTATAAGAAAAAATGCTTATTGAGGCTTCCAGTCTTTATTCACTCTTAAAAAATGACAAAAAAAGTTGAACAATATTAATTGTAATAGATAAATGAATTTATAGGCATTGCCAAATAACAAAACGCTTAATTGTTTTCAGTTTGTCGGTCACAGTTTCTACATATGTAGATTTTGCTGTGTGTACATTTCCCGCATACACTTTTTTTTGCATGTATTGCAAATATTTGTAGTTTTATTGTTATTGCAATATCCTATTTCACACCATTTGCGTACAGGAACCGTGCCACTTAAAGTTGATATATCAGCTTCGTGTTGTTTTTGCCTTGATGTCTGATATTCTGAAGCAAGTTCTTCTGCTGATCAAAACAGAAAATCTTTTCGTGAGATATTTTCTCCTGTTGTATTTTTGTACAATATCCAGCAATTTATTTCGGCTAAATCTAAAATATTAAAAAAGACTTGAAGTGGCCACACCTTCTGGAACCTGATTTCACGGTATATTTTCGTGCCATTTGACTAGTGACATCGACGCCAAATTTAGTTCTATTATAAAATGATACAGTTTCAGGTAATTTCTTAGCAGTTTTATCAATTTTGACACGTTTATGTATTGTACTTAGTATAAGTACTTTTTTATTTGATTTGCTCTTGTAAACGGTAGTCTGCATCCATTGGATTGGTACAACAACGTTGAGAAACGAGCCATGCTGTCTTTTTTCAGTTTGCAAGTTTTCGGCAGTTCCCTCTCGTTATACTACCTATCAATTGTTATAGCTGCCCCAATGTCATTTCATCACAGAATTTCTTCATAGAAACATGCACCAATCATTTTGACTGGTATTGGTATAAGTGTCAATAACAAAAAAATATATTTGTTACGAATATATGTACAGTAACATTAAGTTCATAAAATATATTCTCTACTTACAGCTACAATAATCATAACATCATTTCGGAAAGTAAATGTTACATGCAGTAGGAATTTCGAATTGAAATTGCACGACCAGTCAGAATGACTGGTCTGGTAAATCTAGTGTTAATAATGCAAACAATATTTCGAATAATGGTACAGCAATCTCGAGTGCTGAGGATTAATACGGAATTCCCCTATAGAAACTAGTATACACAAGCGAAATTGACCGATAATACAATGAAATAGTTTACGATGGATGATCATTGACAACATATCAGTTGATAAACGAGAGTATGAAATGGTTTGCGTGAAAAGTAGAAGAGAACCGGCTCGTCGAGTGTGGATTGAAAATTGTCGTTCAAATTTCGCGGGCGGACAGGTTCGCCCCCGATCGTGTCGGCTCGTGGGTAATCGGCGTCGTTCGGTTCTCGCGTGCAAGATGGCGGTTCTCGTGGAGGCAGCGAGACCTAGCTGCGGTGTGACGTCACGGCATAGTAGTGTTGTGCGGTTATGCGTTCGTGAATTCCGCCATTGAAACCTCGGTGTACGCGTTCAGTTCGATGGCGGGCTAGACGGACGAATATGTGACAGGCTGAAACGAGGATTGATTCGGGGGAAGTGTCCTGTTAAATCGTGAGGATTCTGCCTGGTCCGTGGTGGCCGGCGTGGGGCGCCGCGCGCGTGTGTGTCGTGTGTCTCTCTGGTCGAGAGTGGTAGACCGCGGTCAACCGCGGTGTAATATTGGACCTCGCACCGGGAGTTGTAAGCTCGCGCGTGCGAAATATCTCTCTGACCCCGCGGTAGTGTCTGATGTGCGAGATGGCCGGTAAGTAAGCGTGATAAGGCGAGAGCGAGAGTGTGTCTGGCTCCGTTCGGCATCCCGTGTGCATTACCTATCTGCAGGCGATAGGAACGTGCGAAACCGAAACGATACGGACTGAGAACCGAAACCGAACCGACGAACATAACGATACGATCACGATAAAGTATAGGGACGGTGCGTCGCTCCTGCTGGGCCGCCGCAACCTGAACCTTGACCCAGATACACTATATCCACGGGTTCACGGGTATATCCGCAGCGCTCTCGGTACACACGCAACGGTTCTTCTTCGTCAATTCCGCATCCTCAAATATAATCACCCGTACCCACACTCTGGATACTTGCCGTGCGCGGGGCCAGATGCGCCCGTCGCCGGCCACGGCGACGTCGACTGCGACAGCAACGGCGCCGGCGGTGGCGACGGCCTAGAAGCACGATGGATTGCGCCGGAACTTCAAGTAGGCTTGCATTTACCTTTTCTCCCGTTCTACAGGTCCCGTTTCGCACCTTTCCCCTCCTCGTCCTCTTCTCTCGCTCGCTCATACGCGTTCTTTTCATCTTTTCTCTCTCTCTCTCTCTATTACTATTTCTCTTTGTACCAAGCA
The DNA here is from genome assembly GCA_028455615.1 of Lasioglossum zephyrum. Lineage (NCBI taxonomy): Eukaryota > Metazoa > Arthropoda > Insecta > Hymenoptera > Halictidae > Lasioglossum > Lasioglossum zephyrum. The sequence continues at coordinate 17,397,420 of CM052332.1, read as the reverse complement.
CTCCGGAGACCACGCTTTTTCATTACTCGCCAGCTACACGCACCGATAGAACCCCGCTGCTGCTGTCCCACGTTGTTTCCCGTGGCCCGCAGGTGCACACACGCGACCACCCTTGTTACCCGCCTCTCGCACCTTTCTCCCTTGTATCCTAACTTCCGAGACGAACGTAATGTTACTATGTATTGATTCGCAAAGCTTTTCGGCGATCGTGTGTACGCGAACGCCGACCAAATTATACTTTCCCGGAGCGGAGTTTTGCGCATCGCTTTTTTTGTCTATCCACACCGCGAGAAACCCGGCCGTTCTCTGTTCGCCGGGAACAGTGTCGCTCGGACGACGAGCGTTGTCGGTTCATCGCCTCCTCCGCCGATATTATTCTGTATGAGCACGTCGCAAATCAGAAAAACTAACGCAGGATGTAATTCTGTTTAGTCGGGGACTAGTCACTCCGCTTTTATCCCAGCTCGCATTAGCTCAGAGTCTGGTTTCTGTCTGGATCGATGGTCAGCGGTATGGTGTTTCTGTTACAGGCAATGGCGACATCCAGTGGTGTTTCTCGCAGGTGAAAGGAACGCTGGAAGACGATGCCACCGAAGGTGAGTTACATGTTCAGCTTGCTTTGCGTCCAGTCGATTCGACGGATCGTCGTAACCTGTGTTGTTCTGTCTTGTTTCAGCCGATATAATCTCGTGCGTTGAATTTAACCACGATGGAGATCTCCTTGCGACAGGGGACAAAGGAGGACGGGTTGTTATTTTTCAAAGAGACCCCATTGTAAGTCACAGTTGCCTCTATCTGTAAATGACATTTGCAAAAATCAATTCCGATCTGGCCTTACGCGAATGAATATGAAACAGATTTTTTTCTGTTAACACAGTAATGCTTGCCTAGAGTATGCTAATTCTTGCGTGTTCGAATAAACAGACACATGTCGTTTGAATAAAAATTGTGTTTATACTGTGGTGTTGGATTACTGCCAGCTTTCATACGTACATTGCATTTCTCTATCTTTAGAAAAGTTCTAAAGATAATCGCTGAGCAGAATGTAAAGAATCTAAACAAGTTGAATGGCTTCGATGAATGTAAATGAAAAATCTCGATAACGTTGACGGAAACATTGAATAATCGAGGAATTGTTGTTTGTCGTTTTCCATAGAGTAAAAACAGTATACCTCGGAGGGGTGAATACAATGTATACAGCACCTTCCAGAGTCACGAACCCGAGTTCGATTACCTGAAATCGTTAGAGATAGAAGAAAAAATTAATAAAATTAGGTGGCTAAAGAGGAAAAATCCTGCACACTTTCTACTTTCCACAAACGATAAAACGATCAAATTATGGAAGGTGAGCGAGCGGGATAAGAGAGTAGAAGGGTATAACACGAAGGAAGACAACGGCACGGTCCGCGATCCGGCATGTATCACTTCCTTAAGGGTGAGTGTTGAACACAAGAAATGGCTGCGTTCATTTACAGCCGCATTCTTCGTTCTAAAACGCTATGTAAATGGCAGAGTGCTCCGCGCGGCATTGCATTAGGTCGTCCCATCTTAGTTCGCGTCGTTTTCCGGTGTAAGAAGCTCCATTTCATTTGCCCTTTCTAAGTTCATACGGCACGCGGTTCTTAAAAGACACAAGAAGATCGCCTAAACGAAATACAGACAACATTTATATACATGAAACGTGATAAGAAACGTCACGACTTAGAGGGATGACCTAATATTTCTAACAGAAATGCTTACAATAGAGCTATGGTCGTGGAGTTCAAATATGCGCATAACATTACCAGACTCTGGCATCGCGACAATGTAAACTATTCATAATCCTCGTAAACGTTCCATTGAGCGAGGCACGTTTACATTTTATGTTTATCCGTTGAACCGCACAGGTACCGACCATAAAACCAATGGAGCTAATGGTGGAAGCATCACCGAGAAGAATATTTGCCAATGCGCACACCTATCATATAAACAGTATAAGCGTTAACAGTGATCAGGAGACATACCTCAGTGCTGATGACCTCAGAATTAATCTTTGGAATCTTGAGGTCACAGACCAGAGTTATAGTATCCTTTTTCTGTCTCATGTAATCGTTTTTTCTCAGCACGATTTTCTTGTTCCTTTGTTGGTCGCGTTTGCCCGTCAGGCGGCGTGGACTCGTACACGTATAAAACTCCTGTGCTTTTCCTAACCATTCGGTATACAGATATAGTAGACATTAAGCCAACTAATATGGAGGAGTTAACAGAAGTTATAACTGCCGCGGAGTTCCATCCAGCGGAATGTAATATTCTGGTATACAGTAGTAGCAAAGGAACGATTAGACTTTGTGACATGAGATCTGCTGCGCTATGCGACCAACACAGTAAGCTGTTCGAGGAGCCAGAGGACCCAACAAATAGAAGTTTTTTCTCGGAGATAATCTCGAGTATAAGTGATGTAAAGCTTAGTAATTCAGGAAGATATATGATCAGTAGAGACTACCTCAGTGTGAAAGTGTGGGACTTGCAAATGGAAACGAAGCCTGTTGAATGTTACCCTGTACGTTGATTGTCTAGTATCGAATATACAAATCACCGACCGCGGAAAAAAACACCCAGATAACTCATTAGATTGCATTGTTACAGGTACATGAATACCTAAGATCAAAGTTATGTTCGCTATACGAGAATGATTGTATCTTTGACAAATTCGAGTGTTGTTGGAGCGGCAACGATTCCGCCATCATGACGGGCTCGTACAACAATTTCTTTAGAGTATTCGATCGTACAACCAAGCGTGATCTTACGTTGGAAGCAGCACGTGACATTGCCAGACCAAGAACACTTCTAAAACCGCGCAAGGTTGGTATAACTCGTCTGAATTTGTGCAAGGTGTAGCAAATCGTGGTGCAACTGGGGGAGTCCTCGGTTGCATCTCGATCTTCCGTGGAATGTGTAATGCAACAATTTATTGTTCATATAAATTCCTCGAAAGGTATGTACCGGTGGAAAACGAAAGAAAGATGAAATTAGCGTCGACTGCCTGGATTTTAATAAGAAGATACTGCACACCGCATGGCATCCATCTGAAAATGTCGTAGCCGTGGCTGCTACGAACAACCTCTTCCTATTCCAAGACAAACTCTAGCACATCTGTATGCAAGTATGTTCATCAGAGACTCTGTAGAACGCGGAAAGAAGCATGCGCGTTCAAAAAGTTCCCAGACAAATGCAGAATAAAATCGAGACTTCTATATAAACGAAATTTCATGGTATTATGAAATTCAATCTTTTCGTTTGACGATAATTTTCATAAAATGTAAATAGTAACCATATCAGTTGGTAAATTAAAGATACTGCTGTCGGTATGTCTGAGAAACATTCAGGGATCTTTTTGAAGGCATGGTGCATGGTAAAATGCCAACTGGATGGAGAATGATGTTCTGTTCTGTTTTGTAGATTATTCAACGGTATATATTGACGTGAACAAGACACGTTGAACTGAAGAATACCAGTGGAACAACGAGTGTCTGAATAATGCTGACGAAAGTTGACTATTAACGCGTCAATGGTTGACTGACCGAAGAGTGGTGTACGTAGCGCCGTCCACGCAGCTCGCATATTCATACACACTATGTATACACAAACATACAGAATTGCACGTAACACCTTGTCGCGCGTATATGTGTATATATAAATGCATGCAGGCAGATGCATATGCATAACTCTCCAGACTACTAAAAAGTCCGCTTGCACGGTGGAAACCATTTTTGCCCACAGATAGAAGAGAATGTACAGTTCTGCCAATCAACAGACTCGTGTTGGCGGTTATTGTTTCACGGTTCTTTTTTTTTAATAACCCGCCGTCGATGAATATTCACTCGGTTCGCTTGTGTGTCGTCATCGAAAATGATTATGCAGATGCGCGCACGATCCACAATGTTTCTAACTTGCGCGATCTATTTTAACAAACGGAGATGATCATTTAATGTCTGCGAAACAGAAGCGCGTTCATAGTAGGACCAACTATTACGAAAGAACGGGAAACACACGTGCTCGTAGCACTCGATCAATTGACTTAATTAAATTATTCGCTGAAACGTAGAACGCCTAAACAAGCGGAGCAATCAAACGGTAGTTTTATGGTCGCGTGTGCCAATGAGATTTATTCGTCTATAAATTATCGCTATTTTATTCGGAATTCAGTATTGTTCTTCGTAAGATTTTTTGTCGCGCACGATAGATAGTGGAATCGGAATTGAAGAATCGAATTCTTCTCGAGCAAAAAAGAAAAACTTCCCTCGTTCGTAGGATGTACACCACACGTTCTCGTATGTTCATCAGCAGTGATACTTGTTGCATTGGGCAGTTAACAATATCTATGAAGAAAGCAGAGCTTTTGATAATACTACTGAATTTAGATTTTTCGATTGTCACTGTTTAGCGAAAGAGCCAATGTTAAAACAGATATATATAGATACATAGGCCTACAGATTCTCTCATATTTTTATTTTCTGAATAAAAGGATTTGATCAAGTACAGCTTCCATGGCATATATGGTCAGTTGACAACAATGAATAATATATTCGCCGATACGAGTCGTTCGATTTCACCAGCAAAAAGCTCGCGGGAGGAGAACTACTATTGTCGATATATAAATTGCATACGATTAGCAATAAAACAGCACGGGTGCGACGTGTCGTTCGTCGAATCGCCGCTTTCTAACGAGAAATTTCCTCGGCCAGGAGAATATATATTACTGAGAGCTGTGGTAATTATAGAAACGGAATACAGATTTTCTAAATATTTCTTATCGATAAATTATTAACACTTATACACTTACACATATAAGCAGCGATTTCGTACACGAAATAAAAGGTAAACGTCTCGAAGGAAGAGAAATAAGAGAAAAAAAAGAAAAGAAGTGCATTTGATGATGGTGAGCTGGGCTTGCAGAGTTTATATAAATTAAGTATGCGCTGAGTAACATGTATATTAGCAGGAACGTAATTTTAAACAGATCCGCGGAACCAGATAGGGACGAAATTTCGAACACGAACCAATAAGAAGAACCGAAACATTACACGCGCGGGGATCGTCGATCGCGGTCAAGGTGAATACGATTGAGAGATTTTTTCTTTTTCTATCGATCCAAATAGCAGTGATTTTGACTTGGTCACATACCTTACACGCAGAGGAATACGTACATACAATTATACACACACATGAATACAAGATACCCTATATCGGTGATTTAAATCGTACATGATTGAGAATTAGAAGTAACGATTTTCACGTGTACAAAGAAGAATTCTCAAGACATAGGTTAACGAACGATTTTTCGAGGTTTCCTACCGATACATAAACAATCATATAGTTTTGTAAAAAAACAGAAAAAAAAGAAGTATATACGGCTGCTATTTTAAACAAAGATTACTGTAGAAGGCACGCTCGGACTCGCCGATCGTCCATTGTCGATTCCGTATAAATACTCTGAAAGATCTGCTATATCGCCAAAAACAAAACGAAAAAAAAGTAATAAAACGTGACGTAAAGAAATTCTGTTTTCTGGAAGAAAGTTGATGCGCTTCGATTAGTTTCCACCGTTCTATAACGTATAAGCTGTCGTTTTTAAGTTGTATGCGTCGGAAATTCGCGATCATCTTCGAGACGATCCGTGCGTAGGATTCGTCGGCCCAACCAAGTCTACATCGTGTTACGTTTCTTGCAGTGCAGCTTAGCGAATTTCACCGCGCACCACTATTAGAAAAAAAAAGACACGCGTCCGAGACTTTGTTCGCGCGAATCTTGGTCGCGGATCTCGGAAACTCGATTAGCATGTAAACGCGCGAAAGAAAAATATGACGGGAAACGTTCAAGTAAAAGAAGAAAAACCCGTCACGCTACGATCTGTCCCGGTAATGTTCACAGCAATGCGTGAAACGTAATGGTCGAGTACCAAGCCAAGACTTATTACCTAATTACCTTTGTAACGGAACGTTCATGCGATTGTGTACTCATGGAGAAAGAAGGAGGTGAAAAAGACACACGAATAAATCACGCAAAATCATAATCGACAATTGCTGAAACCGTAACACACATTGTCCGAGGGAGGATAAGCAGGCTGCACCGAAAGCTGCGTCATTACATCGACGCGCGTGTCCTGTTGCTAGTGTTTTAAGCGTAATTAAATCTTTCATCTCTCTCAAGCTAATCTTCAACACTGCTCGATTAAACTCAAAGCCCTTTCAATTTGATACTACCTGGATTCCGGCCCGAACTATTAACGCGATTAAAAAGTTCATTTTCAAGATAGAATTGCACATAAAATATAAGCGACATGACTCGCGCATGAACCGAATATTCTCCAAAAAGGGGATGAGTTTTCTCGCGTAGAATCAGGGATCGTATTTCTTCGGTGTGCATTGCAATTTTCGATGCAGTCTGCAGAATGCGTTCACGATGCTGCGAAAGTTCGTTCCATGCTCGAGGAACAGACGCGTAGATTTACTTTTCCGAATAAGCGAACAATTAATATTATTATCGCTATTATTATTATGAATATTAATCTAGGGAATCTGCGTTAGTCTGTTTTGTTAACTGCTCTGCGCAGGTTTAGTTCCGGTGACGATTGGTTCTCGTTAATCGAAATACAGATATATAACGACATTTTTTTTTCGCGAAAGTAAACAACAAAATTTCTGCTCAGGGTATATAGCACGATGGACGGTGCATCCGGTTGCAGTTTGGAAACAATTAAAACATGTAAAAGTTTGGAGCGCGCGACAAATTCCTCCGGACCGAAGAAGCATTATTATTTTCTCTGACTGTTCGAAACGAAAACGAAACGAAAATGCCTTACGACACACCTCGTATATCATCGCCGCATTCGTGCATCGGACAATCCGAGTCGACGCGAGAAAGGAGACGAAACAGATTAAAGACTAACAAAGAGAAGAGAAAATGAAAGAGAGAGAGAGAGAGAGAGTGAGAGAGAGAACGAAGAAAAAGATGCAACAGAAGAAACGCCGCCGCGGAGTAGAACTTCTGGCAAGCAGGACCTGTCTCGTTGTGATAATAAACGTCATTGTATTACTAGCCGAATGTCGGAGCTCTATTTTTCTTAACGTGTACCACATGTATTATTAGTCCATACACCAGCGTTTTTATAGAGAGTACCGTAGGCGGGACTCTTTTTACCTATTTCGCGTTCGGAGAAAAACGAAAATCCAAACGGGAATCATGGCAGTACCGCGAGTGACAGTTTTGCAAGCTGGTCAAATAACGGATGAAATCATAGTAATGTTTCTAATCTAATTGAAAAATTTTTCGTTCCGATAACCCTTTGTCTTCAAACAGAAACGGTGCACCGCTCGCTTCGAACATTTATCTAATTGTGCTTCAGTGTTTATACTGTTACAAAAAGGTATATCGTTGCACTCGGGAGAATCTGTAGAATCGTTTCGCCCAGAAAACATTCGTATATTTAGCTTTGATGATTGGGTTAGAAGAAATTTGGTAAACTACGAAATATATCATCGAAATATACGGTTATCGAAACGTACAGCAAGCGTTGCACGGTGTAATTCGAACCGCAAGAAATTTGATAATAATTAGAATAATCGGTCGAACGAATGAACTCGAAGAGATATCGTGGTTGTTCGTCGGCTTTTCATTGGTTATTTGACGACTCGCCTCGTGTAGAGAGAACAACCGTGGTGTTCCCAACGTCGATGTAAGAGTAATCGTGCCATAGTGCGTCACGACGGACACATTACCCTTTTTACTCTCCATTTTACATTGTACCTTGTAGCGTTTCAGCGAGCGAGCGAGCGAGCGAGAGAGAAAGAGAAAAAGAGAGATCGGATCGTTTCACTCGCGAGACGAGCCCCCGCAACGAGATGCTTGTATTTTAGCATCGAAGAAAAGAAAAAACGAAAAACTGGACGGAAGTAAAACGAGCACCGAAAGCCTTTGAAAACCTTCGCAGACCCTTTATCTTTGAGTTTCACGGTTCCACACTTTGATCGTGGTCGGATGTCGATCGATAAAAAGAAAAAAAGAGGACCGCGAGCCTCGCCGCTTCCGGTTCGCGGGTCCGACAGAATCTTCGAGGTCGTCTCGGACTTAATTTTGTACCACGTAATGTGCTTTTCAAGAGATATTGTCAGTGTCGTCTGGAAACAGAGCTATCGAAGTTTGAATCGGTTCGTAAAGCAAATAGCACGACGAACGAAAAACCGGAAACGAATGGTAAACGAAAAAGAGAGAAAGAGAGAGATCGTTTTAGATCGTTTGTAGATCGTCGGAACCGTTCGTTCACGAGCCAAGATGGAATGGAGACGAAGCGAGAAAAAAAGCAAACGGACTGGAAATTAAAAAGACATTTGTACTATAACGTAGCGTTACGATAGCCTGTATAAGCGCATTAACGATTTATTTCGATGATTAACGGAGACGCGAATGAGCACTGTGCGCTGAGATCTAGTAACGAGATCTATGGTAGCTAGTAATGGACGAATGGCAGTATGACTATTCTGTACTCTGCACGTTTGTGTCGTTGCATGCCCTTAACGGGACGAGGAATCGGTGTACTCGCGGCGACGGTATATTATCCCTTCAGTGAATCGTTTATTTAATGTTAATTCTAACCAAATTCATCGTTGGAGATATCAATCTTGCTTCGTAAATTTTCAAACATTCAAGAATTATTCGAAATAAATCAGGACTGCTGCAACCATAACAGGACACTGAAGGATTTAAGCAGCGAACCCAGCGAGATCGTGTAAACGCTTTTATATAGTACTAAACGTTGTCCAGTAATTTCAACGTTGGTTCAATTTCATTTGCGAAATATCAATGCTACAATTAGTTGACACTGCGAGAGCTAAAAGCAAGCTATAATAGTTTAACCGTTCGAGTTTGCTGGGCTCGCGGCGCGTATACCGTTGCTCTCGAGTACGATATTGTTTAATTTATTGTCTTGTTTTTGGGACGAAACGTTGTTACACGCGTTTTGATGTTGGACTACTTACGTCAGGCGGACACGATGTAGAATGTAAATTTTCTGTCTTTATGAACTTTTTGTAGAGATTTTTGCGAGAAAACGATCGCACACACGCCTGGGAGGGAGGCAAAGACAGTTCGAAAGGCAACGCGTTTCCGGTTAGCTCCGAGATCGAACGTATGCTTCCAAAAATCGCTGAAAGTTCTGTTTTTCTATCTCCTAATTCCCGTTCCCTCACAAGATTTATCTCGTGACTGTAACGTTGTCACAGTTTTTACCGTTTCGTGTTTCTGCGAGCGAACGATGGAGAGTACGTGATACTATTAACGAATAAAACTATGAATTTGAATAATAAAATTAACGATATTGACTCCGTAATTACAAGAATGTATATGTGTATATCTATACGTGTATATATACGTTTCCGTCGCATGCTTGTTTTTCACTGCAGCAAGAGAATTGAATTCATTTATTTCTTTTATTTTTTTAGAAAGAACGCTATGACTTTTTTTTAACTCTAAGGAAGTAGAGAATTATTCGACATTTTATTTATCGGTGACGCAATGCCGTAGAAACACCGGCGAACGTTATAGACGGCGAGACTTGTTCTTTTGAACGCGGGGTTACAGTTTCTGAAAGTTTTGTTGGTTGAATCGATACGGGTTGAATGCATTTAGACAAATAGTTTCTTCGTCGATCGATTCCATCATGTTACGTTTCGCACGTTTGCGTTCTGTGTAGCCTCGATTCATTCGAAAATCCCTGCGGCAGTGTTATTTCCTTTCTCGCAACCGTTACTTTCAAATCATCCTGTGAATATATGGACCGTACTATAACGGTTCAATTTCGAAAGACACGCGCCCCTATTTTAAGCAAGTTTCGACGAGTCCCGAAACATCCGTTTCTAGAAACTCTGATTTGAAGTAATCGTATTTTGCCGCGGCCATATAAAGAGCGGCAAGCGTCTAACAAATCTGCATATTTAAACATTTAAAATAAGACTGAAAAATAGCAAAATCGCACAACGGTTTCTCGTACTTGTTTGTCCGTTCTTTTTACTGCTCTTTAGATGGCCGTCGGCGGAACTTTATTACGGTTCACTTAAGAACAATCTAACGCATTATGCAACAAACGAGAACGACATGTATATAATACATTATAATTTCTATTAATACAAGTATGCGTATTTTGATGCGACTCGTTGTCAAGGTCGAACCAACGGAAAAAAGTCGCAAAAGGCGTTGAGTAATATAAAGGATCTCTATCAACGAAATTTAACCGTTCATCGACGGTATAATTTCGGAAAGGAATTGTTCTAAATATTCTGACGTCGATCTAATCATTGTCTATCATTCGTACACGTAGTCGCGGAGCGAGTTGCACGCAGCGCCATCTGGTCAAATCGTTTAAATTCTTCGTGCATGTTCTTCCCGTAACCTCAAAGAAGTACGTGACAGTTTTACCATCGGGGAAAATTATGTGGTAACAGGGAAACGTAATTTTCGTTTAAATCTTGTGTCCGTCGCGTACGAGGTGTCCGCAGTTTCCGATTAATTCGCGTAAACGACGCAACAACCGTGAGAACGACACTGTGACCAGCATCGATAAAAGCAAAACACTACTGACAGAAGTTCGAGAACCGAAAATTCAACGAGCTGCTACCTGTTGTCGCTATATTCTCGCACGACCACAGAAAATTTTTTATTCATAATATTATGAAAGAACACAGTTGCCGTCGCGATCTATTTAATTAAGCGAAGAAAGGACAAGAACTGCTCCTTGCCAGGAGGTTAATGTTTTTCTTTCGTCCGGTTAGGTAGTGTTCGAGCGCGTCGATCCTTCGAAATTTTTAAACTCCGTCGTATTCCTCGCCACTGCACTAGTTGCAACGTCATTAATCGTAATTGCAAATTGCACCGAGGGTCCTGGATACTCGATTTCGATTTAATCGGTTCACCGACAACAATCGCCTTGGTTGTGTGGACGAGATAACAGCGACTCGAGAATGTGATAAACGAGAATTTGTATATCAAAGGTAAGTTTGCACGTGATCACGCATTACTCGGTTACAACGTGATAACATTGTTGCATACGTATGGCTTGTCTAATTAAGTATTTTCTCCGACTATTTTGATCCAGGTGCTAAGCAAATCCAAGCGAATCAAAACCGCAAAAGCTTTAGAAAAAGTGAGGGACTATTTTTGGAGTTTGTCTGAAGAGTAACATCGACAGGAGAATGGAGAGCTCTATACACGACAGACTTTCTAACTTTGTGGATATTATAATTAGGGTTCCACCGTTGTTTATCATAGATGAACTGCTTAAAATTGAATTTGGATTGTCGCAAGAGAGCACGGTATCGCTTCCCTCTACTATTATTTCGTATACCGACACGACCAGCACTCCTACTCCGATTCAAATAGGGCCATTCGACATTAGGAACCCTACCTATAAGATATATTTGATGATCATATTGAAATTTTTATGCTGCACTTTAGGTAAGACAACTATATTTTAATTAGCCCGGTAGGGAACATAATCGAAGAACGTTTAACGTTAGAACAGCACTTTCCAAGTGGCAAGGTTAATCTCGGGGGGTCATTGTATATGTATAAGTAGGAGGTGGCAACCTCTTGTTACGCGATCAAAGCACTCATTTATGGATATATATTCACCAAAGTATTCCTTGACAGTCTCAATATACGAACTCATTGCAGACACGTGTATAAGTAGGAATATGAGAGTTACCGAAAACATTTTTGGGTCGGTAAATTTTGCAAAAGATAGCAATGTAAATCCTCAATGGGTTAAATTGAAAAATAAAATGACCACAGGTATATGCTGCTGATTAATTGGTTTCTCATCTTTTCCAGGATGTATAGCCGCAATGTGTACATTCATGTTATGGACGAAACACTTAATAAAAGTGTATCTGTTTTTAATACCGGTGGGTGTAATAGTTCTGTCTCATTGGGCAAACACCAGTACAATGAAAGCTATCATAGCATACGTGAACGCGCACGACACTAGAACCAGCATATTGGACGACATTCTATCTCTCGACATAGAGACGATTCTGAACAAAGGACCTGGACTCTTTATGATCCAGAACTATATACTACAGTGCTTACTGGCTAGCATATTTTGCTACAATCATCAGGCGCCCAAACACCCGATATTGCAGAAGCTTCTGGTGCTGTCTTTCATGGCACCGTCTTTCCTGGGAATTTATCCTTTACCAGTGAGCGAATCCTAATAAACTGTATCCAAAGTTCCAGAAAGAGAAAACTAATCGAAAAATCAAAACATCTTTCCAGACGCAAGTGCTTCATCACGCTCCGATGGTAGCCTCGCTTCTGCCGCTAATAGTATGCAACCTCGTGCTCTGCTTCTACAGTTTCGACATGCTGAGTACGATCTACATGGGGTACCAGCACGCGCACAACTACATCAACGATTACGGGTTCGCCTCGTTGGCCGAGGGAGAGTGGATCCGACTAAACGTACCATGTGTGCTGCGCACATTTTGGATGCTGCGCGCGGGCCGGCAAGTCATCCAATTCTTCGCGTACGACTACAGCGAGGAGTCATTCACCTATTTGGTGATGCTGAAGACTCTACTAGTGAACGGCTGCGAGACGTTGACGGCGGTCCTGGGGATGACCAGTATAATCTCGTTTATCTGTCACTACATCGGCCGGTTTTTCCAGTGGGTGTTGCTGACGGAGGACGAGGGCGCCAACAGCATCGGCACAGTGTCCGCGATTCTGTTCTACACGCTGGCACTGCAAAGTGGTCTGACCAGGCTAGACGAGGACAAGCGTCTAGCCAGATTGTGCCGGAACCTGTGCCTGCTGGTCACCGCGATACTACACTTCGTGCACAACATCGAGAAACCGTTGCTGATGTCGTTGAGCGCCTCGCACAATCCCGCGCTCCACCGGCACGTCCGAGCGTTGATCGTCTGCGCGTTCCTTATCCTATTTCCGGTGTCGTTGCTGATCTACCTGTGGTCCCACTTCACTCTGAGCACGTGGCTGTTGGCGGCGTCAGTGTTCAACATCGAGGTGGTGGTGAAGGTGCTGGTCTCGTTGGCGATCTACTCGTTGTTCCTCGTCGACGCGTACCGCAGCGCTTACAGGAACGCTTATCGGAGCGCGTTCTGGGAGCAGCTCGACGATTTCGTCTACATTATACGGTCGTTCGGGAACACGGTCGAGTTCGCGTTCGGCATCATACTGTTCTTCAACGGGCTCTGGATTCTCGTATTCGAGTCCGGCGGCGCGATCCGCGCGATCATGATGTGCATCCACGCTTACCTGAACATCTGGTGCGAGGCCAAGGCCGGCTGGAGCGAGTTCATGAAACGGCGCACCGCCGTCAACAAGATAAACTCTCTGCCCGAGGCGAACGCCGAGCAGTTGCATCGATTGAACGACGTGTGCGCGATCTGCTACCAGGAGATGCACAGCGCGAAGATCACACGGTGCAACCACTACTTCCATGGCGACTGCTTGCGCAAGTGGCTCTACGTGCAGGACCGGTGCCCACTTTGTCATGATATACTGTACAAAGTCGAAAACATGACGCAGAACAAGACCGAGAACACCGCTGTCCTACAAGCGAACGAGGCCAGGTGAAACGACCGGCTGTAAAGCCCGATTGTGATATATGACTGTACACACAGAGCAGAACTATCGCGAATTTTACAAAGTTAAATCGTAAGGCGTGTCGATATTCGAATAGTCTTGCCGGGGAGGATACTTCATTCCTCTTTTCTCTCTATCTCTCTATCCCTTTCTCTATCTCTGCCTTTTCCTCTCATTCTTTCTCGGCGTCGCTAGGATCTAAGCATCTCGGGATGATGTACCATTGGTAGCTGAAAAGTTTGCAGTCAGGACAGAAAGCTTTTTGCTCCACCTCTATGACATCTATGACGCTCTTGAAGGGTTTGAACAAGGCACAGTGTACTTAGTATGTACATAGTACTGATACAGTACTTAAAATTCCACGTGTGTCTGGTCATGAAACTCGTCCTGCCTAATTAGCGGCATCTTCTCAGTTCCCAATAGCACTTGAATCGAGAGATCACAGACCGTCGAACAAACAATAATTGCACTGTCCAACACCGGTTTTGCGTATAGATTTTTCCTCCATCTATCTCAATTCTTGAGAGATGTACTGACAACATTCAAATCTGTCGGAGTCCGAAATTGGTGTTGGAATCGTGTTACTGTAATACGACCACGCGTATTCTTCCGTTCCGCAAACTTTGTACACGCGTGCAGCAGACACCGAGTGTGTGTCTCCTACGGTACCAAAAAGTCTTCGGTTTAGAGTTTCTTCACGTCCACGTAATCGTGCGTTATATTTTTGCAAGCGTTTACACCCAAGCTTCCATCGCGGAAGATTACTCTTCCATTCTGATGCCGGCTTTCCTCCCACAATTCCCTCGCGTTTATGCTCGCGAAGCTTACGCCGCTCTTTCCATTAACAAAAAGAGAGGACACAATCGGTTGGGTCATCGATTGTTTTGTAGAACTTTTTCTGTATACTGGAGTAATGGAAACTTATTGAAACAAGCATGGTAGCGAAGGTGATAAAGTGGTAAGTTATTAAAGTCACTGTCCAGATCGTTCAAATCCCGGAAGACGAATATTTTTTCTAATCTTAGCTACCATAGCTATTGCAATGCGTTTCTATCGATTCAGTATTCGTCGAAATCGTGAAGATTAAATGTAAAATAGTTTCATAAATAATGAGCCGTGACCGAAAACGGTGAAATACGGGTCGGTTTATTTTTACTCTAGATTCATCAGCGAAAAGTTTTAATTAAAATCGACGACCCAACGACTGCGACTTCTCATTGTAAGATACAGACCTGACCGTGCCCGAGGTAAACAGTTTCTTTTAACCTGTTAACCGGCCGACTTTTCTACCGCGATAATCCACATAGACGTAAGCGAGGATAGACGATAAGTAGACTGTGGACTTTATGCATCTGTAGCGTTTCTGCTACGAAGCTCAGCGTCCGAACAATATTTACAAAAGTTTCAAGAGATTTCGATCTGCTTTGAAACGTGATTTTTTCTCGTTTCCGATTCTTATTGATTAAGCAAATGGAAACCTACGTTTGCATAAAGATCTGCAGTTCAACGATAACGATTCGAAGCGACGCGATTCACGAATGATGTAGACGAACACGAACGACGAGATCACTCGTCTTCCCTGGTTAACAGGTTAATCCTTCGTAAGACTGCAATCGTTGATTCCTAGTAGTCTGCGGATAGCGGGTGTTTTTCTGATTCCGGACTGCGGACTTTATGCATTTATGACAGAAACGGATGAACGCGAGAGCAAATAGGGTAGATTGGAAAGAGTCATTGGAAGACGTGGGTAATACATCAACGAATAAAACGAATCGTGTGCGTTATTATTTTATGCTCAAAGTTGGCGTGAGGAACCGACGAAATTTTTGGGGACGATTTAACAAATTGTTATTGACTTGTCGGAAGGATTTTTTATTATCGTACACGTACGTCTCGCGATCAGAAGCTTTCCATTCTGCATAAACATCCGCAGTCAACTCCCGATTCGTCTTATCTCCGATGGTCATCGTTCGGACGATCATCTCTCCATCGGACTTCCGCTGTTCTCTGCGTCGTCGCTTCGAGTTCGGTTCCACAAGCCATTGTGATAGTTAGTTCGTTAATCGCGGAAATTATCCGAGTCTTCTGCTATAATTTATCGCGCCGAACGCGTACCACGATATATTTATTTACCAGGATCGAAAACGAAACAAAGAAAAAGGAAAAAGGAGATCAAAACTGAACAACGGCAACCGTATGCATACATATATATGTATAGACGTTTGATTTGTATGGATGAGAGCAATCAGCCGACAAATTTTCTGTTACGTTATATATAATATATGTGCAATAAATGTTATATTTTTAAAACGTGCTCGAAATCAAACACGACGACTCGCGCTCCCGCTCGCGAATCCGTTTGCTCTCGGAATGCCCGTGTAGCGAGTATAGCAAGCAGTCGCGTAATTAGAGCAATTCCAACGTGGGTGATGTAACTGGGTGAAGGTTGTATTATCTCGTACGTGGTCGACGAGCCGGCCACGTGTTGGATTTTCGATTCATTAACGCGTTGCGGTTCGCTCGGAGGCGTCGCGTTTCTCCTCTTCTTCTGCCCTCGATGCTCGAACATAAGTTCACTTTTTTTATTATGCGCTCGACGCATCGCACCGGCACAGTTTCTCTTCTCTCGTAAACGACAAGCATACACGCGCACGAGTCTTGGCACACGCTTTCCATACCCTATGCGAACGGCGCGGTGACTCGCGAAATTGATCGGACACCCCTTAACGCGGAACAACTATTTTCAAATTGGACCATACCACTAGAATATCTTCTCGAGAAGCTAACAGGATTAATGTGTCGAAAGATGTGCGAACAACTTTCGAGGACTTCTCTTTAATGATCTGAATAAATTGAAGATAATGTATCGAGGTCCTGTTTTAAATCGCACCGACTCGTTCTCGTGGTAAATGCAGAAAACCTTACTTTCTCAAAGAATCTTGCCCAGAAGCAAATAACGCTCTTTTCCATTTGTTTTTAACCGACTTCGAAAAAGGAGGAGGTTACTCAATTCGGCCAGTATGTGCCTTCTTTTCGCTTTTTTTTCTATGTATGTTCAAACAATACCGATTATGCAACAACCGTTCGAACAACCCTGTGCGAACATCGGGATTCGAATAATCGTCGAGTTTTCAGATTGGAAGGATCAATCGTGAATCTGCGGAAAATTGTTCCGAAGCGGTTCGGTTGTACTATGATAACCAGTTATCAATGTTGGCAGTACGCGAACAAGCTAGCGATCGAGACACGCCGCGAGAAAACGAGCAGCTGGAAATTCGGCGTTGATAAACAGCGGCGCGAGGAGAAAGCAGGATGTAGACGACCCCGACACCGCCGCCACGATAGACAATTTTCGTTCGCTTCCCATTTTTCGATAATGGGGCGTACAGGCAGGCGAGTAGCTCACACGTCAGGTATACACTTTCCCCTACCTCCCACCTTCTTCACCGTCACGACTCTCTTTCGCGTTGCAGCTGCAGGCCGCCGTCGATTCGCTTCTTCATCTTCGAAAGTCCGCCGACTCGATCACGGTTCTCAGTCTAGCGCGCACCGTCGACGAGCGAGGGTGTTGCACCGTTTACCGAGACACGCCGCCTCCCACATCAGATCGAAACCTCCAACAGCAACAGGTAAGCCTCCGCTATTCTCCTCGTAACCCTCCTCCACTGACTGCTAACGGCATGACCGATCGATGCTTCCACCTCGTTCTACGATCGCGATAAGCCCCGTCCATTCTACGACGAAACTTCGAAACCTTCGTGAAAATTACAACACTCTGGAAGCGTAACGCGGCGAGAATGAAGCAACCCTAATCGCATATTTAATATCGAGCGTATACGCCCGTCCATAAGTCACCGGACAACTTATTCAAATTTCGATGAAGACGATTTTTGTTGTTACTAAAGCACAACGTATGTTACGAAGTAAAATTCGTACTACTAATTTCTCCAACGTAGAGAACGCGTGAATCAAATCTGACCAAGATATTATGTATTTTCGAAATTTTATGTGTATATTTAATTTGCGTTCATAATCAAAATGAAACGATCAAGCTGGTAGCTTGTACTATTTAATTACTATTTTATTGAAGACTAGCTGACAGACGTTGTCCTGTCCAAATTTCAATAAATTTGTTTCTGATATCGTTACAAAAAACATAATTTCTGCAGTTTGTCCGAATTTTCTAGACTTTCCTTTGTAATTGTCTTGAATTTTGTTTTCTTGAAAACTTTTCCAGGATCAAAACGAAAAAAGGATTACGTTCATAGAAAAATCCTGTAGAAACAAATCACTTTCATTTTTTCCGGGCAGCTTTTCCAATTTTTCTTTCCGTAAAAACCTTATTCGGACTATTACGAACATTTTTCTTTCAAGTTAGCCAAATCCAGCCGTTCTCAAATGATGCGCTTATCAACGAACAGCATTTAATTTTTGTTTATGTGGATAAGTGTCCGGTGATTTGTAGACAGGAGTAGCGTACATTTTATTCACATCTGTGAAGATTAGAGGGATCTTTATACGAAATGAAACATTTCTGTATCCTTCGTGAAAAGAAATGTTCAACCGAAATTGCAACAAACTGGAGTGGCGTAAAAGTTTATATTTTCATTCTGAATGCATTTGAGAGGTCGAACATGATATAACAATATGTTTTAATTCTTCCAACGTTTGTACCGTTTGAAATTACACCTATTCATTGCCGTCTAAATTGGACCTGTTCATTTCTCTTTACGAACGCATCAAATCTAGATTACAACTTCCTGAACACGAAAAACAATTTGTCCATTTCGCAATAATATTGTAAGGACTAACGCATTTCCCACGGTGTAGAGTGTACCGAGTGATGCAGGATGCAGCTTTATGTTTCCTGTTGCCGTCGTTCTTTCTGCGCAGCACTGTGCCACGCGACAACGCCGAAATCCACTGAATTTTTCCGCGGAAAATCGTGTTCGATTGTTACTTGGTTCGCCTCGCGGAAGGTGGATCGAAGCCATTTCAGCGCTAACTTCGTTAATCCCGTTAATGAGCCGCAATACCTTCGCCGGTCAGATAACAGGACGATAATGGTATTCAAACAATAGCTGATTAGCGCGAGCACACGACCCGTTGTGCAAGATTGCTCGCGGTTTTTGCGACGCAGCAAAGAAGTGGAACAGATCGGAGGTGTACTTTGAGCGGTGTCACGACAACCGAGTAGCGAGAGTCAAGGATTGTCACGGAGCCAATCCGTTTTCAAGGGAAAAGAGAAAACATTTTTCTCTTTTAAGAGGGTTCGAACGTCCGAGCCATTTAGTTCGAGTGATTGAGAGAGAGAGAGAGAAAGAAACGAAGCCATTCCAGAAACAAGATACATATTTTTCAAGTTACAACCACGAATTGTAACGTTACCGAAAATAAAGGTGAAGTTTGTTTCTCGATCGGAAAGTGAATATGAATTTATGATTTCGGCGCAAGGTTCGATCAATTGTTCATTAATTTATGCTTAAAACGATTTACGATCGATATTATTTTATATTTATCTACTGATAAATGATTAGAATAAGCAAAAGACATGCTTGAAGTTTGTTTTGATTAGCTAATGAAAGTGACAAACTAAATGAAAAGATTAAACTAACCAAAATGTCCGTGTGTGTTTTCTGATTGCCGACATATGTATATACATTAAAATAAGTTGGTGCTGATGTTCTCTTCACTCGATCCTCTACATACAATCTCGCAGAAAAGCCGAAATAAACGTCGCTCACAAAATGTACAAGTTGATCTATTTTTTCCGGACCGATCTCTCCATCGAAATAGGTATTCTCAAAAGCTTTGAATAACTTATTGGATTCGTCGGGACCTAAATCCTTCAGTGACGCTAATTTTTTCACTTGCGAAGTTAACAATACATTGAACTTTTTCATCGTTGATTCTGGAATGCCAGAAGAATTGCACAAATATGAAGTATTACACTTAACAATAGACTTAAGGCCTGTTCAAATACGGCGAAACCTATGTGGATCATTTTCATAAAGAACATATATTGCGTCTAAAAAAAATGCAAAAGAATTATAATATGGCAAATAAAATTAAAAACACAGCCAGGTCAATAAACAGAATCAACAAAATTAATGTATTGTCCTTACATGCTGCGTAACAGAAAGAGAAGAAAAAAAACATATAGAAAAAACACTGCGAAATACCGGAAGGCAATGTTGACTTCATGGTGGCAGATATGTGACTGAGACGATGTGTTAGCCTCAAAAATGTAAGAGCGTGAAATGTCGTACATATAGAAGATCGTGGAAAATGTTGAAGTAATTTCACAGGAAGCTAAGTCGCGCAGATGTTTGTTGTTTTCAGAATGTCTGTTGAATGAATCACTCTAGAGGCTGGCGGTTTACGCGCGTCACGAAACATACGCGAACACGATTCGCAAGCGATTCGCCGCACAGTGGTTCTGAGAAACAAATGGTGGCACTTGGTTGGCGAGTCGGTGACATAACGTCAATTAAATCGGCGAAATTTTCTGTCGTGCGAATCGAGGAAACAAGCGATAGGTGTTCCGATGGATCAGCTCTGATTTCCGCGCGGCGAGGACTGTGGGATTGCGGGAACCCGGAGTAAAAGTAAAAGTGAATGAACAAGGGAGCCGGCGCGTTTCGCAAGTCGGAAATTCGTACGGTGTTTCGATTCTGACGTAACGCGCCGCGCGAGTGGTCGTGTTCGTTCGATATACGTGCATATATCGAACCGTCGGGATCCGTTGAATTTCCGGTCGCTTTGCCGAGGTCGATTCAGCTGGTCGCACAGATTGGAAGAACCTCCGAAGGGGAACGTGAACCGGAGAAAACACTTTGCGGCTCGAGTTATCAATAAGAGCTCGTTGTTCGCACGAGCCCGCGTTCCTTCCGCGTCCGATCGCGTCTCGTCTGGTCCCTTCGCGGCGATCTCACGATCCCACGTAATCGGCCGGCGGATCTCCGGCGAGTTAATTAGAAACTTCTGACTCGGATCGTTCCCGGGCTCGAGGCAGGAAAACCCTTCTCTTGGGAACCGTAATCGATCGGTTCGCGCGCGCTTATCGTCTCCAGTTTCACTTAATTGCTCGGAATTGCCTAGCAGGAACCACAACGCCCGTTAACGCTCGGGAATACGCGAGACTGTTCTTTTCGTGATTTTCGCCTCGCCGGAACGAGAACAATGGACGAACTGTTGCTCGAAAGATGCTTCCGCGTAGAATCGTTTAGACCTTTGCAGGTGCAGAGCGTAGGGAGCATCATAGAAGCATTCATAGAATTCAGCATGGCAGAAGGTTCTCCTTACGTCACTGACCACTATTCCAAGCTAAAAGGCTGTCCTTTGACACGAGCAGATTTAAACTATTTCCAATCGAAAACTTGGCCAATTCGGAGCTTCCATGTGGAGTCTGCATTTTTTCGATTTTTTGCGGGCAGGATTTTCAGTTTGGAGATCTGAAACTAATTGCGAAGTGTGTGTTTGGGTTCTCGACATGTGTCAGATTTTTCTCGGACTTTCTAGGCATCATTAGCTGGGGACAGCGGGCCGAGGACTGGTTTTTCGATTTTGCCCCATAGCTGCCCTCCCGATCGACATGCAGGGTTGGGGCTTTGCACGGTATGTTTTTTCTTGGTGCTCTGTCGAGTGGCGCATCGTCGATGCAGTTCGGTTCGGGGGCATTTTTGACTATCTTATCCGGCTATACCCTTTATATAATTTGTTATTATTGTTAATAACAGTTGTTATAGCAAAAAAAATAGTTGGTGTTTCTCTGCGAAGAATCTTTCAGAGTTAGTAGGAGATGTATCCGCGAAGCTCACCCTGGAGATGGTTTAAACAATCTATGGTTTACCATCTAAATTCGGTGAATATATTTTTGATAATGATTATTAGCATTTTTGATGATCATTAGCTAAGGAAAAAAATTAAAAAAAAATAAAAGTATAAACTATTTCCAATCGATCACAAAATACAGTGAGACATGCGTACAATCCTTCTTTTTCTCGTTCTATTCAACACTCTAGAAAAAAATTCTGACCAACTTCGAGCCGCCCACATGCCTGTCAAAACGTACTTCGGACATAAAAGAATTTACAGCTTAATCATCATACGCTCCTCAAAAATATCTACATAAGAGATACTAGGATAACAATTTGCTCATTTTTTTATTTTACCCGTTAAATCAACACATTATGTTTCATTTGAAGCGTCACAGTTTTAAATAAATAAAAATAAGAGAAAATTCACACAACGATTCATATAATTTACGGAGCAATAAAATATTTAGTGATTTAGGTGCGAACTATTTATGCATCAATTATCTATTGCATACGCCCCACGTTTTTCGTTCTAAGCTATGTATCCAATTTCAAATTTCTAACCTATCCGGAAGTTAGTTTCAAAATTTGTCACCGAACAAACAGACAAGAAACCGAGCTAATAAAAACGTGGTGAAAATACATCTGACGTAGATATAAAATGATGAATAATTTTATAGTATGCGAAAATATTGAATGAGTGAATTTTCACACTGAGGGGATAAAAGTTCAAGAAATTTCAACGACAAATTCGAGTTTACTTCATGAATCGTACTGTGCAGCGTAGGCTGTTTCTCTCGGAGCATGAAAGAGGTTGTTCGGAGCGGTATCGGGCTAGTCGTAGCTATCTCCCAACAAGTTGTACAGACCGGATTGCCAAAACGTTCACTCGTGCCAGCTCGCGTTCCCGTTTCGCGTCTCGTGACTGCGAGCGGCGTTGCATGACGCGGATCATTAAAGATTCTCGGAAACGCAGCGAGCAGAACCTCGAACCTCGGATCCGCATATACTTGTTCTCCCCTGCGGGCATACACCGGGGAGAGAACCGAGCATAGGCAAGAAAATTAGAATAACAACGAAACGAACAAGGTGGTCTTTCGCGACGCGCAAAGTTGCGGAGAGCTAAACCTCGAAAGGGACGATTGCATCGGTTGTGTCGCGCGCACGTGTTCACAGCGTTGCACGCACTACGCCGCACTATGGGGCAAACGGAAGAATTCTGTGTCAAAATCAAAGAACTTTTGATAGAAATCAGATAGAGCGATGAAATTTTTTAAAAATCAAAGCTGAAATTTGGCAGAATACGAAATAATTATGTAGGAATTAAGTCGTAACTAGAAATAACACGTCCGTAAACACAACAGTTTCACGTTTAATTCTAATTATCTTGAATACAATTAATTAAAATTGTCTCATTTGAATCTCCGTCTGAGATCAAACACGTCTTTTCTATTCAATACGTCGAACCAGAATAATGAATAACGCCATTTAAAAAATATGAAGAACGCAAAATAAATCAATAAGTAACTAATATCGGATCGTCGCGTCGTTACAGTTACTATTGGTTACTATCGACGCGACATTCGACAGAATTCTCACTGCCCGAAGATAACTCCTCCCTACAATTATAGAGATTGTGGTACGAACGCTTTTTCACCTTGAAAAAATTCGTTAAACTTGCACAAGCTTATGATAATTATTGTTTTTCCAATATCACGCGCGGAACAATTTTTTATTTAACATGCGACGCATCATTTCCCGTAGATTTGTTCACGCTGATTTCAAATCTGGCCTCAAAATTTTTTTACGACCTCAGAATTTCTAAAAAAATCGAATTATAATCAAACAGTTAAACTTTTATTTTTTCAAGGATAAAAAACATTCGTACCGTAATCTCCCTATTTTTCCCATATTGTACAATGTTTCAACTTTAATTTTAAAAAAAATTTCATCGCTCTATCTCATTTCTATCGAAAGTTCTTTGATTTTGACACAGATTTCATCGGTTTGTTCCATAGTGCGCCGTACGACTCCACCGTAAATAGCTTCCGCTATATGTGTGTTGCGGCATGCCGTAAAAGAAAAACCATCGCGACGATCGTGACACGCCGTTCGTTCGCACCCCCGACATTTCCGCGAGCCATACTCGTCCAAAGAGTAATCGCCGAGAGCCGGCCGACGCGGCGCGTTGCGAACCCGGATGTTGCTGCATCGGTCCGCTTCCAACCGGCGATTCCTATAAGAAATAATCGACCGTCTGCGCCATTAATTAACACGGTAAACTCTTCGCTCAGACCACGCGCGGTACACTTGCTCTTAACCCTTGATGTCGATTATCAAAATTCTCTACAAGGTTCTTCGACGTTGTGCTCCGTAGTTCGAACGCGTATTTCGATCAAATTAATGTCGATCTTCAATCGAAATATCAATTTGTTTGGACGAAGAGACGAGCAAACACTAAGTCCGCCGCCGGCACTTCTGGAAATATTCCATGTCCTGGTCCCGTCGGCCCCGTCGCAAAATAACTTTAGCAAAGAGTTGAAGGCGACGTTAAATAAATACGATAACAAGATTTTAAAAAGCAACCACTCAGGATTATAGGATAATATCATACCGATTGTATTCTTTATGTTCTGGAACATGTCCCTTCTTTGTTATACGACGAGTAGTCTTTTATCTTTCCCCTATTTTTTTTCTTTTATTGTAAACACTTATGTAAAAGGGCTTCAGTCCGACTATAATAATTGTTATTGTTATTTATTATAGACGGACAGAAGCCCTTTTCACATAAGTATTTAGAAAGAAAAGAAAAAAATAGAGAAAGATACAAGACTACTTACTACTTGCTTCAGTCTGACTATAATAATTATTATTGTTATTTATTATAGACGGACAGAAGCCCTTTTTACATAAGTATTTACAAAGAAAAGAAAAAAAGAGAAAGATATAAGATTATTTATTTAATAAGAAAGAAGAGACATGCGCGCAAAGACAAAGAAAAAAGAAACAAAATGATACTGGTACAATCGATAGGTATTATCATATAATCCTGCGTAGTTGCATTTTAAAATTTTGCAGAGATTCAATGAAAAAATCAATACTGTTATAAATAGTGCATGATTTTGCAATAATGCAATTCATTGGATTAATCAATCCATAAGTAGATTTCGCTTTAAGTGTTTGGAAACCCGCACTTGTTCTCAGTTCACGTTCGGGTACATAGAAATTGTTTTAATAATAATAAGTAATAATAATTAAAAAATATAGGAAGAAAACGTTAAGTCGGCATGGGACGCGTTAGATTTCAACTCGTGTAACCGGTTGAAGGAGATCGACGTTTCCGCGTGTGTCAATAGTGGCGTCCGAAGAATACGCTGCGCATGTTGTCGGTAGAAATTCGATTTTTTTGTTTGTTACGAAGCTACCGTTGGTTTTATTGGAAACTGCGCGTCTCGCAGATGCGTCGAAGAGAGTTCCGCGTCGTTTCGTCGAGCGTAATGAAGCTGTTACTCGCTTCGAATCGATGCATCGATAATTTTACAGTTGTTCAAAGTGCATGCGTCGATTATGATAAAGAGTAAATGAATATTAACGATACTTTACGCTCGACATCGGCACGGAAAACATGAAATCGGATCGTGAACAGCTTCGTCGAGAATGAAACAAAGAGATAAGTAGACTTCGGATTTTATTCGCGATGAAATGAGACGCTGCTTTTCGAGTAGCAAATTGCTGTGACTGTTGTTGACACGAAACAGTTCTAGAGAGAAGCTTTTAGACCAAGAATTTTTAAAAAATATATTTATACAGGCTGCATCAACAACAAGATCATAAGTGACCACAAAAATTACGAGATATGATTACAATATTATGTCTTTATATTTAGAAACATTTATAGGTATAACGAGAGGAGATAGATTTGCAGTTGTTATATACAAGATTACAGAGTACGGAAAATTTTGGTGGATTTTTAGAAATTTTAAGACTTGTACTATATTCTTACTAATATTGAGACGTTCACTTAAATTGTTTGGGACAGTCAAGCGTCTTCTTTGGAAGGGGAAAAGGGGGCATTGTACGATGAAGTGTTGAACTGAAAGTGGTCTATTACATCGGGAAGGGGATCTTTCAAAATTCTGTGTAAGTGAGTCAAGTTAGTATAAGTGAGTAAAGTTTTTATAACTACCTGGTCTCTTCTTTATTATTTATTATAGATGGACAGAAGCCATTTTTACATAAGTATTTAGAAAGAAAAGAAAAAATAGAGAAAGATACAAGACTACTTACTACTTGCTATTTATTATAGACGGACAGAAGCCCTTTTTTACATAAGTATTTACAAAGAAAAGAAAAAATAGAGAAAGATAGAAGACTACTTATCTAATGAGAAAGAAGGGACATGCGCGCAAAGACAAAGAAAAAAGAAACAAAATGATACTGGTACAATCGATAGGTATTATCATATACAATCCTGCGTAGTTGCATTTTTTAATTTTGTAGAGATTCAATGAAAAAATCAATACTGTTACAAATAGTGATTCATTGGATTAATTAATCCATAACTAGATTTCGCTTTAAGTGTTTGAAAACCCGCTCTTATTCTCAGTTCACGTTCCAGTACATAAAAATTGATTTGCGCAAGTATAGAAGAAAAATCAATATGATTATTAATTTTTTTATTTATTTATACATTGCAACTAATTTCCACTATCTAGCAATTTGGTTTGAATAATTCTTACCTAAAACTAAGTCTATAAAGTCTTAAATCTAGGTAAGCCTTAGCTGTTAATGGATGTACTCCCAATGGCGCACTCCACATATGTTTTAAACACTTCTTGAACATGTTTTAATTACCTTAAGTTCACTTAACTTAATTTAATTTACACTAGTTCAAAGGGTTTTATCGAGTAACTGCAGCACTTCGACATTTTCGTGTTCATATAGTCTAGTGATTATTAATTAAATTAAAAATAATGCTCTGGTCGGATATTATTTTTCCAGCAGATAATGGTTCTAGGTTCATTGTAGTTATTATTGCGGAGTAATCATGATTAAAGAATGTTCAGAATCGAGGAACTGAAAAGACCAAGAACTGTTTCAGTGTCGTGTCTGCTGTTACGTAATTAGGCAGAACATACTAGCTATACTCTGCGATATAGTTTTATCATTGACAATAACGTTTAGTTGAAAGTGACCTATTTCACTCGGCTGTGCGTTTCAATTAGAAAAGTACTCCGCTCCAATCATATCCATCAACGATGATCGTTAAAGAATATTGCGCAGTTGAAATGGCTCCAGGTGTAATCCTCGGACAGTTTCTGTTCCTCGACGAAGCTCCGGGTGCATGGAGAGCGCTTCGGGAGAATCTGCGCAGCGAAACACGAGACCAAAGGCGATTCGCCGGCGAAGAAAGGCGAGGGAGAAAGAGAGAGGAGTGGAATCACCGCGGAGCGAGAACGCGAAGCAATTACTTTGCCCCTCCGGTTTAAATCGTTCGAGGAGTTTCGTTATTACCTTTTTTGCGGGCGTTAAAGTCGGTCGCCTTGTCGGGCCCATACGTATACCTAGAGCCGCGATTTTTCCCACGGTCGGAATATGTACTCGGCAAACTATTCCCGGGTAATTCGATCGTGCGTTTCCCTCGGAACGATCCTTCGCGATTGAGCCTTTGCATCCGGGCGACTGCGCCGCTCCTTGCTTCATCGATCATCCGTTTCCACCACTGATGTCCAACAACTCTGGCCAGATCGTTCGAAGAGCGAGCAGGATAGATCACCGTTTTCCTCGGAGTTGGATCACAGAGACGCAATATTCTCGAGAAGATTGCGGATCGACGCTCGTTATCGAGCTGTTGCGGCCGAGGACCAAGGCTGCGGTTATGCTGAATCGATTTTCGATCGCACGCGACGTTATACCCGATCCTCTGACGCGCTCGAATCATTCTCTAATCGCATCGAAACAATTACGGAATCGACTACAAAAAAAGTCGGACGCGAATTAAGAGGCAAGGGGCACCACGTGACATACCTATTCTATGGTATTTATCCGTATTACCAATCGCCTGCGCGGAGAAAGCTGTTTTTTGTGGTAACACTGATGAACATACATATGTATCAGTCTAACGCTTCAATTTTGCTACGATTCCACGTTTTTCCCTTTTTTTTTATTAATGTCTTTATTAAAAGAGAATCTGCTGGTGTTTTTCTCGATGTTTGCTCTACTTTGAGCTTATTTTTCTGTCACAAATAGACATTTTTGACTGATATGATGGGGTACAGCGTGGTGCAGTTAACCTTCCTCTATCAAATGAACCCTTGTGCAGCTCAAAATATGCTCGTATAAGGGAAAAAAGCGACAGCCCGCAAACCCATGTTTCTATACAAAATCTAGTAAGATTCTAGTTACTGTCTAGTTATCACACGTGGTGCCCCTTGCCTCTTAATACACGTGTATTCAAATATACATATGTGAAATGGCACAACGTGTACACCCCGTGGCACAATGTTTCCGATCGGAGCCCTTATTCATTTCCTATCAGTTTTAACTCCATAAAATGACAATTTATACTTTACTTCTAAATTGTGAATGTTTTCTCGAAAATTGTTATCAATGGCTCCGATCGGAAACATTGTGCCACGGGGTGTACACGTACAAAACCACGATCTATACTTCGTTCGTCCCTTAGACCATATATACTATATATGTATACATCTATACATATATGGGGCGAGGGGGATCAGCGGGTGCGCCATGTACCCAGTACACGGAAAGAATGGACAGGATAATTTCAAAGAATTTGGCATTGTATCATAAAATAATCAATTATAAACTGTATTTAAGATACAGACGTTTATTCTGTATGTTTTATTAAGGTATTACAATGAAATATATATAGTAATTAGTATTATATATTAACTAATATTTTAGGAATCGTGCAATATATTTGATTCTGAAGATTAACTTTCGCATATTATGCAGGTTGCAAAATAGTTTATTACATATAAATACATTTACAACATTTGAAGGTAATATTTCTAGTTTTACATAATTTACTTTTACCTCGCTTGTTATTAGTTATTACTAGACTGCGGATCTTTATGCATTTACAAAAAAATTGAGTAGATGAAATTCATGTAGTATATATGATCTAAGGTTTGTCCGTACGCGATTGAGCAGTCTAGCCGCGCGCATTATCTCGAGAACGATTCGGACGCAAACAAGTGAGGCGACCGGTATACGTCACTTAGGATCGTTGATGACTTGAAAAGAGTCGCGGATCGGAGTTCCCGCGACACATTTCAGTTGATTGGGTCTTCCCGAGTAAGAAAGACATGTGGCTTGACGATCCCGAGGCACATTTCACCGGACACACCGATGACCGGCACCCGTTGCCGGCTATTGTGGGCGTCAGGACAATGGAGCACGAAGATCTGATGTTCCTCGAGAAGCTCGTGTGTCCGTCCACGTGTAGCGTATTCGGCGACGTACACCTCGGACGTATCTAGTACCTATCCAATAACTATCCCATCGAATAATCAACCGGACGGCTGGTTGCCACCGAGATCACAGAAAACGTTGCGTTTCCAGCGAGGCGAGCTGTCTGTCGGTGGTCCAGTGGAACGAGAAACACGACCTCGTCTCGGGCATGTGTCTGTGCAATTATCCTAATGTGCCGGCGGTGACTCCGGAGGACTGGCCGAGCTGGCTACAAACGCTATACCGGTAAACCGCGAGACCGCATACGAGTATATTGCTCGAAGAAGGACTAAATTGTTTTATCCGATACGTTGACATTCGGCGATATTACTAATCTCAAGAAAAACATCCTGTAAACAGGAGCCAAGTTCTCTACGGCCCACAGTGGGCCATTTATCCAGTTTAGTGCGCCAAAACTATTGCAACGTTATTAATAGTGTCAAAATCATAATATTATACATCAGTAAATTCGTCTTAACACCAGCTACAACATTATCAAATCAAAAATACAATTTAATATTTAAAAAATCGAAGCATCATTATTTTTTTCTTTTAAACAAAATTTTTTCAATGTTTTTTATATTGCAATTTATACATGTATGAATACTGTTAAACTTTTATTTGAAACATTTTTTTGTCAGATTTAGAGAAATTGCTATTGCAAACAAATTTCATACGTATAGCTGTGGTAAAGGTTTAAACACAAAGTCTAAATGCAAAAGTCTAAATTTGTAAATAAGTCACAAGAATTTGCCAATTTTTTATTGAAGTGGATTGCATTAGTCCTAATTTTTGCGGATGAAGTATCATATCGCGCCGAGTTATAACAGGTTTCGGATCTACCAAAATAATTATTTCTCATGAAATAGCAACTAAAAGCAAAAAAGTTTTGAATTTATATCATGTATAATATAAGAATGTTACTGTTTACTAAAAATAATTTCGGTTAGTAACATTTGGTAACTTAGAATTTACACTTTATAGAATGTGAAATAGCTTACAAGAAACGAACATTATGACTGCCAAGATTTCCAGAAACATAAAAATAATCTGAATCGCACAAATTGAAATAAATCTGTAGTTCTGTATTTACTTTGCACTGCTAAATTCATGTTATTATGAATATAAAAGTCGTTGATAATAGCTGAATAATCACAACACATATTCTGATACTCAATATTTTGCAGCAAACGTTCGAGAAACGTAAACCAACGCAACGCAGCATTTGACTTCGTCATTTGTTTTATTGTTGATAATACTAATGCCAGGGGTCAATGTACGTCTCAAGGGAATGTATAGTATATAAAATATTCACGAATTTTTACATTTTTTTACCTTTAGTTTCGGACTTTTTTCCTCCTACTTATACTATCTGGCCCACTGTACGGCCGTAAAAAGCTGTGAGATCGATGAAAATACAGCCAACGTTCGTTAGCTTAGAAATACCTCTTGCAATACTGAAAAAAAGAGTTTATAAAAATTAGTTTAAAAGAACGCTATTTAATTTTTCAAGAGTTACATGGAGGGCTAAATTATTCACACTTGACCGCTACCTAACATCTTTTATGGCCGTTGGTTTAAACAGTAACTGTCAGTCAGTCAGTGAGAAATTCAGCGATTTTTGAGGTCCTATATCTCGGAACCTGCTAATGTTGGAAGATTAATGTTTTTACATGCCTCTAAAAAACGGCTAAGTTGTTTCGTGTAAAAGGAGGTAGCGCGAGAACTTGGCTGGTTGCACTAATCGTGCACTTAGATAATCACAAAGCGAATCTTTAAAGCGAACATGTTAAATAAATTCAATCTTTTAATGTCTACAAGGCGCCTTGGGCCAGCTACATTTAGTGCTAGGTAGGTTTCGATTTGAAACGGCCAGGGTCTGGAATAAGTGGTTCCTTTGTGCAACGCGGTTTAAAAAGCTTGGACCGATCTTTATGCAAATATACTCGTATGCGCGAGCTCTCCGGGGGATCAAGGTCAGGTCTCGCGGGGCGTCTCACCTACGCTCACCGCAAAAAGGGTTGAGAACATGACGGAAAGAAACTCGCTGTTCGTACACTTCCTCGCGTGGGACCACCGGTACACCGGCCGTTTCTTCGAGGAGCTCATGACTGGGGTGTTCGACGCTGCCTCGCATCTGCTGCACGTGATCCTCGTGCAACCTCCGCGGACTATACTAGGTGACCCTCTCGAACGAGTCGAATCGATTTCCGATCGAGAGGACAGTCAGCGGAAAACTGTTCTCGCTGACCTATTCCAGAGGACGTGTTCGAGAACCAGATGACCAGAATTCGACCGACGTGCTTTTCGATGTCGTGCGGGCCGCAGAAGTTGCTCGTGGCCTTCAGGCACGCGGTGATACCGAGACAGAAGATCCGGAGGGTCGTGTGAGTAACTCTTCGATTCATCCGTCAACTTGAACGGAAAGTCCCAGAGGAATCACGCTGATCGACGTAATACGAATTTATGATTTCGGCGCAAGGTTCGATCAATTTTACACAAAGCAGCAAATGTATTGCATTTCTTAGTGTTCGTTTATATGTTTTTTTTTCCTTTTTGTTACGCAGCAAGTAAGTACATTAATTTTGTTGATTCTTTGGATCGACCTGGCTGTGTTTTAAATTTATTTGCCATATTATAATTCTTTTGCATTATTTTTAGACACAATACATGTTCTTTATGAAAATGATCAACATAGGGATCGAAACGTCAAGATACATATATAAATAATTGCACATTTGCTGCTTTGTGCAAAATTGATCGAACCTTGCGCCGAAATCATAAATTCGTATTCACATTCCGATCGAGAAACAAACTTCACCTTGATCGACGTAATAATGTGTTTGAAGTCTATAAAGTCTACGAATTAGTGTGATCCATTTAATAAATTCGGAACAGAGAAGAGGACAACGATGTAGTGATACCGCTGATCGACAAAATAATATTTAAAGTCTATGAACCAGTGTGATGCATCTAATAAATTCGGAACAGAGAAGAGGACAACGATACAGTGATACCGCTGATCGACCAGGAGTCTACTTTGCTGAAGGAGCTCTACGGGGAGTACTACGTCAGCGAGATGGTCCGCTACCCGACCGATTTCCGGCAATTGATCGTCTCCGAGGACCAGGGGGGCCTGGCCACCGGTGTGATGTTCCTGAGCAATCGGATGGACGTCGACATGCTCAACGAGAACTTCGAGCTAGCCCTGTACAACGGCCTGAGGAAGCCTCACAAGCACGACGTAATCCCTGACGAGAGCTTCGAGCCCGCGAGCAAGACCTTCTGCTCCGTTTTCACCGAGCAGCCTGTGGAAACACTGTACAGTCCGCAGAGAATATTTTCACATTTAACCCTTTAGTGCTGAAATTTGTATTTAAAAAAGTATATTTTGAAAAGGGTCTAGCCGACTAAGCATGGTGAATCGGCCCCACGCCGGGTTTTTATTGAAATTGTGTGGAAAACATTGCTTTTAGGTTGAAAGATAACCCCCCCAAAATTTCAAGTATCTAACCCTTCGTATAAGTATGATATGAGGGTAAATACCCTTAACCCTAAATCATTTTTTTCTCGGTTGTTAATTAAGGTATTCTCACAAAAAAATACGAAAATACTCGTATTTACGTCCTTCATAACATATTTTTTTTCACAATTGTGATCAAATTATTAAGGGTAGAAAAAAAATATTTAAATTTTTAGAGGTAGGAATTTCAAACAACCCTTCGAGTGACCACTTTCAAAAAATTCAACAACAATGTTCTGTTACCTATCTAATACGTACAAAAGTTGCAAGATGGTCGGAGGGGTGGAACAATTTCAATAAAAATCCGGGGTGGAGCCAATTCACCATGCTGATTAGTCTGTTAGACCCTTTAAGCTAAATAAAATATGTACATAATTTAAAAAAAAACAACAAATAACGGCAAGACTTTTAAGTACCTTTAAGCACTAAAGGGTTAATATCCAATTTTACAATTTAATCTGCTCGATATCCAGCTGTGTCTGCAATGTTTTCCGCTCGGCAGAGATGAGTTTCCGATCATGACCTCTTCGGATAAGAGCACAGAGGTCCTCGAAGAAGTTGCAGAAGGTAGTTCTTCCAGTTTGTGTGCCTACGATGTGAATACAGCAAAAACGTCAGAGTCTGCTACTACTGATGACGACGATCAATCCTTTAACCTGTGGAGCATACTGATGCACGGAATAGTAGACTCTACGGACGATATTCCTCGTGAGTTTTCGTCGAGAGTATCCTATTTCCAACTGGTTAAAATTATTTAAGCAAGAATGGAACGTCTGTTTGGCTCCTGTCTCTTGTGATTGGAGCAGGAAATTTGTATTCCTAGGTAACAAAGGAAAGGACGTTTGGATTAAACCGACACACGAGAAAACTGAAGATATAGAAATCCAGTTGCCTCCGCAACCGATTTATCGCGGCCAGCCTAACGCATTCGTCGTCGAGGTGTTCGCGTTCGACGATCATGTGAAACGCGGCTGCAACACAATTTTCTTCGATGCTGCTTTCGAGTGCTTCCCAGATAGGGATTACTGCACGATTTTGATACCCACCGCTCATCCGGAGCTCGCCTTCCTTAGGAACTTCGTGGTGCGATTTCAAATTGGTCAAATCTGGTGTCGCACTGTGGTCTGAAAGTCAGTTCTAGCGCGAATAAATTAAAAAAACAAACTAACGTAAATCTGTTAAAATTTATACTTGTATCATAGTTTGATATGTATACTACAATAACAAAAGCAAAATTAGTAAATCACATCACCGTATTATTGTTGGCAAGACTGTCAACATTCCAGTAAGCATATTTTATTTTCCTGCGTTGCTGAATTGCCACAAATTATAACTTCAAAATTCTTCCGACAGTGAATCATAATTTTCTATACTATATTTGTAACACTTAATTATTATATTAATAAACAAGTAGTCAGTATTGTAAATTATGTTTTATTTACTTTACTAAAATATTTGAAAGTAATTTTTACACAAAATGTCAATTTTTTCCTCGCACAATAATTAATTCGCGCTAGAACTGACTTTGAGACCACAGTGTGTCGGTGTAAACCGTGTCGAGGAAAGTGTCGGTGATTTCCGTGGGACCCCAATTCGACACAGTTTTTCCGAAATAAGTTATGCTTATTACAAATACCGCGGATGAACGTCCGCAATCGTGTTTGAACGCCTCCGAAAATCCTTCAGAGAGTACCGGTCAGATGTAACAGAGATTTTCCGATGGCTCTGTACGTGACGCATCGAGCTGCTATTCTGGGAGACATTAGTACGCGTCGGGCTGGTCCTCAGGATCGGGATGCTGTTCGGACATTGTTGCAGAAGATCCCAAAAGGAGAGACAATTTTGGAAGATTTCGACGAGGCTGTTCGAACGAAGAGATCGGATTTGTTCTGCTATCTGTTCGTGTGGAATGATAATGTCGTTGGTGTGACGATCTTCTGGTAATTCGTATCGATACTTAGACTGTCAGCTTAGCCAGGGGTCGGCAAACTTTTTTTAGAAAGGGCCAGATCGCACAATTTAGGCATGGAGGGTCGTAGAGCAACAAAAAACCAGGAGTTTCAAATATTTTTTAATATAAAGTGGTATTTTCACATAAGTTTTTTATTTTACTGATTTTTTTATTTCACATGATTTGATTTATATTGAATTTTTTCATGTGAACAACAATATTAACCTCGCGGATCCCTGTTTGCCGACCCCTGAGCTCAGTAAACATCAAGTGTTGATCTCGTGCTGACAAATGCTTGCGTTGCTTGATCAGCCTGGAGAAGGACGTGACGTACATCAGAAGGCGTTTCCACGTGGAGGATTACATCTCGACGAAGCACGTGGCTCAGGATGCGTACGGCTGCATCATTCACTTCGTCCTGATGCCGATCTTCGGCATTCACCTGCGCCACTTCTTCTGCGAAATCAGCCGCCAGAGTGGCCTGATCGTTTTCTACTATCGCCTAACTGAAAAAATGATGAGCGCTCTTGTAAATACAACCATAAAACAATTCGTTGAAGCTTCTACCTTCTTTAAGGGGGTAGACGCGTTTTTTCAGGATTGCAAGGGTGCGGAATGGGAGTTTTCAGTAGTGAAAAACGCTAGATAAAAGTAACAATTGATAGAACCTATGCGCCGATATCATTAATTTATGCATAATTTGCATTATTTGGAAGCACGAAACGTAGTTATTTTCATAAAGCTGTGGCAGCTGAATGCTACGAATAATCCAAATAATTCAAATTACGCAGAACAGGACATTCGAGGGCGATCGCGATTAGATTGATCTTCTCTCTAGCTCTGACTACTAAAAAAACCCATCTTCCTTTATCGAGAAATGAGAAGGCAGATCCAGCACCCTCGGAATCCTGGAAACAACGAGTCTACCCCGTTAAGATCCGTAAATCCCGCTTTTAGACGCGCTCGCAGCCTTTGCCGGTTTGTTTGAACTCGATGGTCCATGTGCAGCCTCGAAGAAGGATCGAGTACAGATTCCGAGGTCTCGTGGAAACCGATCAGCCTAAAATCGAAAGCGAACCGTTCTCGGTGTTCATGACAACTCCGAGAATGATCAGCGACACCAGTTTGGTGCACGACACGAAGATAGTGGTGATAGGAGCCTCGGAGTGTGGCGTGGCTCTTCTCGAACATCTTGCTTTCGGGTAAAAGAATTGAGAAGTGTCGGAGAGTCGAGAGGTGTCTGGAGAAACGGAAAATTTTCCAGGGCCCCGCACGAATCAACTCGGTACGCTAACGTCACGCTGATATCGCCGCATGGGTTGCCTTTCGAAAATGAACGGAGCTCCGCGGTTACGAGCATGATTCCCTTTCACGGCCGCTATTGCCCCGAGCATCGTCGTTTGGTTGCCGCGCGTTCTTGGATCAACGTTGTCTACGGCACCGTGGTCGAGATTAACAGGTAGATGGCTGCCTGGACAAATTACTATTCACGCTGAGCACCATGCAACAAAGTTGTACAAATCATGCTGCCTCGAGTTTCGCTTCAGACAGCTTCCAAAGGCTGCCTCGCGATAAGCGAACACGCTTTAACGTCGTCCTTGGAATCTTCAGGATGTTGTATATTGTAACTTGCGTTATTTTCTTAGATTATTCTATAACTAATTTTTGTATTTTTAAATAATCACTTATGAATAATTAAGGGTAATTGTTTGTTTGTTATTCTCGATCGTAAATCGTTGTTAACCAATATTTTCTAATGATCTCGGCGCCCAGGTTCGATCTGTTATTTGATAGACATGTTAAAGTTTCTATTAGCTATATTTCTAATGAATTTTGGAAATCTATTGCAAGATCTGCATTTTAATAAGTATAATTTTCTATTGCTTACTCTTGCAATTGACAGATTTATGTTGGACCATTCCTTTAGTGTCTTAACAGTTTCAAATCCAAACCGTCTTTTCAGTGACGCATAAAAGCTTGTGTTAGTTGTTGAAGTTTCGCCTTGCATGATAAATGTTTGTTTGTTATTATCGATCGTAAATTGTTGTTAACCAATATTTTCTAATGATCTCGGCGCCCGAGAATTTTACGATCGAGAATAATACAAGTATCCGGAATACAACATAAATTTTGGGAAGCGAATGAGACTGAGAGAGAGAATGCTAGAGAAAATTTAATGGTTTGTATACAACAAGGAAAGAGAAACATGTGACGGTGATGAATCGAGGAGAGATCGCGTACGACTACCTGGTGGTTACCTGCGGGCTGCAGTACCAGAAGCCACAGTTCCAGGAGGAGTTAGACATGATCAAAAGA
The DNA here is from genome assembly GCA_028455615.1 of Lasioglossum zephyrum. Lineage (NCBI taxonomy): Eukaryota > Metazoa > Arthropoda > Insecta > Hymenoptera > Halictidae > Lasioglossum > Lasioglossum zephyrum. The sequence goes on along the minus strand of CM052332.1, from coordinate 17,360,702 downwards.
GGGTAAAAAGCAAATCCTCAACCGACAATATTTATTTTCCGTAAAGATTCGCTGTCCAATCGACGTGCCATGGTTTGGAAAGCCGTTTTTCATGGTCAAAAGTGAAATTTTCAAGATTCGAAATCCAAATTATTATTCATTTTAGATTATACTACGCTGAGATATTCCGCGAAGACAAACTCAAAATTCTTTTGATAAAACCACGGGATCACCTCGATTTTTTAAATGTCACTATGTATATTTCCGACTTGGTAATATTATTTCTGTCAAAAATAGACATTTTTGACTCATATGATGGGGCACAGTGTGGTGCAGTTAAGCTTCCTCTATCAAAGGAATCCTTGTGCAGCTCAAAATATGCTCATATAAGGTAAAAAAGCGACAGCCCGCAAACCCATGTTTCGATACAAAATCTAGTAAGATTCTAGTTACTGTTTAGTTATCACACGTGGTGCCCCTTGCCTCTTAAAACACTTTTGGCCACGAGAAGCGAGGTTTCCAGATGATAGCGAGCCGTGGCAACGTCTGACACGTCGTCTCTCGCGGGCAGAGAGTGGACAGAGCAAGAGCAGCCCTGGAACTGTTCAACGATCAACGATGACACGCAAGCGGCGACTTGCCTCGAGAAGATTCGCCTATTGACCAACAACTTCGTAGACGAAAGTGAGACAACTGGATTCTATCTTCTTCAGAGAACACAGCTGTAACTGCGAACACTTTTAGAGAGGATCGTCCTCTACGGACACAACATCGACTGTTACTGCACTCTTCAGGGTCTCCTCGAGTCTGGTATAAACGGTTCCTGGATCACTTTGATCGAGCCGCCGATACGGCCGTGTGATTCCCACGAAAGTGTCTTCTTCAACGACTGCGAAGTACGAAATCAAAACAAGATAGATAGATAGACAAGGATAATCGTTTTCCCGGAAAGGTGCTGACTCGAACCGTTCAAGGTGCACGCTATGGTGATGACTCATATCTTGGAGAGCGGCGTGAAGCTTCTTCAGGAATGGGAGCTGATCGATTGGTACTTGCAGGACTCGAGGAAAGAAGGGATGATAGAGGCGTTGGTTCTCCGGTCGAAGGATAGTATAAAGATAGTGCAATGCGACGCTCTGATTGCGTTTCACGAGAAGACTATCGACCCGAAGATATTTTTAGGTGACTAGAAGGAAATTTTCATTGAAGTCATTGAACGAAGTACCGATGATTTACGAGCGAAGTTTCTTGATCGATGCGTTTCAGCGTTCTGCAAGGCTGGCTTGATGTACGACGGCCTGCTGGTGATAGACTCCGAGTTCCGGACCAACGATCCATTCGTTTTCGCAGCGGGGAACAGCACGAAGTACAGCCGGAAGTTGTACGCGTCGTTCTGGCAGCACAGATACTTCAACGGCGTGGAGATTGGCGAGAGAGTTAGTATAAGCGAAGCACAATCTTCGCCGAATGCTAAAGTAAATTCGTTGGTGAAGCTGGCGAAGGTGCTGCGATCGATAATCGTGAAGCAACAAAGATACGGCGAGAAGGCCGTTAAGCGGTGCAAGCACAAGAAGAAATACTTCCCTTTCTCGTCGTTTCGCGCACCGATCATCGTGGCCTGCACTCTGCCAGGTGGATGTCGGTTTCTGCACGTCCACCAACCTGGCAAGATACCGACGAACAAAAATTCGTTTCCGGTCGACGCTGGTAAGGAAATGGTCACTGGAAGCTGCGACTCCGAGATCGGCTACTTCCGTTTACGATTGAACCACTACGACACTGTGGAGACGATCACTTGCTTCAGCAGAAAGGTACAACCCGATTTCGATTCGAAAGTATTCATTGAAAAGTACCTTTTCAGGACTTCGAGGTCCACCAGATGATCCGACTATACGGAAAGCACGAGAGTCTGCTGAACCAATTGAAAACGCGGTTCCAAGTAAGCGCACGCCCTATCGATCTCTGTCTCGTCTTCGAGAACGTATTAACGATGGGTCCCATGGAAATCACCGACACAAATTTCCCCGACACAGTTTTTACAGAAAATATTTCACCGACAACGCCTTTAACTGAAAACGAATTTGATCGACAACGAATCTAAAATCGTTGGCGGTCAAGTTCATTGTTTTCGATTAACCCTCATCCACACTACGTGGTACCCGCGTACCTATTTCAAATTCATTCACATAATATTCAATATTTTTCAATTAATATGTCCTTCATCTTTTGTGACATCTCAAATCTACTTTAGATGAATTAATATCCTTGGAATTAAACAAAAATTTTATACAACATTTCACAAAAAAAACTCCCAAACCTTGTTTTTCGCATTCGCTATGATGAGGGTACCCGGGTACCACAAGGCTCAAGTAGGTAAATTAGATTCTATACAAGTTTGATTTATAGTACAACTATTTCTCAGTACAAATTTTATTGTTTCAAAATAACAATCGAACTACATGTCACTACAAGTAATACATTTCTCCACTTTTTGTGTATGCTGCACACATATTGGTCTTTTAGCGAAGACGTGCCATAAAAATCTCCAGGTCATGCGGGGCCAGCTACCAGGTATATGCATGAACCTGAGGTAGATGGGCCCGTCGCGGACCAAGGGCCCTCGCTGGGGCCTGGTAGCGACGATGACGCTACAACAGTATGCAGCAACCTATATGGGTACCCGGGTACCTCTTCATGCAGAATCGTATAAAAAATTACCCGTGTGGATGAGGGTTAATGTGTACGAACTAATGTGTCCAGAACCAATTCGAAAAATTAATGGCATTTTGGAAAGGATTTAATATCTGGACATTATGAAGGGAACCATGATACCTTATGCACGTGAATATATGGGAGACAATTTCATCTTCTGTACAGAGAATTTGATGTACACGTGAAAGACTCCTGATAGCTGGCCCCGCATGACCTGGAGATTTTTTATGGCACGTCTTCGCTAAAAGACCAATATGTGTGACAAAAAGTGGAGAAATGTATTACTTGTAGTGACATGTAGTTCGATTGTATTTTGAAACAATAAAATTTGTACTGAGAAATAGTTGTACTATAAATCACAATTGTATAGGATCTAATTTGCCTACTTGAGCCTCGTGGTACCCGGGTACCTATTTCAAATTCATTCACATAATATTCAATATTTTTCAATTGATATGTCCTTCATCTTTTGTGACATCTCAAATCTACTTTAGATGAATTAATATCCTTGGAATTAAACAAAAATTTTATACAACATTTCACAAAAAAAACTCCCAAACCTTGTTTTTCGCATTCGCTATGATGAGGGTACCCGGGTACCACCAAGGCTCAAGTAGGTAAATTAGATTCTATACAAGTTTGATTTATAGTACAACTATTTCTCAGTACAAATTTTATTGTTTCAAAATACAATCGAACTACATGTCACTACAAGTAATACATTTCTCCACTTTTTGTGTATGCTGCACACATATTGGTCTTTTAGCGAAGACGTGCCATAAAAAATCTCCGGGTCATGCGGGGCCAGCTATCAGGTATATGCATGAACCTGAGGTAGATGGACCCGTCATGGACCAAGGGCCCTCGCTGGGGCCTGGTAGTGACGATGACGCTACAACAGTATGCAGCTACCTATATGGGTACCCGGGTACCTCTTCATGCAGAATCGTATAAAAAATTACCCGTGTGGATGAGGGTTAAATGCATTGTCGGCCAAAGTTATTGTCGATAAAAACCGCGTCGGGGAAATTTGTATCGGTGAATTCCATGAGGCCTGTTAACGATACCTTAACGCATCAGGATTCGTTGATCTCGGACTTCTTCGCGTACTTCCGGGAACCGTGGGCAACGGCGCTCTTCATCGACCGATTCGACTGCCTCCGGATGGAAAACCGAGCGACCCTCTTATCGAAAACGGTAAAGACGTAGAGAAATCCGAGAAAAGAAAGACGTAGAGAAACAGAGCAAACGTTGAAAGGTTCTTTGAATAGGTGGTTCCCGGGCAGTCGTTGATCGAGGACTGTATTCGCGCTTTCCAGAAGTCGAACTGGAAAGAAGTAAGCGATCGAAATCATCTTTATCCTCCGATTCGTACTTACGTATTCCTACTTTCGTGCGTCTTCAGATGGAGGATACCGATCATCGACGTATCGTCGCGAAATACGCAGGATCGGTGTACCATCAACAGTTGGAAGAGAAGCTGTTGCAGTTCCTGCAGTTCTGCGAAGAGGATGCACCGGTTTACTGTACTCCTGGCAAGCTGCGGGAGTTGTACGCCGACCTGGAGGAGAGTACTCTGTACACGACGCTGTGCTCCAGACCGTGTCACGCTTTCTCGAGCAACGAAAACGCGAAATAAACAACGACGACCACGACACGACGGCGATCCGATGTCTTTTCCACGAGATTTCTGCGATTTTCTCCGGTTCTGCGGGGAAACTTTGTGGGGAAACCGGGCAGATACACGTCCCATATCCGTGGAAACCGCGAACACGAGCGCCGATCTTGTTACGGCTCGGCGAGCAAACTTCTGTCTTGGACGACGGGGCTTGGCCGATCGGAAGCAGTTCGTTCCCGATCGCCTGCGCTCGTCCGTGTTCGCCGCTACTTTTATTTTGCATGCGATCCGATCTGTAGGTCAAGTTTAACATTCCACGAAGCTGCCCCGCAAAGGCGGCTCAAGGTGGACGCCCACGCGGCCGCACGCGCAACGACAACAAACACCGCGCGCCACAGAAATGTCACGGCTAACACGGAACCGATTCTCTCTTCTTTACTCTCTTCGGCTTATCAGACCTGTTGTGCTCCATCTCGCGATCGGCCTCTTATTGCGCAAGAAACCGTATCATTCGAAATCAGTTCTATCGCATCAGCAACGAACCTGACACCATCGATTATGTACCTAACAAAAGTTTCGTCTTTTAGGGTTGGATAGCAACCCGAGGGCAGCCGACACTTTCGCTAGGAAACACGAAGAGTCTGCGACGGTACTTTTCAGCTTAATGGATCGCCAGTAATCACAGCGTAAATTCATCCCGAGGAGAGAACGGGTTCGGTCGGCTTTCTCTATTCGGCTCCCCGTGATATCGTCAGTTTTTTCTTCCGCGTGATCTAGAAGATTTATCGCCGCGCATAAACGCGGTTTACCCCTCGCGAGAATCCCACCGCGGTCTCGAGCAAATTATAACGACGCTCGTAACTCTCGACGCACGCGTTACGATCCGTTTCAATTTGCCAAAGAAGCGAATCAATCGCAATTTACGCCCACGCGTGGCGCACCGCGAGCTTGTTTATCGCGTTCCTCGGGCTGTACAAAGGCGAGGTACACGGCTGCACGTAGTTGTGCTCGTGGTAGAGTAACGCCTGTCGGTACTAAAAAGAGAAAGGGGTCGCGTTGCGATTACAGCGGTGACCAGAAAGCGGCCAAATATCTTTCCTCTTAATCGACGAGGTGATTCAGGAGCGGAAACGGCACCGTATAATTAACCGTTTTGGCAAGCGATTCGGCGGGAAGTCACGTCAAAAGATTCGCGCACTTGCCCTCCCTCCCAGCCCCCCTCTCAAGGTTGAACTTCTCCCACGTGTGTACGCATCGATTTACATTTTTACATTATTACCTGCGGCGACACGGGGATCGCACAGTATCAGTCGTGCCGTGGACCTCGTGCGGACAAACGAATCTTATCGAACCTATTATCGACTAGGACGACTATCAGCTAGACACGATGAGCAGACCGATCACCTCGTACTTCTACGAGAGAAAGTGCTACCTGTGCGAACATCGCACCGTTTACCCTGAGATCCCTCCAGCGCCGAAGAGAACACCGCGAAGAGTCACGTTCACGTTCGCCGAGCCGAGTAAGTGCGACAAAATCATCCCCGCAGGATCTGGAACGGAATCGAAGCCTCTCGCAGCCACTGCCTCTCATTCTCCCATTCATTTCGCATTTGAAGATCTCACGAGGAATATACAAAGAAAAGGAACAATATACGCTGATCAATTTTTACTTAGAAGCAATTCTGCAATTTAATTTGAATTTGACAAATTGCAGAATTGCTTCTAAGGAAAAATTTATTGAGTCGGTGCGTCGAGAGCATTAACCCTTTGCACTCTCGGAGCTATTGTAATTGGAAAATTAAACATTTCTTCCTAGCTGAAACAATTCAATTCTATATGATTTTTTTTTTCATTTTATGGGTATGGAATTGATGTAATACCTCGTATTATTATTAGAGCTCGGACTTTTACCTGGGTACCCGAGTACCCATGAAATACTCGGGTAAAGAAAAACTACCCGGGTATCTCATGAGACAGCCGAGTATTCGGGTACCCGGGTACTCGGCTAGAGTACTCCTAATTTGATAATTAAATAATCGACTTTTTAATTATTCCCCCTAAAAACGCACGAATTGCTTTGTAAATGTTAACAAAATCTAATATATATTATTTCATGTAATAATAAAAAAACTATTTCATATAATCAGGTATCTCATGAGTATACTTAACATTTTATGCATTTATGGCATAAATGATTTTGTGCAATTTAAAATAATAAAGAAATTAAAAGAACGTTGATATATTAATATAAATTTATTCAAATCGTTCAAGAGAATAGGTAACCGTAATATATCGTCTGCTTTTTTCTATTGATGCGAACGATTTTTATTTTGCATGAAGACCCGCAGTGTATTCATGAGATACCCGGGTATTCGGGTAATTTTTGTTTACACGAATACCCGGGTATTCGGGTAATGCTGTTTACCCGAGTATCCGGGTACCCGAGTAATTTTTGTTTACCCAGGTATCTCACGGGTAACCCGGGTATCCGGGTATCTCATAAGTCACAGCTCTAATTATTATTATTGAGGGTAGTATTAAATTATTATGCAAAATGTTATATTATCGAAATTTTTATGGGTATGGAATTGATGTAATACCTCGTATTATTATTATTGAGGGTAGTATTAAATTATTATGAAAAATGTTATATTATCGAAATTTATAGAAATGTTTAGTGGTGAGTCTTCCTCTAGAGTGCAAAGAGGTGATACATATTTTATAAAGAAATATACTATCGATAGAAAGGAACGTTTAATATACTGCACTCTTCGGTTGTCATTCTATGCACTTTCGTTTCGTTTCGACTTGAAAGATCGCGGGGAAAACAAACACGGACCGCATCGTCGCTCGGCCGTTGCCAGCTTCGTTATTTACGTTGCCGTGGAATCGGAGGATTTGAATCGTATCCAAAAGCGCGGAGACCCTGAGCCCGGGTCAATGTCGCGCTATTCTGGTTACTGGTTCGCGCCGCCATTAAACGAGAGCCCGAGGACGTCGGTTTCTCGTGGCTGAAACGCGAGCGAATCTGCAAATAACGATTCGCGGACTGCCAACGGTGTATAACTCCGACGGGCTTCTGTCTCTCGGTAATAATTGAACGTGTGTTACGAGTACATGCACAAATTGAAAAGTATCTAACAAAGATATTCTAGGTCGGAGATAATATCTGAAATCACCGATTTCGATGACCTTGAAGCATATTAAAACTCCACGTTTTGAATAAGTTTTTCCTTCGAAATCGTTGGTGGCCGGCTTCACTTTCGGAGGTATTGGCAAAAAACTTTTGGAATTTACAGTTAACGCTAGTTGCTTACACGAGTAAAGAGAATAAACCCGTACATCTTCTAAATCATAGGATACAACGGACAATACAAAGACGTGCAAATTGGATTTTGAAATTTTTGTTTAGACCTAATACATTCGGAGATATTCAATAAAATAGGATTTTCCACCCCAACTTTGAAAGCAACTATCACCCCCTCAACATGAGGGGGCTATCTCAGCCGCTATGAAAAAATACGTGTCAAATATTTTTTTATGTTCTGCATCATAGCAAAATTTCATTAAAATCGGCGTGTTGCGATTGGGTAACCTCCCTTGTAAGTATAGGATGGAATTTTACTTGCTTGCACTCCAGGAGTTTGTAGTTCCTCCTCGAAACTAGAGAGTCTCTCGCTTCCCTGGGTTGGAATGGCCCAGAAAGCTAGTGCGTGAAGCATTTTACCACCCTGCCCTAATAAACAATATAAAAATAGGCATTTGATTTACCGTATATGGTAAGAAAACTTGACTTGTAATGCTGGGTTAGATTTGATCCTAAATCAAAGTCTGCCTGCGATGTTTTAAGGACACCCATACGAATTTGCAAATATCTCGTAAACTAAAGCCGGGCGCTGAAACACTTTGAAGAGAAATGTGGCTCAGAATGATGTCCATGAGAACATACACCCCGTGGCACAATGTTTCCGATCGGAGCCATTGATACCGATTTTCGAGAAAACATTCACTATTTAGAAGTATAAATTATTACTTTATGGAGTTAAAATTGATGGGAAATGAAAAAGGGGCTTATTGAAGAATGAAAAAATAACAAAATAACATAAGCTGACATTTATTATGGCAAAGAAACGAACAAATAAACAAATTATTACTGAGGAAAAAGTTTCCGATTGATACAACTGCTGGAAAAAAGTTTCCGATTCGATTTACACTGTCCAACACCAAATTTGTTAAACAATTGCAGTTGGATGATTCCTATAGAGTATTTTGCACTAGTCCGAATCTGTCCTCAATTTTTCTCCTAGACGCACAGTTTTTAAAAAACTTAATTTGAATGAGAAAATGTATTTTTCAATTTTAAACAAATATTGTCATGTTATTATACAAGATATTGCACTATTCTTTTATGAATCTTTAAACATGTTTAAACAATCGTTACAAATGGAGAGACAATCTTTTTACACCAATTTATGCAGATACGTTTATCTTACAAAATAAGGTTGCAGCGGAAAATCGTACTATATCACGCGATAGAGCAGACTTTTATCTTGAGACTAACCCAACCCCAACCCTTTGAAGTTAACAAGTCGACGTTTTTTTCGAACCCGAAAGCAAAATATCTTCACAGGAGCTTCGAGGGGCGGTGGTGAGGGCCCTTTTTTCAATTCACTCACCACCGCCATATTCTCGAGTGCGGCAACTCATGTTCTTGGCATTATGAAATGTCTGAATCCTGAGAGCAGAATAGGTTTGAGCGCAAAGGAGGGGTAAACCTAACGACGCTCCCGGTCTGATTAGCCAGACGACCGTCGATCTCGTGCGTGACGATGGCGTTCAATGTGAAACAGGATTCCACTTATTTACGTAATAACGGCCGTTATTATACAACTATTACGATCAGCACGCCTCCGCAACATAAGTCGCCGTTGATCATGGGAGTAGCACTTATGTAACGAATGTCAGTTTACCGGGCCGTTGAGTACTCGCGCCTTTATGGTGGAGCGGCGCGCGCGTTCCTCCGCCGTAAAAGGGAATATCCGAGACCCATATTCGCGGCACGTCGCGCTGATTCACGGGTCTTTTGTCACGAGAAGTGACAAATCGACACGGCCCATAGTGCGGCATGTAAATGGACATTCGAGACAAAAATCATAACTTCTAAACTAATCAATTTTTCACCTAAGTACCTTAATAATTTTTTAAAGGAATACAAAGATGCATCGATTAATTCACCAAAAATACAAGGCTCCATTAGTAAAAAAGTTTATTCTAATTTTTTTTAATGAAGAGTTTTTTTATGATTAGTTGTTATTGCAATTTGTCGTCAACTGTATACTGTACAACTTTTGTTGGAAATATTTTTTAATTATATGGTTAAATTTAATTATATCTACTGTAATGCATAATTATTTACTTCAACCAAATCGCGATTTCGAATGCATTTCTCTAACAAAAATTAAGTAACATCGAGTCTTGCAATTTATCACAGAAAAAAAATATATAGCAATATACTACAACATCTTGTTGATACAGAACAGCCAAAATGATAGGATGTTTTGAGCCTTTTTTTTGTAAATTGCATTTTAAAGAAAAAATACAATTCCTAAATTGCCAGTTAAAATTATGTTACCTCTGGTCAAATTCTCCATATCTAAGTTGTAAGAAACAGTTTAAAACAAAAACGAACCTAAAAGATCAATTAGGCCACGAGTAATCTAACTGTTTAGTATTTATACTACAATAAACTCTTGGCTGTTACTGATCCCCTATTGAATTTCTTGGATACTACTTTTTACATATACAGTCCTTACTTACTGACTGATGATTTTGTAGGATAAAATTAGATTAGAATGGAACCATGATTATTTTGATTTTTGTCCATTGCATGCCGCATTGTGCGGCCTTCTTCGTTCGAATTTACCTTCTTTTTATTTTTTTCAATGCCTGGAAATCTGTTCACGCTAATCTAATCTTTGCATCTCTTTCCCATTGTCGAGTTACCCATACCGGGAGTGTTAGAGTTTAGCAGCTGTTTCAAGTCTAATCTTTTCCACCTTCTGTTCGCTATTGAGTCACCCGTACCGGAAGCGTTGGGAATTAGAAATTTTGCAACGACTCTGCTGGCAACAGTGAACCATCAGGAAGTAATGAAAACTTGTTTTCTGTTCCCAGGAAGAATGCTGAAATCAGCTTCGCCGCAGTACCCTAGCAGGGGTGGATCGGATGTCAAGGTGATTCGCTTGACGGCTGATCAGGAAGCTGTTCTTCAGGAACAGTTCAATCGATGGCCCAGAGCACCGCACACGGCTGACGTCGTCCTACTCGCAGCCGAGACAGGACTTTCCGAAGCTGATGTTGAGGTTCCTATTCTTCTCCTCTTTCCTTCGAACATGGATGCTTTTGCCAATTCTCTCAGATTTTCAAGGAGCCACGTAGAATCTTTCGAGTCCAATCCTCGGTCTGATGATAAATAGCTTCTTTATTTGCGATGACATAGCAAATGTTTATAATGCAATGCAAATGGTATCACAATTCTCCAGTTCATCTTTTCGGAGTTTTCAAGCTCGTCGATATTCCTGATACTCGCATATTCCCTTATATGGCCGTGAAGCAACCTCTGACTTCTAACATTCGTTTCAATTCAATGATGAATAGATATGAGTTCATTTCGTTTCAAAATGTCAAATATCTCGTGAAGTATTAAATTTGTAATTTCGGCGCAAGGTTCGATCATTAAAACAACAGCAAGTTTGCAAATTAATTTAACTCAATGTTTCGATCCCTGTGTGGATCTTTTTCAAAAACTACATTTCTGTATTAGTATTAATTAATTAGTATTAGTAAAATAAGTATTAATTTTTTCAGACACAGAAATGTAGCTCTTGAAAAAGATTCACACAGGGATCGAAACGTTGAGTTAAATTAATTTTGCAAACTTGCTGTTTTAATGATCGAACCTTGCGCCGAAATCACAAATTTAATATTTATTACAATTCCGATCGAAAAAATCTTTCATTTATCTCGTGAAGTGTTAACATTTCGAGGACCTTGGGTGAGCACTTTTATAACATAGGGTAATAAAAGGAATGAATATTCCGTGTTTTGTCGATCGTAGATAATTTTTTCGTTAATATTTGATCGAACCTGTGCGCCGAGAGCATTACCTAAAAATTGTAATAAAAGAAATCGATTAGCTTAATAGAAAAATTGGTGTTGCATTAAAGAATATGAAGTGTAATTGCACTTGGCGGATGCACCCACATATTACCCACATGAATTCTTTTATTTATTGCTGTTCTCCGTTTGTTCCAGGCCTGGTACGCGATTCGTCTGGCCCAATGGAGGAAGGAGCAGGGCCTGGGTGGAAACCTGGGTCTGCATTGATGGCTGGCGTTGCGACTCAACGTTATCGTACCCGTGTACCTGAAATCTTTAATTCGTATACGAACCGCGCGAACCGACAACGATTTATATTCTTCTTGCTTTTTCAGCTTACAAGCGACCGTACTTTGTGTAGTAGAGATCTGTAACGTCAGTTTCGCGACTATCGCGAGACGGCGAGGAGGACCGGCCCGACGCGACAATTTTATTTATGTTAATTGTTAGAGCGAAACGTTCGCCAGAGACGGTACCAAAAGCGACGGCGACGACGCAATATAGTCGTAGTTTCTTAACAGCTTCTTCTCTTTTAACTTTATTTTCGCCGTTGTATCGATTGTGATCGCGATCGGGTTTTAATATCCTCTCGCGATTCGATCCGATCGGTTGCAATGGACAATCGAATATTGTAATTAAAACTATTGTATGTAACCTTGCGGAGATGACATTACCAGCGAGTATTAATCATAGCATTACTCGTTACTTGACGTATAACCCGGGTTAATTACATTACGCCGGCGAAACAGGTACCATAATCGTTTAGATTGCGAATCTCTATGCGCTGATAAAACAAACGACATAAAGATACCCTGTATTTTTATACAATATTGTCTTGGAGGAAAATCTGTTGGTCGACTATTTATTCTGTCGACGTTTTTCAACTGGTAGATCGCGTAAAGATTCACAGTCTAATGATTACACGTCGATGCTTCTGGATAGTTGTACTAATATGACGTGATGTACAAGAGCACACGAATAGAGAGATACGTTTATATAATCCAGTTACTCGAATAAGTGTTACAAAAATGTTCTGCTGAAACAATGGAAACTGTTTTATTAGTCCTATCGTCCGTATATACACAACAATCTCGTACCTTCTATAAACATAGTAACATCTGTCGCCTTTACAAAGTGGACGCGATTCGAAATGCAGCTCGGCCAACGTGTAACTGTAAAAAAGACATACAAAAATTGTTTAGAACAATTCAGTGCGCAACATCTTTGCCAATCGCTTCTTTCAGGGACGCCAGGCCGTCTTTCGCGAGCATTTCCTTTAGTTCTCGCTTGATCTTCGTCACTACCGGCGGTCCTAAGTATGCGAACGACGTGTACAGTTGGACCAGAGACGCTCCAGCTTTGATTTTGTCGTAGGCATCCGCTCCAGTGAAAATTCCACCAACACCGATGATAGGAATGCTTCCTTTGGTTCTGTTGTACATGTCCGAGATGATTGCGGTCGACATATTGGTCAGAGGAGCCCCACTGAGTCCTCCAACCTCCTCTTTCAACGAGCTTTTCAGATTGTTCCGCGTAACTGTGGTGTTGCACAGTATCAGACCGTCCACTTTAGTTTTCTTCTTGAGTATTACATCAGCGACGTCCTGCCTCTCCGACTCGGACAAGTCTGGAGCAAGCTTCAACAATAATGGCTGTTTGCTCTGTATCGACTGTCTCACTTCGTTTATCCTCGTTAACAATATCTCCAAATCCTTCTTGCCCTGCAAGGACCTCAAACCAGGCGTGTTTGGACTGGAGATATTAATTACAAAGTAATCAGCTACATCTGAGAACTTCTTAATGCCGTCAATGTAGTCCTGAGCCGCGTCTTGCATTGTCTTGTTCTTGCCTAGATTTACTCCAACGATACCATGGAAGTCTTTATTGTCTTTGAGCTTTCTTAATCGTTGCCACACAGTGTCGTGGCCTTCGCTGTTAAAGCCGTATCTGTTTACAACGGCATTGTCTTCTACTAGTCTGAACACTCTCGGTTTCGGATTGCCGTACTGTGGCTTCGGAGTAACCGATCCTGAAACATAGTTGAAGATGTTAAATCGAAGATATTTCTGGGAATAGGAAAGAGGACTATTGCAAGGTACGTTACCGATTTCTATAAAGCTGAACCCTATCCTGTGTATGCCTTCTACAGCTTCTGCTTGCTTGTCGAAACCAGCAGCCATGCCTAAGGGGTTATTAAACTGCATACCCCATACATTCATTTCAAGAGAAGATGGATCTTTTGTGGTCTGCTTTCCTACAAGACCCCACTTCAGTATTTTAATGGCAGCATTGTGAGCAATTTCTGGGTCTACCAGTCGAATTAACGGCACAGCATACCTATTGAAAAACTTCTCATCCCTTTGGTATAAAGAAATACCACCGTACAAAGCTATGGCTGTGCTCGTTACTGTCAATAGTGACTTGAGCTTCTCTTTGCCACCCAATCGTCGAGCCATTGTCAAATATAACAGAAGTATCTGAAATTACCGCTGAGGTTATGTGCGATCGTTTTCGCAAACGATTAATAAATGCTTAATAATAATTAAAGTATTACTGCGTACATTGATGTCACAACGTTAAATAACATTTTGATAACGATTTTATTGGAGTATCTATTGTTAATTTGCTTCTACTCAATCGCATGGTGACCAATGGTGACTACATACATAAATGCTATAGCCATCTAGCTTCTAGCTGATGAAAACACATGTTCGATTGATAAATAGCCTTTGTTATCAATGGATGCGACAGATTGCAAAATAACTGATTTCTCATGGTGTTTATTCACGTCCTCATATTGTATGATGTGCGGTTTGCATCATTGTATCGTGCTGAATGAAAGAAATATTTTTTCAGTTCAAACACAAAAGTGATAGCACTGTAGAGGATATAGATAATCTTCTAAATAAAATGACGTGTTACTTCTTTGAAAAATTTATTTTGAATGAATATAATTTGTTATATAAACAGATTCGTTGATAGGTAACCACAAACAAAATAAATGTTAACAAATTAATCGATACAATTATCATTTACAGAAATCTACATTATCTTCTATTTACATCAGAAATCTTCATTATCTACATCCGCCACAGCACGATAATTGACGCGCCACCTATATCAGAAAAGTAAAAAATAGAATGCCATCGACGTAATCTCGTCGGTACGGAAGGCCACTGAGGAGATTCTCGTCGGTAAGAAGGTGAGAAGGCAAATTGTCATGCAACCATCCTGACACCAACGAGAGACTGTTAGTATCGCGTCGGTGAAATCGATTATTATGAATTGTTACATTCTACATCGAACGTATTCCAAGTTAAGCAAATATTTCAGACGATGTTTTAGTGTTGGTTATATCAGATTTACAATATTAAAAGCGAAACTCAAGGACAAAAGATTTATAGAAATATTAAGAAAGTATTGAAGCTGTCACGTCTCACAGTGTGCAAAATGGTCTTTTTAGCTGGACAAAATGAACTTTCAAATCAACAAAAACTAACTGTGCTAATATTATCTAAAATAACCATGTATTAAAACCCTTGAATATTAAAACTGAAAATTCTTTTGTTGTATGTTTACAGAGCGTGTAAACTTCACCTAAAAGGCGGACGCCTAACCTATAAATGAATGGGCACATTGTCATACGCGCTAGAAATATGTTAAAATGTACTAAGGAGTATTTAAATTTCCTATGTATAATGGATATAGCATCTTAAAACAAGTATTTTCATTTTAGTAATTCCAAATTATCAGTAACATTCCTCTATTTTTGTAAAATAAGTGTCAAAGACGGTACTTATATTTTTCCACAGAAACGCCTATGTTACTCCTCTTCGTTAATGAATTAGTATATGCTCCACGTCGGCCCACGCGATGATTTTTACATTATTATACAGTAGAGATTCTCTAGTTTATTGTAGTACCCAATTTGGCTTGCTATTCGTTGCTATACGATTCTAATTTTTACAATGAAGTTACGTTTTTTTACGTTCACGCTCGTGACAATCACAGGCCGGGCCGGGCGCGCGTTCCGAACGCAGCCGATAGTTTTGTTCAGCTAAAAAGGCCATTTTGCACACTGTGCGTCTGCCGACATGTTGCCATAGTCATAAGCATAGTCAGTAAAGAACCATATACATATTCGCTAGATATAAGTTTCCACACCCCGCTACGTTACCAAGACCAGAGTCTCACGTCCGCCATAATTCGCAGTAGTCATGTCTCGCCATAGTTCTCAGTAATCACGCCACGTTATATTTTTCGCAATCTTATTCTCATATCATTTTCGCAATCCCATCCTCATAACCGAACATATCTCACTATAAGCATCCTGTAATAATAGTCGTAACCATACATCGCGCTCCATGGCTCTCGGTCCTCATATCTAAAGCAATTCCCCGTAACCACTGATAACTCTTTTAATAACAACGATGGGATCGACAGGTAAAAGAGCTTCGAGGAGGGCCAAAGAGCGGCAGTTCTAGTTCCGACTTCGAAGCGAACAGTTCTTCTACTTCTTGCGTCCATCCGCCCTCGTGCGGTCTCATCGTTCTCGCGCATTTTTAACATCAGTCTTATTTTAGTTAATCCTCGAATATTGTACTTTTATTTCGTAATGATAATATACTCCCAGTTTTATTAAATGATTCTCGCTTACACCTGCTCTTACACCTCGTGCTTGTGATATTCTCCTTCAATTCATATTCCGTTTGTTTCTGTGTTTGCACCTCGCACGACTGAGCATAATATTGCTCGGTGCGTTCTTCTAGATCCAACGGGAAACGTTGGTAACTATTTGTATTAGGAGAACATGATATCGAAAGAGGTATCCGGAATTCAGTAGTACAACTCAACGACAAGTCAGACGGTCGATTTTTGGCGAAAAGTTTCAAAAACCTCGAAAATTGAACTTTGTATTAGGAGAACATGATATCGAAAGAGGTGGCACGAAAATTCAGTAGTACAACTCAGCATCGTGCAGACATATGGGTAGAATAGGTAATGCGATAACTACAGCTGTTTCTTTTTGACATTATCTTTATTTATTCATTGTATTTTCATACATACAATGTTGAAATTGTACATGTACATAACTTATATTCTAACGCATATACATACATAAACATAAAAGAAATTATCTGCACTTTTATACTATTTACTGAGTGATTGATCTCGTCTGTGGTGATACTACCAACGAGAGACTGTTATCTCGTCGGTGCTTGGGCGTTCTGCCACAGATGGCCCTGTCACACACTTCTATCGGTCTTTTATTATTTTTCATTTTACAATCATTGAAATTACGAGGTTGCTCACACGGAAATTGATTCGATAAATTTCATTATCCGAACACATATTAATCATCAAAATATAAATAAATTGTCATTTTTATAAGCTAAAACATTTTAATCGCTTGTAGTGTTCGGTAAGTTTAGTGCAGTAGCTGGGTAAAATAATATTTTAAATATGTTTCGTTGAGTTTCCGAACTGATCGTTTTACCACTGTTTGAAATCTCGTGTTCTCGACAAACTAATCTGCAGCCTTACTGTGTCAAAACTTGTAAACATTGTTTTACCCGGTGATCATCAGTCGGAGAACCGACAGATAGGACATCGAAGTCTTGAGAATGTCCATGAAGGTCTCCAGGTTCATGACAAAAAAATGGCCAGCCTTTAGTTGAACGGGAGTTCGGGTCTCCATGATGACAAATATGATGTTCCTTGAAAGAAGATAAGGCGCGTAGTACCAGTCGCTGGAGTAGGCCAAGTATCCGACGCCGCCGAATTGATTCTTCGAGTACTCGCCCACGTAACAGTACGCGAATGTTTGTGTCAACAGGGTACTGATCGCTATGAACGTTTTGATCACCATAGGAATGTTGTTGACTTGCACAGAAAGAAGGAACTGGATTCCTGGGAACAACGGTACCTTGATCACAAATCCCCTATAGCTTTTTATCAGAGATCTTGAGATCTACAATTCATTCAATCAATATTACAGCAAAGTCGTCATCTAAGCCGATACTCGGATCTGTGCTGTGACATAGGTAGTGCAGGGGTGCTATATTTTCTGGCCGAAAACTTACTGCACGCTGTTAATTAAACCACTAAACACAGTTGAAATGATATCGCGTTTAGTGTAATTTTTATCAGAAATATGTGAGAAATAAGTTGGAAAAATAAAGACGTTATGTAGTTGTTGCTTGGCTCAACGCGAGGTATGCCCAGTGTTCCGATTGAAGCCCCAATTTCAGCCTCGGTAACGTAACCGTTTCGATGAAATCAGGTAGTTTGAGCAGCACGCAGACTTTTAAAAAATTATTAGTGTATACATATGAAAAGGCAAGGGGTTAAGCTACCCTTAAAATGTTAGCAATTAGGTTTCAAGACGTAACACTCGTCCTGCCAATAATACCGGTACACTCCCGCCACTATAAATGCCTCGGGTCGCTAGGGATCTGACCGCTCTGCTGTGTCATTGTGGATACGCTCCTTTTTTGGCCGCGCATGCGCGAAAAATTGTCGCTTCAATCGGAACACTGGGTATGTCCTCAGTAAAAGGGGTAGGCGGACTAATTTAGAACAGTCAGCGGCGTTGCGCTTAGATGACGGCTTTTTCAAGATCCTTTACATACACGTCCGTCGGGCGCTGCGAACATCTCTAGAGGCCTAAAAAATCGGACGGAAATGTATGGATACCCAAAAACGCCGGCCACCGCCTGACGGAAGTGTATGTACGGGCCTTTATCCTCGCGAAAGTAACTGATCACCGGTTACGCAGATGAGTATGCAGCTCGTGAGCAACTGCAGAATGAGAACGAATCCGATGGTGTCGTTGAGGTGATCTGCTAAAACCAACAGGTGATGATGCCTCCGGATCAGCTCGTTGAATCGTTTCGCACTGTTCTCTCTATCGTCGAGGAATCTGCTGAAGTCCAGCTTGAGCACCTCCACTTGTCCGCACAGGTGAAAAACGATGCCGAAGAACAAGGTATCGCTGCCTATCCAACGGACGTTCACGTGTCTTTAAGTATCTTTATGGCAACAAGTACAACAATAAAATGGCAGAACGAATTCGGTACCGAGGTTTCCAGCCGCTATCGTCAACAATAAAAAGTACTCTCCGATGAAGATCCAAATGTACATGCTCTCTGGCACGTGTAACAGCTCCAGGGTGTAAGTGCTGGGAAAGGGGTAGCTCCGCTTAGCTTCTTCCGTTCTATTCAAAGTCTCCAAGATACCATCTTTTTTTATGAACATGGGCGCCACGAGGCACACCGTCGCGCTAAAGTAGATGAAAAACAGCATGTTCACGGACGCCATTCTTCCCATGTACGCGTGTCGTTTCACGATAGCTCGTCTGTCGGCGTCTTGCAGATCGTGGTAATCTTTCACGGCCGAGACGAAGTTGGCGATCAAGCCCGTGGGACGAAACCGGAAATAAGCTACCTTCGAAATCGCGAGCAGGCCGCACGAGCCTATCACGAAGGTGTCCAGGTTCTTCTCCGGATCCCCTTCGCCCAGGCAAATTTCCGTTTGCAAGGTCAACACCGTCAGGACCTAGCGACGGGAGATTTTTCATACGAACAGTCAAGAACAGGAGTGGCGTTAGTCACCCCCTCCCCTGCTGAATGCTAATACAGTAATCCCTTGGTTCTTGTTCAGAGAGTGGTTCTTTGGAGTGGACAGGAACCGCAATCTTCCTTGCTATTCTGATTTATGGCTGCGTCTACCTCTCCGATCGCGCCGAGCGAGACTACAATAGAGCAACAGTTGAAAGGCTCTCGTGTTCTCACAATGTAATGCCAATTCAAAATGCTTTATTTTTCATTATTTTTGTTATGAGACTTTCACTGACTTATTTCTGGCATTATTCTGATTAAAACAAGACCATACACGATATAATTTGGCCCACATTTACTCTACATGTGAAGCATAATTCATAATTTATCATACATTCAACGGGTGTGTTTCCGATAACGTCCATCCTCAGAATTCGATGAAATTTTGAAAATAGGTTCTTTTTTTTACTAAAATGACGATTGCCAGAAGGATTTTTTCCGACTCGAAAAACATTTTTTTATCATTTCAATATCGCAGTCCACCTTACCGACTTTGCAAAGATTATGCGATCGGAAAGAGTTGTGGTTAGGTCGTGGTGGGGGCTGAGACCACGCATATGAAAATTCAGGAGTAGTTTTTAAAAATTGAAAGTTTCCCTTAGGTATGTATCATTCTAAATTAAAGAGGATTCGCTTATAGGTCATATGTGTGAATTTTTATGGCGCTGTGAGGTGAACCAGGCTTGTGAATTTTTACAATTAATTGAAGATATTCTATATAAAATAGAAAGTCGCTGAGTCGGTAAGGTAGAGAGTGACATTGAAATGATAAAAAAAATTTCGAGTCGGGAAAAATCCTTCTGGCAATCTTCATTTTAGTCAAAAAAGAACCTATTTTCAAAATTTCATCGAATTCTGAGAATGGACGTTATCGGAAACTTCGCCAAGAATAGAGTATGGAATACCGTTGTTATTATTACCTTTCCTTTTCACTCGCTATCCTCTTCCATATCTTACAGTTACACCATAACGTCAGTGAAACCAAGAAGTAATGAAAAATATAGCATTTTTAATTGCCAATACACATTGCAAGAACACTTTCTTTACCATACGAAACTTTCACAGTCGATTAAATCACTAAATACAATTGAAATTATATCGTGTTTGGTCTTGTTTTAATCAGAAAAATACCAGAAATACGTTTTTAAAAGTCCCATGAAAAAATGCGGAAAATTAAGATGTTTGAACATTCGATTCGTTGTGTCAATATAGCGGTGTTCACACCGATATATCCGAGCCGACAACAATAGTCGCCGCCCTGCGGCACGGCACAGCGTTGACAGGCAGTGGAGTGAGTAGGCCTGGATAGGAATCGGGATCTCCCAAACGGGAAACTATTCGAATCTTTACTGTATTAACAAAGAGCGAGCTGAACATAGAGAAGGACAGCGCGTGTAAACTGTCCGCATCATTTTCTTTTCTACATATACGCCATACGCTATCCTTCTCTGCGCCCGAAGCGTGTGTAGTGGTGCGCACTGATATTCCGAGCCGAGATTAATTACTAAGTTGGGAGGGATAACTTCGTTGCAACAATCTTACGCAGCATTGTTGCTCCAATCGAGACATTACTGTAACACTGTTCAACAACAAAAATGTTTCTATACAACTGTTGGATGGATCTTTGATGGGTGGTCCTGTGACGCTTTCCACTAGAGCGAGCGTTCTACGGGATACGGCGCGGCTAGAATTAAATATGTTTAAACAATCATTAAAGACGGAGAGACACCACTTTTGCACACATTTTTTAGGATATTTTTCAATGTATATAAAAAATAAGGGCCCAGCGAAAAATCGAATTACACCACGCGATAGAGCAGACTTTTATCTTGAGAAATCACCTTGTCAAGTTTCGAACGTAGAACGAGCGTTCTACGGAATACGGCACGGCGGACGCCCGTTCTAGTGGTGAGCGTCACTGCCGGCGACTCGTGTTCCGCGATGATATTTTGCTTTCTGGTTCGGTAAAAACGTCGACGTTCGAAACTTGACAAGGTGGTTTCTCAAGATAAAAGTCTGCTCTATCGCGTGGTGTAATTCGATTTTCCGCTGGACCCTCTTACTTTCTTATATACATTGAAAAATATCCTGAAAAATGTGTGCGAAAGTGGTGTCCCTCCGTCTTTAATGATCGTTTCAACATGTTTAAACAATCACAACGTATCACTATTGCACATCACTGGATTCGGGAAAGTCTGGAGAATCTTTTGCTGTAAAGAACAATACAAT
>CM052332.1:17319536-17339287 GCA_028455615.1 Lasioglossum zephyrum | reverse complement strand
ATTATAGGAACGCTGTAACAGAAACAACGCCGTAGAGAAAACATAATTTTTTAATATAATAGATTCCTAGAACAGAGAGCGTGATATCATTGAATAGATCTACTATCCATATACTCGTCCGACATATCTGCAAACGTTTACCCATGCGGTTTCTTCGACTTGCACAGAAAAACGTTCCGTTGGAACGCGTAAGATCGCTCTTACGTTACCATCACACGAAGAACCGACAGATAGGACATCGAGGTTTTCACGATGCTCATGTACGTCTCCATGTTGACGATGAAGAAGTTACCAGCCTTGAGATAGACGGGGTACTCGCTCCTCATTACGACGAAGACCAGGTCGAAGGATAATTTTCGCGGGAGGTTGTACCAAGCGCTGCAGTAGGCCCAGTACCCGATATCCTCGAACTGGTTCTTCAGGTACTCGCCAATGTAACTGTAGGCGAACAGCTGCGCCAACAGTGTACTCACTACTATCAGCGTTTTAACCATCATCACGACATTGTTGCTGCTCAAAGATACTATGAACTGGAATCCTGGAAACGACATGCCGGACGTACGTAGTTCCAGCTTCGAGGCTCAAAGTGTTAAGGTGGGATCTCCTTCGCCCGTCTGGACGCAGCGTTCTCTGGATAAGAAAACTCCATTCGTCGTGACTCTCCGCTGTGCCTCTGGATGCACAAGTTTGCGTTCCCATGATGCGATTTCGTTATGTCTTTCCTTGTTTTTCACTTGCGAAGAAAAGCGAAAGAGCACCGCTCAAACTCAAACACATGAGTCGATCGAGCTGGCGTGTTAAACCAAGCTCAAAGTAAAATTCATATCGATCGGAAATGTAATATATAATAAATTTTGTGGTTTCGGCGCACAGTTCGATCAATTATAGAGAATTTTAACGGTTTCCACGTCAAACATTCTTGACATTGACGCAAAAAAATTTGGTTTGCAAATGTTTCGCCATCCATGATAAAGTAAAATTCTTCCCGATCGAAAATGCAATATATAACAAATTTTGTGGTTTCGGCTCACAGTTCGAACTGTGCGCCGAAACCACAAAATTTATTATATATTAATGCGATATTGTTTGTTGGCGTAGACGCAATTCCATCGAAGTATAACGAATGGAGTATAAAAGACGCTTGAATAGTAAAACGATGCATCAAGACGTGCAAAGGAGATCGAACCTTTAATCAGATCGAGGATCATTTTTTCACTAACCAAGTACCCATTAAACAGATTCAGTTTCATTTTAAAAATTCCTCGACGCAAACAGGGCCGTATTAGCCATATAGCAGAAGTAGCAAATGTTACTACTGGGCCCCGCGTTTCTGGGAGCCCCTTTTGTTTGTAAAAGTTGTGTTTTATTTTATTATCATACAAAACCAAAGGTCTCCTGGTAACATTTGCTACAGGCCCCGCGCTGGCTTAATCCGCCTCTGGACGCAAAGGACTAATTACGAGAACATTGTAATTCAACTTCTGCTTCGAGCAATTAGTATCAGTTAGAAGTGTGCGAGAACCCGAGAACAATCGAGTACTGAAAACCCTAAAGTTTTCGAAATTCTCGAAACCTTTGCGAATCTACATTCAGGTTTCCCGTTACACCCCTTTTTTGTTTAAGGGTGGTGGGGGAATCCTCTTACGGACACCCTCTTCTCCAATGGTGGATGGACAGGGTACTGTGATGAAGATTGGGAGGAAGATGAAGTTTGGTGGGATTACCCTAGTAGCATTTATGGTTGGCGTTTCGTTGGGCCACCGTTAGAGATGTCGCTCTTTTTTGCAGTTGGGCCAACGATCACACCAGATCACACCCAACCTAGAGCCAACGGTACTATAAAACAAACCTACAGAGCCCACATTCTGATTTTCTTTTTAATAGTTATTTCTATGGTATATCATAAATAATATACATATTTAAAATGTATTTTCACGGTAAAATTTTGGGGAAAAAAGGAAAAAACTAAAATAATGCCAACGTTGGACTTAAACCCGAACCCACTTGCGTAGTAAGTACATGCCCTATCGCTGAACCTACAGATGATTCTTGTTTGTAGATGCTATGATTAGGACTACTAGATACGTCAACAAATTAAAATTGAAGTATCTAAGAAAGGAAGACCCATTTTGAAGAAATCCAAAAGGGTCTTCTTATACTACATGAACACCCCCTTGATTTTCTCTTGGAAAATGGAAAAATTAAAGAAAATAAAAAATTCCAAGACTGCTCACAATAAAACTTTAGTGGATCAACTATCGTGCAAAAATTACAAATTTTAAGTATATTTAGAAATACGAAAAAAAATTAATTTGGAATATAACTTATTTTTGGTTGCGGCAACACTTCTGGCGTCTGTTAGACGAAATATGTAAATGTTGGCAGATTTTCGTTGGGCCAATATAGTATAATCGTTGTAAATTCCACGTTAACTCCTGCTATAATATCTGTAGGCCCTACGTTGGGTATTCGTCGTTGGCCCTACGTTGGGCATTCGTCGTTGGCCCTACGTTGGAAATTCGTCGGCAAATTAACATAATTGTTCTTCGTTGGCCCTACGTTGGGGATTTGTCGGCAAAACCACTCACCATTCACCAACAAACTCCCAATCGTTGGCCACCGTTGGCCAACCGTAAATGCTACTAGGGTATATTGCCTATAGCAATATGTACCTACTAAACCCCCACCGCCCAGGACCTACAAGGACCTTCTTCTCATCTTAATGTACGGAAATTAAACACCTCCGCATTCAGCGGTTCTTGGCTAATTTCTCCCACACCCCTAGTATCTGTAACCTGACAATCGCTACCTGTTGTGCAGATCAGGAGGCAGCTGGAGAACAACTGCAAGACCATGATGGAGCCGATGGTGTCGTTCAGGTGTTCGGAGAGCTTCAACAACTGCTGGTGCCTGGCTACCAGGACATCGAAGCGGACTTTCGTCTCGCCCATCTCGACGAACTTGCTGAAGTCCAGCTTCAGCACTTCCGCTTGACCGCACAGGTGGAAAACGATACCGTAGAACAAGGAGTCGCTACCTAGCGAATACAACACGACTCGATAATCCTGCTCAGCGATCCTCCAGCGAATTATAAGAAAGGAAAACAGTGATTTACCGAGGTTCCCCGTACTGATCGTCAACAGTAGGATATACTCGAAGATGTAGATCAGCGGATACAAGCTGGCCGGAGGATCTAACAGATTCAGAGTGCACTCCGAAGGCATGGGGTAGTTGAACGAGTCCTCCTCTGTGACGTTCAGGATCTGCGCAGCGTCCTCTTCTTCTGGAGCCAGCATCGGCGCTGTGGTGAACAACGTCGAGCCGAAATACGAGAAGAAGATCACGCTGGCGCAAGCTACTCGACCCATGAGCGCGTGGTTTCGCATGATCAACCGCTTCTCCTCCTCTTCCAGCTCGGCGTAATCCTTCTTGGCAGACAGGAAGTTGACCACTAGTCCTTTAGAGCGAACACGGAACCATACCAGTTTCCATACCGCCAGGTAGCCGCAGGCGATCAGCACGACGGCGTCTAGGTTCTTCTCGGCGTCGCTGCTGTCCAGATACATCTCGAATTGCACCACCACCAGCACCAATATCTGCAAAATACCCTTCAGAACTGAACGCTCTCTCTCTCTCTCTCTCTCTACTGCAAGTACATTCGAAGGTGAACTTCGCTTTATACTATTAATTTCAAAGATCCTCGAGCTTTCTCTTTTTACAAAATAATTTGTACCGAGCTCAGACAAGATAATAGAGACTGCTCGTTAGAATTATTAAAATGATAAAGCTGCTTCCAATGATTCAATAAATTTTTTAGTTACATTGATGACAAATTAGTGTAATTTAAGGCAGCCGATGGATTACAAGATTTGAAGAGATTCACCTTATTAACCCTTAGCACTTGAGTGGCGCCTCTGAGGCGACACTAAAAATTCCTGTACTATCATTTAAAATATTATTTACACTATTAGATATATGTCGGTATCTATAACCAATTACTAAACATTTAAATATTGTATGAGGTATTATACCAATGTTACATCTACCAAATTTAAAAACTCATAGAGAGTGTAAATATTCTAGATCCTATTATTGAAAATATTGTTTACATTATTAGATATGTCGGGGTATCTAACCAATTACTAAACATTTAAATGTTGTATGAGGTATTATATCAATTTCATATCCATCAAATTTAAAAACTCGTAGAGAGTGTAAATATTCTATGTCAGAAGAAACGTTTGATACTCGAGTTAAATTAGCTCCGAGTGCAAAGGGTTAACTGCCAACTTGGCGAAAGGACGAAAGAAGTTTGTGATTGGCCCCGCGCCATTTTTATTATGTATAGAAATCTGCGGTGCAGTGATATTGAATGTCAAATATGATCTTGTATGTTTGTATGTATGTATGTATATGATCTTGTACTGTACGTTAATAAAGAATTGCAATTTTAAATTCACTATTTTATACAGACCTGTTGTACATTCTTAAGATGATAGCGAGTTCAAGGGCACATCCGGTGAACTATTGCGTGCAGGCTCACCTGCTCGAATCTATCCTTCCCTGTTTGTCTTAAATTGATACTACAGAAGACAAACAGGGAAGGATAGATTCGAGCAGGTCGAATAAGATACTATCGAATGCTGTTTATCTTAAGTTGATACTATAGAAGAGATTCGCTTCTGTTAAATGGTCTGCTCGCGTTCATTTTTATGGGGCGATCGTGCTGTATGTTGAAGAGACTATGAACCGTGGACAATTCGAGACACTTTCATACCAGAAGTAGAACGGAGACGAAACAGCGGAGTCCGGAGGCAAAGTTGTATTTCTGCAGAGGCCAGGTGCCGACGGGCCACGAGAGGATTTTCATCGGCCTCATCGCGTAGGAGAAGTCCTTGTTGGTCATGATCGAGGCTAGCACGAAGGGACGATGACGGGAGAGCCGTGTTCTTCGGTAATTGACGCATCTTCGTCCTTTGCGCGAGCACCATAGCGAGCGCGCATTCGCATTTCGATTGATGATTTATTCATCTGTAATCGTCCAACCGGCTGTCGAACGTTCTGTGTCAGCTACGTCAACAAGTCTATGCTCTCTAGAAGGAAAAGAAAGAAAGAGAGAGAGAGAAAAAAAGGAGGATGAAAGTATGAGTATATCCTGCGTTTCTTCCGCAGTTCTATCCGCTGGTACTCGAAAGTCGGTGAGAAGAACGTTTTGCTAGTGGTATTCAATTTTTATCGAGAACCCGCGAACGTTCCTCGAACGGAAGTGACCCGTTCTCCCCGATGGAAACGGAGCCGAACATAGTCTAAATTGCGAATGATTGCTCTCTCGCGAAACGGAACCGCTTGCGAGTGTTTTCCTTTATTCATTCGTCGGTATCGGAAAACAATTTCAACCCTCCGGCGCCGGGTCTCCAGTCGGACTTTCGGTTTCGAGGGACGTGGACGTCCATCTCGTCGGATTATAGTAATATTGTCTTTATTG
Organism: Lasioglossum zephyrum; assembly: GCA_028455615.1. NCBI lineage: Eukaryota > Metazoa > Arthropoda > Insecta > Hymenoptera > Halictidae > Lasioglossum > Lasioglossum zephyrum. The sequence continues at coordinate 17,333,802 of CM052332.1, read as the reverse complement.
CATCGTAAAAAGATGGTATACACATGATATATTCGACTAAGAGACACAGAGAAAGAGAAGGAAAGAAGGGAAAGAAAGATTTTCTGTATGTGTGTGTGTTTGTGTGATCGATGTGACGCAGTCTTCTCGTTTCGAGATCCCCGGTGTACGAGTATAGGGAAAGATGGAGATACCGTTCCCGGTGTACGAGTCTCGTGTGCCTTCAAGATCGCCGCGTGTTACCGTCAGAATCTAGAAGAAGGAGCGAATCACGCGTCCATCATCACTTTTAGGACGGACATGTACGAGGCCGAGGCTTTCAGGATCTCCTTGAACGTGAGCAGGTTCATCGGCATGAATTTGCCGGCCGTGACACAGTACGGCGAGTTTCCGCGGTGGATGATCAACGCCAGGTCTCTGGCTCGGTGCCCTCGGGAACGGTACCATGTCGAGTCGTACGCTGCGAACGAGATCTCGGCTGTCTGCGACTCGAGGGCGTCGCCAGCGTAGGTGTAAACGTACAACTGGATCAGCAACGTGGTCGCGATCAGCAGACACTTCAGCACGCCGCCTTTGTCGTTCGCGTTCAAGAAGATCAGCATCATGAACCCTGGAGTTCGAAAAAGCTGCGGTCAGCACAACAAATAACAGTGCTACAATGGCTTTTTTGGAGTTGGGGGCTTTGCCATCTCCACGCCTTTCGCGAGCGGAGTAGGCTGGCCAGGGTTTTTGGGAGCTCGCAGAGACGCGAATCTGTGACGGGTAAGATGGTCCAGGAATTTCAGGGGCTTGCAGCGACACGAATCCGCGATTGGTGAGATGGTCCAGAAATATTTGGAGCTCACGGCGACATGAATCCATGACGGGTTACCACTTCCACGCCTTTCGCGAGCGGATTAGGGTGGCCACGGTTTTTGGGAACTTGCAGCGATACGAATCTGTGATGGGTAAGAGCCTCTTACTAAGATGGACCTGGAATTTCAGGGGCTTGCAGCGACATGAATCTGTGACGGGTAAGAGTGTCCAGGAATTTCAGGGGCTTGCAGCGACACAAATCTATGACGGGTAAGAGCTAAAGATCGCGGTTTTGAACGTGTATTTAAATACACGTGTACACGTGGTACGTGAACCGTGTAGTACGCATTTAAAGATCCGTGAATAAGGATACGTGTACACGGATCCGCGAACACGTGAATACTACGGATCCGTGTATACTATACACGGATCTGCGACTACGAACTACGAATCCGTGTATACGGATCTGCGGACACGGATCCGTATGGCACGTTCGAGTCTGACAACTGACAACTGAGGCGTTATTGTTTTTCGATCGAAATCTTCTCGACTGTTGATGTTAGAAGTGAGACAATAGTAAAGTCGTGGTAAATTATTCGACGTGAAATCACTCAGGGGTTTGCAGCGACACGAATCTGTGACGGGTAAGAGTGTCCATTAATTTCAGGGGTTTGCTGCGACACGAATCTGTGACGGGTAAGAATCTTACGAAGAGGGTCCAAGAATATCAGGGGTTTGCAGCGACACGAATCTGCGATGGGCCCCAGGTAGCACTCGGATGTCCGATAGATGTCCAAAGTACGTCCGTATCGGACCATCTTATGTCCCAGGGATGTCCGAGACACGTCCGAAATATGCTCGAGATTCGCCCCAGAAATCGGATGTCCGAAATTTAAGTCCATCGGACATCCTAGGGACGTACGCAACGGACGTCGGACGTATGGACATAAACTGGGCATAAAAAGAACATCCGACGGATATACGGTGCTACTTGGGCTAGATCTTCACGCCTTCCAGAGGGTTAGAAAATCAAGCCGGATTTAGGGATTTAATGATTTCATTTCAGACATTATTTTCCTCCGAGTTTTATTTTTGCCTCTTTACGTCGCCTGCAGATGAATCATCTGTGATCGTCCAATGTGGAACAGTGCGTGTTCTACTTTCGTTTTATTCAACGAAGAACATTGTATTTATCCTCGTCCACTTTTTACATTCGCTGCGAGTGAACGGCCTGCGTGGGTCGTCCGAAGTCAGAGATGTAAATTCGGTCTCGGAGTGAGAAACGTTGACAGAGAGATTAACAACCAGAGATACTGTCGGAATTGGGCGGTTCAAGGATCGGCCAAGAAGTACAGGGATGTTCAATTAATTTTTCTTCAGACAGAAACTGTAAGACGTCTTAAAAACGTCCACAACTGGCCGTCGTTTGAAACGAGATACCTTAAAGACAAGTTATCGTGGAAAAATGGGACAGTTATCATGGTAATTGCCGTACTCGAGTTGTGAAACAACACGGTGATTAGAAAAAGTGCAGTAACTAAAACGTTATCGGGCTCGTTACTACGTTCGGAGGCCACTTCCATCAAGTAATGATTCCAAGGACGACTGTAATCTAACTGCGTCTTTAAAACTTCAATATATCGACTCGCATCATTTGGTAATCGATAAGACTTAACATATCTAACGAATGGTAGCGAACGTATGGCATTTAACACAACGGCTTCTAAGTATTTTCCTTTCCCACTTACAGTATAACATGATGACGATTTGTTGCTTATTTCTCTGACTGGCGAATCGTGTGACGAAAGCATATTATCGGGTGAGGAACGTGGTTGTTGAAAGCAATTAAGCGAACGGTAAACTCGGTTAATATTTACAGAGCCTGTTCCGAGGTACGTGGAAAGAGGAACGAACAGAATCGGTGATTGGAGTATAAGCGCGATTAGTCGCGAGTAAAAACGATTCGCAGGAACGTGCACGCGATACATTGGCGCGAATCGACAGAATATATCGATGCCATCGTTGAAATCGTCGGGCGCCACACAGTGGTCTGGATCGAAAAATTTCGGTACATTTGTGCATAACTTTTGTACCGTTTGAGATATTAACATGAGGTTTGAACTAAAATATATTATAAAATAATCTCTTTCGAATAATACATGTTAGAATATATTTGTTGATTAATTTGTTAGTTATGTAGTTGTTGAATCAGTTGCTTTCGTTATTAAAACCATTGTATAATAATATTGTATGATAATATTCCAGGAGGGTATATGAAATCTCTTTCTAACCACTCTTTATTACGATGAAGAAATTTTGATTCATTATAACGTGATTGGACCCATTTTGGTTTTAATTTAGAATACAGTTTGTTAAAATATTCTGGTGAAATACCCAGTACCTCACATATCTTTTCACATAAAAATAGGTAATCACGTAAGTCTTTATCCGAGTTCCTTAAAATATAGAGCAAATCTTGATTTGGTTGGAAAACCTCCATTATAAATGTAAGTATAAAACAGAAAGTGAAACGCGCGCGCGCGGAATCTTCACTAATAACATAATTAACAAATACACTATAACTAAGCACACATAAACTATAGAAATAAAATCGTAAATTATAAACAAAGTACAACGAAGAAAACTATATAACAGCTTACAGTTTTCAATAAATGCTTCGAATCTCTCACTGTTTTCTTGTATTGTTCTGCACCGACTGATGCATTTAGACATTGGGAAAAGGCATAATATGTATAAACATACGTATTTCAGATGTTTAGAATCTTTAAGACCTAGTAACACAAAAATATTAGATAAATATTTTTTGCAAATATTGGAAAAATATTTATTAAGCCACATTTTTTCATATGAGAAAAATATTGGATCTGAATATTGTATACATGTACAAGAAATATAAATTGAATGTTTAAAAAATTTAATCTCAATATTCAAAAAATATAAAGTAAATGTAAATCCAATATTTGAAATATATAAATTCAATATTTAAATAACATTCAATAAAATTTTGAAATGTAAGAAAATATTATATACACATTCATATAATATTAAAAAGAGATTGAATCTCTTCTTAATATTTAAATATACATACAATATTTATTTTATATTAAGTAACAAATATTTCTTTTTAAATATGAAGGAAATATCTATTTCATATTACGAGAAAAATTTTTTTTCTAAATACAAAATGAATCTTTATTTAATATTAGAAATAAAATATTTTTTCCTAATGTACAGATAATATTTATTTCATATTATAAGAAAAATATATTTTTTTATTATAAAATAAATCTTTATGTAATATCAGAAATTATATAAAATTATATAATATAATATAAAAACTTCTTAATTGTAATAAGGTCCTTTCGAAGATAAAATGGAATATTCCCTCAAGCAGTGCACAGAAAGTAATAGATATTCAGAGTTTCTAATTTTTGTTATGACTTTTTCTTAAATTTGAAAATTTTATTGAATGCTATTTAAATATTAAATTTATATTTTTCAAATATTGGATTCACATTTACTTTATATTTTTTAAATATCTAGTTTATATTCTCTGAATATTTAGCTTATATTTTTTAAACATTCAATTTATATTTCTTGTACATGTATACAATATTCAGATCCAATATTTTTCTCATATGAAAAAATGTGGCTTAAAAAATATTTTTCCAATATTTGAAAAAAATATTTATCTAATATTTTTGTGCTACTAGGGAAGCAATTTTGCCTGGTGAAATACGCTACTTTCACAACGCTCAACTTTAAATCATCATAGTAACTAAAATATTTCTTCAATTTCATTAATTTCTTCGTTTTCGAGGCCCATAGACGCTTACAAGGCAATGCAAATTAATTAGTTTTCAAGTTCGAAAAGTCGACTTTTTGATCGACTGTCCCTAAATTTTTCGATCCGGACCACTGTGCGCCAGTGAGCCAGCTGTCGCGTCCGACTCGCGGAGACAGGAAGTCACTCGTTTTGTTAGAAACACGAGTCGATTTACCTTCGATGCAGAGTAGCAGTATGCTCAGCAGCAACTGGACCAGCATGACCACGTTGAAGCTTTGCTCGAGATCGTCGGCTAGAAGCACGAGGCGACAGTGTCGCTGCACCAGCATGCTGATCTTCTTTCTGTAGTCCGACTTTTCGATCTCCACTTCGGCCATCTGGATCTTCAGCACCTCGAACTGGCCGCACAGGTGCATGGTTAAGCTGAAGAAGAAGACGTCGTTGCCGCAGTGACCCACTACGTTCACGAACACTGTCGCACCTTGGACCGCGAGCACGCAGGATCTAAGAGACCAAGGCAGAGATCCGAACGCGCAGTACGTCGACAAGAAGTACTTGCTCTTCAGGGTCGGGTCCACACCGCTGGTCAAGTTCGACGAAATTTGGAACACCTGAGCGAGAGAACAGTTCAACGAATATTTCAGATAGGCGTAAACGTGCTTCTTTTGTTCACGAAACGTACAGTGAATTTCGCATTATTACGAAAAAAGATATATTATTATTATTATCTGAAAGATATTATGAATTTAATTCTCATAATATCTTTCAGATAAATTACGATCGATAAACTAATTAATTATTATTATTATCATTTATTATAAACGGACTGAAGCCCTTTTACATAAATCTTCACAGCAAACAAAAGGAGAAAAATGCAAGACTACTCGTCTAATAACAAAGAATAAAAATAATGGTACAATCGATATGGTATTGTCATATAATTCTGCATAGTCGCATTTGAAAATTTTGTAAAGATTCAACGAAAAAATCAATACGATTATAAATAGTGCATGATTTTGCAATAATGCGATTCATTGGATTGATTAATCCATAAGTAGTTTTTGCTTTAAGTGTTTGAAATATTTTTTTTTTAAGAACGTCGCTGGCCCGTATCAAGTGATAAATAATATGAAAGTATACCTTATATCCATTTTCATACATAATCGATATTTTGTCGCGTAAGCGTAGGCGAGTTAGACGAAACGACCGAACCTGCAATGGTAACAGGTGCAAAGGCAGAGTCTTGACGACGAACGAGAAGCCCGAAGCATAGCCCATGTACAACAGCAACACGGACACGAGTCGACCTTTTTCTTGATACTTGGCCATGATGTTACGGTGATCCGAGTCCTCGACGTTCGACCAGTCCTCCACGATCGAATTGACCAGGGCGTAGGTGTGCTTCCAGTTGATCCTGAGGATGAACACCTTCAACAGGCAGGTCATAGTGGAGATATCCATCAGGAACGCGTCCATCGTGTCGTCTATGTCGAGACAGTGGTGGTAGACCTCCGTGGTCAGGCTGCACATAGCGCTGACCTGTGAAAACAATCTCTGGAATATCTTTGAATCGAGAACGCGAGTTCAGCTTACTTGGGTCAGCATGGCGAAGCACCAACGGCCCAAAGACGACCTCAGAATGTCATCGGAGTTCAAGGGCCAGATGCCTAACAGCCGCAGCACCTTCTCCGCCACCACGAACCCCGGCTCCGTCTCTCTATTCTTTCGTCGAGGCATTTTTCAGCGATATTCCTGTCGGACAGTTTCGACTCGGACCGCCGCGATTTATTGCACGACTGCCGGAACGAGTCACGAAACGCTGACGCCCACTTTCGTGCCGGCCGCGTTTACTTTGATCATTTATTCAGTTCGTAGAAGCCGCGGCGCGGCCGATGGCACCCGTTTTCATACGCATGAAAATATGATAGACTCGGCCCGGCCGAGAAAAAGGGTTGCGACGGAGTTCAGAGAAAAAGAAAGCTGTCGCGTGTCCTTCGGGGTCGTCAACTATTGACGAGAAAACCCGACTGATAAGAGCGCAGGAAAAGCCACGGCGACATCCCTCCCAGCGCGGAACGTGACGCGCCGCGCCGCAAGTAGAATTCCGGCGTACCGACGCGTCAAGCATCAAAGTTCATCGAGCAAAACGCGAGTCGCGATAAGAAGTCCGATCTTGTAACGGTGTTCCAGCCGAACGGCGGACGCGGTGCGTGCTGCGGCCATTTTTCTCGAAAAACGAGGCGCACACCTGTTCCTCGACGGTCCGCGGGGTCAAACGCATCTGATAGACGAGAAATTGAATGGCGCCGCGTATACTCGAACACTTCGTAGCAATAAGCAGACTGCGGATCTTCGAAATGAAAATTACGAAGATCTAGTAGTCATTTAAAAGCGATCCTCTTTCTTCAATAATCTCACCAAGTTGAAAATAGTAATTCTTTTAGTCCTTCTACTGTTTCAGAGGGACTTGTTTCACTCGTCAATGCGTTAAGTCCGCAGTTCAATTATCGAACACGTGTCCCGACAATTATCTTCGTAGTTATTTAAAAGCGAGGTTCTTTCTTCACTAATCTCACCAAGTTGAAAATAGTATTTATTTTAATCCTTCTACTGTTTCAGACCAACTCGTTCCACTCGCTAATGCATTGACTCCGCAGTTCAATTATCGAACACGTGTCCCGACAATTATCTTCATAGTTATTTAAAAGCGAGGTTCTTTCTTCACTAATCTCACCAAGTTGAAAATAATAATTCTTTTAGTCCTTCTACTGTTTCAGACCATCTCGTTCCAGTCGCTAATGCATTGAGAACACGTGTCCCGACAGTTACCCTGACAGCGTGGGATAATGACAGGACGATTATTCTATGATCGCATTTCTGCATCCTCGCTAGAATTCTCGTGGCCGTGAGAGAAGACCCTGAAACTCGAAGATCGCCCTTGAAGAGTCAACGGCTGCACTGGAACAAAACGAAACGCGGTCAAAGCGGCCAACGGGGATCGAATCCTGGCAACTGGCCACACAGTTTCGAACCGGTTGAACGGTCCTCCGGGTTAGATGGCTCGCGCATAGCTCTGTCGCGACCTTGGCGTTTCGGATTCAAACGGGACGACCAAGTGTCGTTTCCCCAATTCTCTTCTCGGGGTCGATGACTCGCGCGCTGGCAAGTAGCCGGCCTGCCATGGTCAAGAGCCACCGAAAGTGCCGAGATCCAACGCGAGTCGCAAGCCGGTTTTTATCGGGCACGGTCCTGCCATCGCGATAAAGGGAGAGTCGCCCTCTTTTTTTTGGTCCGCCACTCCGATATCCCTTACGATTCACCAGCTTTCGAAATTCGGCACGCTCGGTGCGTTTCGTTTTCGTTGCAGCTCTTCGTAGCCTGTGCGGCACGCGGGACAGTGTTTGGTATCGAGACGCGTATCGATTGATTACCTTATCGAATTCGTAGCCAGGATAAGTGCAAGATCTTTTGCAGAGGCAACAAGATAAGAATGCGTATCGAGGCACGGCTGGACTTTGATTGCTCTATGGAATTATCGTACTGCGGATCTTCGTTGACACTTCATTTATCGTAACTGATATATGATTTTCAGTAATTGTGCTGTACCAAAAGAAAGCTTAAAAATCGAAGCACTTGTTGAAAGTTTATTGAACAATCCTTAGCTATGGCCTAATTATAAAGTAATTTCCGGTAGATGATATGTTAAGTATACCATACAATTAAAAACAAAAGATGTATTAATGTTCTCGGCGCAACGGTTCGATCAAGAAAATACATGTAAAGAAAGTATATTTTCTTTACATACATTAAAGCAATTTTGCTAGTTTGATTATACTTTCAACGTTTCGATCGTAAAATACTGTATTAAATTACTAACTTGCTTTATGAAAACTTAAAAAAATACGAAATTGAGATATACATATAAGTTACTGTGGCAAAGACACGACGCCTTAATGTATTTTTTTGATCGAACCGTTGCGCCGAGAACATTAATACATCTTTTGTTTTTAACAATCTTACGATCGATAACTGGAATAACACGTACAATTAAGGTTGCTAAAGTCTCGTCAATTTGATCGCGAGCGTACAAAGATCCGTAGAGTATAAATTAAAAGCCGACGGACTATCGTACGATCTACGTACACCTCGACAGACTGTTTAAACAGGTGAAGCTGCTTTTTTAATTACGCAACGGTACAAGGAGGTATCTCGACGTGAAATTTATTAATAAGCTCGAAGGTATTTGAGCAGGATTCTAGAGAATTTTTGGACGGGTTGCGTCATCGCGGCGGAAGATCGAGAGCGTGGACGAGGAACGTTGCCCCGTCTGAATTCTTCTGAAATCGAGTGTACGGTATTCGAACGGCGCGAAATTCCCGGTGAGTCCAGGTGTTGCCTCATTCAGTGGGAACGCGAGAGAGTATGATCGCGCAGCTTCTCTCGAAAAATATTCGACTATGCGGCTCCGACTCGATCGGCTCGGTTCGGCTCGGCTCGGTTTCGTAGGAGCTCGAAACGGTGCACGGTGTGTTGCAACGAACGCGTTCGCGCTCGGCTTGTGCCTCTACCTGCTTACCTGCTCAGGTAGGTAAGTACCGTTCGTCGGGCTACCTTCGACGGCAGTCACGCCACAACGTTCGTCGCGTCAGGTGCTCACGGGATTTCGAGACCAACGGGACTCCTCCTCGGCAGCTCGCGAGTTCTTCGATTCTCGCCTCGAACACTCAATTACCGATCATCGCCAGGCTTCACGAAGTAAGTCCCACGTAAGCCGGAAACGGTAATCGTCGAGCGAATCGCGATCTTTTCCCGGATATGTTAGCACGTTTTCGGGTCAACCGGTCCCACAAGATAGCGCCTAAGAGACTCTCCCGTTCAGAGTCTCTTCCTGGAAACTCTTGTCTCCCTCGTACGGTCCCGTCTCTCGAAGCAAGACGAAAGTCCGTGGATGTTCGCGAATGTGGAACGAGTGTGTACAGCCTCACCAGGTTCCATCGCGGAAAGCGTCGGCAAACATTCTTGATGGATCGGTGAACCTGATTCCCGTCGATTTTATGCGAACGGTTCTCGCCCGTACGTGCGCAAACCGTGTGACGCCCGTTCGAGTACCGGTGTGTCAGGCTTCAATGATCTCCCATCCACCAGAATATTGTACTTGAGAGCACGCTCTACTTGATTGCGACTACCGTTTTGACCTTGCTCGATCCAGGGGAAGCTAACCGGGACCTGTTCACCCTTTCGCTCCTCTTGGAATTTATTTACGAAACAAATTCGCAAAATTAATCTACTGCTTGCAGCAGGCACATCCGATCGCTCGACTCTCGGAGCACCTATACAAATGATACATTGCATCTGTGCTGTCCCCGTCATGGGACCCTCAACTCTCAGTTGTGTCGTAGATCGTCGCCCGTTTTTCTAAAAGAGATCCTCAATCGTGTCGATTTTGTTGAACAGTAAAGACGCGCCTCGCAACGTGCCTTCAGAGATAGTAGTGATCTGCACCATCGATTAAAACTATCGACTACTTAGCCAACTACTATTTTCAGTCGACTGATTTTTTAAACTATCCACTAAATTGGTTGAATTTTAATGGGCGGGAGTTTTGAATAGATTTTACAAGTTTTACTATCAAGTACGTTCACTCATTAGCTATATCGAATAATTCGTTCAATAAGCATGTGTATGTAGCATAAATAACAATTATTATACTAGAAATAAAATTGTGGGAATAAAACTATGGGAATAAAATTTTAATCATAACCTAAAGAGAAAGTAGTATTTTACAATTATATCTGTCAATAACAGATATTTTCCTAAATGGTTCATTAACACTTTGCCTTTGTATTGTATTATTATTAAAGGATAAATAATAATTTGTAAGAGACGAGACGTATAGACGTAGCCATAGACTATAGCCCACAATTTAGACGTAACCACTAAAACAAAATTTCAATCGACTAAAAACTATCGACTAAATATTCGATAGTATGTAGCAACTAAATAGTAACTAGTCGATAGTTGAATTTAGTCTATGGTGCCCATCACTGAGAGATAGATTACTTCGAATAAATTCTATTTCATATTTTAATAACGTGTGGTTCTTCGAATACCCATATTCCAACAGGTATATGTTGGAATATACCTATAGTATATACATCCAGCTCCTGCTGGAAACAGCTCGTCCTCAAAGATAGCTTGAATTAAATAGTTCACGGATTCTTCTATAACCAAAGTTTTCCGTTGGCTAGGTCGAGTTAAGAGCAAAAGGGTTGACACCATCCTCGGCTCGATTACCGATTCCCGAGACAGTTTGGGAGCCATCCAAAGCTCCCCGTTATCTGCATACCGAACAGTCGCGACCTGCTACTGGTCTATCGAGTCAAATAGCCGACAGAGCTATCGCGATTCTCGGAAAATCGTGTTCGCTAGATCCAGCTCTTCCAGAGATCTAAACAACTTCTTTGAGTAGCGTCGAGTCGCATTTGCAAAAATTGTGCCGCAAACAATTTCAGTCGCATGTTATATTCGCCGCGCGTTACCCGCTAACTACGGCGATAACGAAAACCGTAACGACGATAGATGTAATTGTCGAACGCGAGGTACATATTTCGGTCGATGAGTAATTACTAGAGATCGTGGTTTTCTACGTGTATTAATAATACAGGTGTACTGTTTCACGTGTATTTCACTACAGGTGTATTGTACTTACCTTAGTACGTGTCTCTTTAAGTAAATGGTTACACGCGTATTATTTCACTTATGTATATTTGAATACACGTGTATCAATGGATCCTCATTTTAATACGTATCATTTTTTCGAACATTCATATTAATAAATATTATTATTATTATAGACGGGCAGAAGCCCTTTTTACATAAGTATTTATAAAGAAAAGAAAAAAAAGAGAAAGATACAAGACTACTCTTATCTAATAAGAAAGAAGGGACATGCGCACAAAGACAAAGAAAAAAATCAAAATAATAGAAATAACAAAATTAAATTTTGACAATTTGTATTTACCGTCTATGTTTCTGTACTCGTTCTCTCCCAACGCTCACATGGTTCAGTTCAGTTCTCAATATCATGGAATACAGTGACACGCAAAAACGTTGATAATTTACACATAGCAAGTACGATGAAAATTCAATTTACAGTTATTTTTGATCTTTTGAAACATTTAGTACAACATTCAGTATTTTTCAGACGCTAAACTTCTCTTGAAAAGGATCCAGAATCGGATCGAAACTTTGAGGAAAATTTTGTAAATTGCAAAATTGCTTTGTTGTTTCTTTGATCGAACCTGTGCGCCGATATCATAAACTAATTTCTATTCATATTAATTTATGTATACCCTTATTTTGCTTTCGAAAATTAGTAACTGTATCGTAAAAATTGAAACGAATTATATTGCGGATACGTATTAATACACGTGTATTAAATGGATACTCATTTTAATATAATTTTTTGAACATTCATATTAGTTTATGTATACCCCTATTTTGCTTTCGAAAATTAGTAACTGTATCACAAAAATTGAAACCAATTAAAATGCGGATTCGTATTAATACACGTGTATTAATGAATCCTCGTTTTAATTCGTATAATTTTTCGAAAATTCATATTAATTTACGTATACCCCTATTTCGCGTTCTAAAATTAATAAATGTATCACAAAAATTGAAACGAATTAAAATGCGGATTCGTATTAATACACGTGTATTTAAATATACGTGAAATAGTACACGTATTGAGATACACGTGAAATAGAGATATCTTTGGTAAGATCTTTGGTATCTCAAGGTAATCTTTCGCCGAAAGCCGCGTCGATTCGAAATTTACGGACGAACGCAGAGAAGGAAAAGTCGTTCCTCGAAAACTAAGGAACTGTCAAGAACGGAAAATTGGGTTCAGCCGGCGTGCGAAGTGACGCTGACCGTGTCTAACGAGCTCTTATAATTACGCTGCGAGATGCCGGTTACCTGGAGACCCGTGAATATCTCGGGACGGACTAATAAGTCTGCTCCGAGAGCGCCGCGTCATCCGTCCGGGAACGGGTACGCGTTGTTGAGCAAAACCATTAATAATACCGGACTCCGTTATCTAAAAATCCGTTAGACGGAAAGCGGAAAAATTGTACCCGACCAAGGAAATCGGTCGGGTCCGACCGACCTTGGGGACCAGAGACGACCCGAACATTCTCTGACCGCGCTTTCCCTCTCGTCGATGCATCTCGTACTCTCCGGTGTTTACGCGCGAAATTGATAAATAAACGCGGCCGACGCGAGCGCGCTGCACCGTGCGAAACCGGCTCGACCTCGTTTCAGGGTCGATTTCGTTGCGTTTTTAGGTCGACCAGCGGATTTCGCTGGCGGTCGATTCGAGGATCGAATCCGGCCCGAAACAGGGCCACGCCGCGCCGCTCACGAGAGGACCCCGGCTGTCCGACTTCGATTTCAACGGGCTTTCGCACGGCTGTTGCCAGTGGCGCGTTGCCCCATGGGTAACTTGGATAAATGCCCGGGGTCTCGAACACAAACCAACATCCAAATTCCACGTTCTTCTCATAAAAAATTTCAAAATCACACTCTAATTTGGGAAAATCCATAATACAGTGAAATCGCGATTCTTGTCGAAAGTCTGCGTTCTGCACGGACAGTGATCGCATACCGAAATTATTTCTTTTATGACTGCGTCTCCCGCGCCGACCAAATGTCGAGGTAATTTTAACAATATTTCTAACAATTCCAACTTTCAACGTACAATCGTTTTATTTTTTTTCCAACTAAAATTTATTTAGTTTGGGCTAGGGACCCCGAAATCCTACTTTGTAGCCATTGGCTGTGGCACGCGAATCGCTCATCACGTATGCGAAATATTAGTGCTAGCATCCTAACAATCGCAAAGATATAAATAATTCAATTCATCCGAAAAATCTTTGTCTTTGTCCCGAAAAATGTAGAAGAGAAAAGAATATTTACATTTTTTGTGCGGCTACATTTATCTAGATGCTTGCACATCGATCAAAAACGAATCAAATTTTATTTCATCTAAAATGAAAAGCGGAGCATTTGTATTTCTTAGTCATCACGAGTGTGACTCGTTAAAACAAGGGGCTAACTGTACTACGCGGAGAAATTTCAGAATTCTTTGAAATGAGAATATTTACTGTTGAGCAGAGCTCTCGAAGAATGATGCAGATTCGAATTTTGGAATGACGCGTACTTTTACTAGGTCCAATGTTCCATTATCCGGATTTGTATAACATCTTCGTGTTAATATGAAAGTGGGCCAGTCGGGGCCCTTCTCTTGGAGGAGAGGCTTGGTTTCGGTTTCGACCGGAATGGAATTCCCGGTTGGGGCCTGACTCGGCCCGGCGATTATTGACGCGAGTTCGGCGCCTCGCGTCGCAGTAACGATGAGTAACTGCCGGTACCGTTAGCCCGAATCGTCGTTCCTCCTCGAGAATGTCAATTTCATGCGGTTTACGGTACTGGAATTGCGCGTTAGGATACACCGCGCTCCGATTGTTCGCCGTTTCTTCCCATTCACCACGTGTTCGAGCACCGATACGCTCGCCGATAGCCCAAGGCCGTTAGGATGTTCACCCTGGGCCACTTCTCGCAACCCTGAATCCGGAAATCAACCTTAGCCCTCGGAAAACGGACGTCGCACAGTGAGCCGGA
>CM052332.1:17196239-17319436 GCA_028455615.1 Lasioglossum zephyrum | reverse complement strand
GACGGAGAGACACCACTTCTGCACACATTTTTGAGGATATTTTTCAATGTATATAAGAAAATAAGGGCCAGCGGAAAATCAAATTACACCACGCGATAGAGCAGACTTTTATCTTGAGAAACCACCCTGTCAAGTTTCGAACGTCGACGTTTTTACCGAACCAGAAAGCAAAATATCTTCGCGGAACACGAGTCACCGTCAGTGACACTCTCCACTAGCGCGGGCGTCCGCCGCGCCGTATTCCACAGAACGCTTGTTCTACGTTCGAAACTTGACAGGGTGGTTTCTCAAGATAAAAGTCTGCTCCATCGCGTGGTGTAATTCGATTTTCCGCTGGACCCTTATTTTCTTATATACAATCAAAAATATCCTGAAAAATGTGTGTAAAAGTGGTGTCTCTCTGTCTTTAATAATTGTTTAAACATGTTTAAAGTATTATTATTGCACATCATTGGATTCGGGAAAGTCTAAAGAATCTTTTGCTGTAAAGAACAATATAATATCTTATATAATAACATCACCATATTTGTTTAAAGTCGAAAAATACGTCTTTTGTTCAAATTCAAATTTCTCAAAAATTGTAGGTGGCAGGAGAAGAATTAAAACCAGATTCGGAATCAGCGCGAAAAACTATAAGATCCACCCAACAATTGTATAGAAAGATTTTTGTTGTTGGACAGTGTTAGAGGTCTAATCGACGATACTAATTATCCGAAACAGGGAAACGATATTCTAGGCAGCAAGACGAACCTGGACGGCATCGGGCAGATCATTTCCGGCATCGGCACTCTGTTCGCGAGCAACCAGAACCGACAGGGGTTCGACTACTCGGTGATAGGCTCGGTTTTGGAAGGTATGATGAGCCCGGACAAGGGCAGCAAAAGGGTCAGCAGAGATGCCGAGACGAAGCAAGAACCTAGCATAGATTTCGAGGGTCTGCTCAACCTGGGGAGCACGCTGTTTGGTCAGAACTCCGGGAACTCGGACTTCCTGATGGGAGTCCTGCCCATGCTGATACAGAACCTAGGCGGCGAGAACGAGGTCGATGGACAGCCCAAAAAGTCGCACGATCATTCAGGACATTCCTGGTACATGCCACCCATCCTGGAGAACCTGCACGTGATGTGGGACCATTTCAGTAATTCGGAGCTCGGTCAGACTCTGTGGAAGAACAGCGGTTTGGCGAATTTCGTGGGTCAGATGACGGACGCGCAGGGTCGTATCCAGTATGAGAAGATGCTGGACAGCTTCGAGAATCCGGCTCTGCGTCGACGGTGGATCCGAGCGATGACGAACTACGTCGGCGAGTGGATCTCTCACGTATCCGACCCGCAGATTCAGCAACGGTACCTGAACACAGCGCAGTTCGTCGGGAACAGCTTCCTGAAGTCGCAGGGATTCCCGAAGTCGGCCATGTTCGACGCGATCAGACCGGTGGAGAGCCTATCGAGGTGAGGATCGCTGTTTTTTTTAACCCTCATCCACACGGGTAATTTTTTATACGATTCTGCATGAAGAGGTACCCGGGTACCCATATAGGTTGCTGCATACTGTTGTAGCGTCATCGTCGCTACTAGGCCCCAGCGAGGTCCCTTGGTCCGTGACGGGTCCATCTACCTCAGGTTCATGCATATACCTGATAGCTGGCCCCGTATGACCTGGAGATTTTTTATGGCACGTCTTCGCTACTATCGAGCTTTTCCGCAATAGTTGTACTATGAATCACAATTGTATAGGATCTAATTTACCTACTTGAGATTTTTTTATTTAGCCTTGTGGTACCCGGGTACCCTCATCATAGCGAATGCGAAAAAAAAGGTTTGGGAGTTTCTTTTGTGAATTGTTGTATAAAATTTTTGTTTAATACCAAGGATATTAATTCATCTAAAGTAGATTTGAGATGTCACAAAAGATGAAGGACATATCAATTGAAAAATATTGAATAACATGTGAATGAATTTGAAATAGGCACCCGGGTACCACGTAGTGTGGATGAGGGTTAAGGAATCGATGTTTAGAGCTCGTTGATCTATTATTTGATGGAATTGGACAGGTTGGTGAACGCTATCGCGAAGAGGCACCTGGGCATGAAGATCGACAGCTCGCAGTACATCCGACCAGCGGTCGCGTACGTCCAGGAATTGATAACCCTGGCCTCCGAGAAGGGATTCATCATGTCCCGAGTGAACGCCAGGGAGATCAGCAACAGACTCAGCGAAGTGATCAACAACGACATCGTCGATTCGATGTTGAAGGTAACTTCATTCGAACGCGTAGAAACTGATCGTTCGAACCCAGGTGATATCGGATGTTGTTTTCCAGGCTTATCGAGCGTACAAATGGGCGATCAAAAGGCCGCAATGCGCCAGCCAGATTCTCTGCACCATAAACGAGAAGAACGAGCAGGACAAACAACAGTCGCCTCTGCGAAGCGGTTTATTGAAGGCGACAAGCTATCCGGCGGCCTGGGCTGTCAGCAACAAGCTGGGAACCAGTTTCTGGACTCTCTACGGGGCCATCACAGAACACGACAAATGCGTCGTGAGTAAAACTACCGGTGTGGACAAAAAGCTCAATGAAAAAAGCTCGTAAGAGATGACTATCTCGACTATCTCTCGTGTTGTCAGCCTTTCGGTACTACCAGGCTGTAGCTAGTCTTGCGAAAGGTTCCTCGAAATCTTTCTAATTCAATCCTGTCCACTCTGGAAACTGTTACCTATTAGTAAACGGTTGCTTTTCATTCCGACTAGAGCTCAAACTTTTATCCGGGAATATGAGATACCCGGGTACCCGAGTACCCATGAGATAGCCGAGCATCCAAGTACCCGGGTATCTCATAAGTGTTCCCGGGTACCCGAGTATCTCATGAGGTCACAACTGGTTAGCTTATTAAGCCACATGCTTTACTTGATTATTAAATTAGTTCATATTTTACAAAAATAATATATATGACCAAGTATTTTTCAAGAATTGTCTTTATTAATTTAATATGAAGATGATGAACAAAATCGACCGATCGTACCGCCTTTGTTTTTGACAATTACTACCGCTAGAAATGAACCCAAATTGTTTAGTCAGTTTAGTCTTCATTTCAAATTCATGCGATTCGGTTGTATAAAGTATAAACTGAATAGCTTCGCGTAAAAGTTAGTTGTGGAACTATAGCACTTAAAAGAACCTACGAACGTTGATATAAGAAAATAAGTAATCGTAATATGTCGTCTACTTCTTGCAATTGATGCAAACGATTTTTATTTTGTATAAAGATTCGCAGTCTATTCATGAGATACCCGGGTAATTTTTGTTTACCCGAGTATCTCACGAGTAACCCGGGTACCTCATAAGTCACAGCTCTAATTCCGAATACAAGTAACAATCGTGTTCGACTACACGCGTCGTGAAGGATTTGCCACGCGATCCTGAAACTGGAACTGAACGTAAGCGAGACTGCCAGCTGCACGCCTCTGTCGTGCTAACTGTCGCACTGTCAGCATCGTCGATGCAGGATAGAGATCGGCTGATATATATTTCACGAGCTCCTTGTCCACGTAATCGTTTCATTTATATTGTACAAAGAAGATCGTGAAACGTTCGGAAATTGTTTCAGGAAAAGTACCCGGCCAACTGTACAGACTTCCACGAGGAGGAGATCCGAGTTACCACGGAGAGCGTTCACAGTGAACTTTGATGATCTCGACGAGAGAGTGCGCCTGTGAAAGACAAAGAGAGACAGAGGGAGAGAGCTCGCGAGCGACGCGACGTCGAATCGTTTCGAAAATGTTAATCGTCCGCGGCAGAAATGTGTCGTGACAATGCGTTACCGAGTCGTTTTCTGTTGTCGGGTCGATTCGCGAGGAAACTCGAGGCGAAGCGAAAGTTTGCGCGCTCTTTGCGTCCTCGCGTGTACATATAGACAGCGGAGTCGCGGGCGCGGCGAATCAATTTAGGCGTTCAATGTTTGAGAAGCTTTTTTTATTTCTCTTCGTCCCGGCTCGTTATACATATAAGTATATTATTATATTTATTTACTCTAAAGGAATCTAGAAAAATGATTTTATACGATGGGAGGAACGCGCGAGAAGTGAGAAGCCACGCGTTTCTCAGCGATCACCGAAGTCGGACGGTCGGCGCGCGCGTTCTCCATCGAATCCGTCGACGGCATCGAATCTCTCAGCAAACAGCTCCTGTAAATATTAGAGAAAAAGCCAAATAAAACGTATGATGGTTGTACAGGATGCATCGTGCAGCTTCCGTGTCCTCTTTTTCACACTTTCATCCATCTTTCTCCTCGGTTACTTCCTCTTGATGTTCTTGCACGCCCACTCGAGTCCTTCCTGTGGGATTCGAACGTTATCGTCGACAGAACGTTACCATACGACAGTCAACATTTAAATAACAGAGATCGTTAACGTACTTTGACACCTTTCCCCTCGGTGGCGATACAGGATTGAATTTGCCAGTCTCGGTCCTTGATGTTGTGCAAACCGAGACCCTCTGCGATTTCAGCCGCGGTTACCGCTTGTCCTAGATCCTGTTTGTTAGCGTACACCAGCAACGGAACTCCTCGCAATTTTTCTTCGAGCAGTAATTCCGATAATTCCTGGCCAGTTTCTTCCAGTCGCTTCACGTCCGCGCTGTCCACCACGTAGATCTTTGCGATAAAAAAAAAAGGTTTGTTAATGAGATCCCCCTTCTTTGAAGCGTGCAGAATTACATTTACCAGAACGTCGGTGTTCTCGAAATAGTTCCGCCAGTAGGGTCGAATCTTTCGAGCACCGCCAATGTCCCAGACGTTCAATTTGAAGCCCTCGCTCTGCACGCTTTTGATGTTGAAGCCCTGGGTCGGCGTTACCTTTAATCAAAAGAGACGAGGCGAGATTAATTATTTTATATGGTCGACTAATTTAGGACAAAAGATAGGCAGCTCGTGTTTTGTCTGTTCTAAGAAATTAAAATTATTCTCGTAAAGCAAGCGAGTAACTTATTTCATAATTATAGATGTTCAATGGTTAACCCAAGTAGCACCGTACATCCATCGGATGTCCGTTTTATGCCCAGTTTATGTCCATACGTCCGACGTCCGTTGCGTACGTCTCTAGGATGTCCGATGGACATTCGGACATTTCTGGGGCGAATCTCGGGCATATTTCGGACGTAGCTCGGACATATGGACATGATTCGGACATCCCTGGGCATAAGAAGGTCCGACACGGACGTACTTTGGACATTTAGGAATCAACTGATATTAATAGTTAATATAATAATTGTTCGCTTAATAATTTACAGACGCAATTATTAATTTTCTTGTATATGATCTGAACCATAGATAGACACGTCGAAATTTGAATTGGATATATTACAGAATTGCTTCTAAGTAAAAATTGATCGAATATCTTTTAATGAAAAAAGATGCTTAGAATTCTGATCTTGTGTAACGTTCCGATAAGTTTATCGCTAACTTGTTAAATCAGAAGAAGTAAAATAGATTGAGACGCGTTTCTCGATACCTGTGTGATGTCTTCACTGGCCAAAGACTTGAGTATAGTCGTTTTCCCAGCATTGTCCAGACCCAGAAGAAGCAAACGCAGCTCCTTATCTGGATTCGATCGCAGTTTCCTCAAGATCGCCAACAGCCCCTGTAATCGTCGTTTGTTAACCAATATTTGCAAAAACACACCGCTTTCTCAGACTACAGATTATCCCAGTAT
The DNA here is from genome assembly GCA_028455615.1 of Lasioglossum zephyrum. Classification (NCBI taxonomy): domain Eukaryota; kingdom Metazoa; phylum Arthropoda; class Insecta; order Hymenoptera; family Halictidae; genus Lasioglossum; species Lasioglossum zephyrum. The sequence continues at coordinate 17,313,728 of CM052332.1, read as the reverse complement.
AGTCGTCTAAAAGATCTATCCACATTTATTAAAAAAAAAAAGAAAGAAGAGATTGCAGCGAAAGGCCAGAGCACGATTTAAATTTCGCGCTGTTCGGTGTAGCAGACGGAATCGTAGCTCCGTCTGCTGTATACGAGAACGACGCTTCGCTCCAACAACATTTACAGAATACTTTGCTGAACCACGAATATTTGCGATCGATGTTCAACGAAAACAACAACGGATACTTCGACCGTACATTTTCTACTCGAACAGTGCATCCCGACTAAGTAGATTGCATCGAAGCTTTTGACAGTGCAACTACCGATAGGTTATGTCATGTGTCGTGTTTCGAAAGAAAGATCGACGCAGTGAGAAAGGGGTGCATTGATCGACCGTTTTGTGCACGTTAGAATGATCAATGATCTCTGATTATTGTTACCATGTTTCGTTTGTTATTTATTAATCGGGAAACAAATCGTGGCAACAGTTGACCACGACACGTCCACTACTGGGTTTATCGTCCACAGGGTTTGTTGTGTTGTTTGCTCCGGTAACTAAGGAAACTAGAGAGCTTTACACCTGCACGTTTTGACCAATAATAGCGTTTCATAGTATCTGCTTGGAAACTATGATCCGGGTATAGTCTCTTACCTTACAATGCAGACGATACACGCATTGAAACTATGACAGCCAAGAACCTAATCTTCGACTCTCATTTTCTAGTCTCTACGAGCTCTGCGAGGTCTTATGTCTAGATAGCGCATAGTAAATCGCATTTCCATAGAAACAATTGATTTCAGTGGTGGGAACATGTTTTATTATGCCGGATTTAATGCTAATACATTGTTCTCTGATAGCGGAGACATTGTATATACAGTGGATTCGTTCACCGAAGTCGCTTTCTCTGGAATCACAGACTTTCAGATAGGATGGGGCTACTTTCTTTTGTGGAAGGGGAGGGAATTGCATATTTGCAAGAAAGATCAACAAGGGAACACCGGTATTCAATTGATACAGATACCGGAAACTCTGTCGGACAGGTACAATGATCTTGGATGTTCCCAGGAGAGCAGAGGATAATTTCATTTTCTTTTGTAGTTGCAAATCAGCTGCAATTGGTAAAGACAATATAATAATCTTGTCCGATAACAATGACTTGTGGAGATACAAGATCTACGAGGCTGAGGGTGCTTGGAAAAAGGTGACAAACTTTATTCCGAGCAACGACGACTCTGATAAAGAGTATCCTGTTAAAGTCCTGCAAGGAGGATGCACTGTAGTCCTTACTAACTTAGGTACTTGTCCCAAATACAACAGATTAAACAACAATGAACCCTGAAATTCCTTATATCTAAAAGTAGCTAACTGGCCTAATATATTGAATAGAAATTAATTGATATAAAGTCGCTATCAATCGTTTCAGGTCGCGTTTTCAATGTCCCCACGTTGGTCGAGATGGCGAAGAGGGTGAAATTCGTAGACGTAGCTTGTGGCTTCGATCACACGATCCTCTTAGCAGAGAACGGTGACGTGTACTCGATGGGGATGGGAACGTATGTATTAGAATGCTTTGAACCGACGCAGAATTATGGCAGAAAGAATTGTTTAAAACAGGCGCGGGCAGCTGGGACACAACGATCTCGAGGACTGCGACAACCCTAAACTGATCGAGGCTCTGGCCGGTCTCAAAGTGGTTCACATATCGGCGATGGGTTGGCATAGCGCTGTAATCACCAACCAAGTTAATACACTAGATAATAAAAAAGAATGCGAACGATGAGAAAGAATACTTCTCTCAAAGATACATTTTAAATCGTAGGGCGACTTGTACACGTGGGGGTGGAACACGAATGGGCAATTAGGTTTTCCCTCTCTGGACAGCAAGGTGGTCGCAGTACCGACTCTGGTGGATTTCACAGACAATCGAAACGAAGTTGTAGAAACGTTCGTGAAGAAAGTCGAATGCGGGAACACGTTCACCGCGTGTCTAACGGGTGCGTATGTTTTATGGGAAACGCTAAGAGGTGGAGCCACGTTGAAGAATTCGATGTTCTTAGCAGACGATGGTACATTTTGGGGCTCCGGATGCAACAAGTACGGACAGCTAGGCCAATCCCGGGAGGACCTGCCTGGTTCCATGAAATTTATCAAATTGCAAATACCTAAAATCATTGGAAGCATCGATGACTTCAGCTGCAGGGAATGGGGCACCGTGCTGTCGACACAGTTGTCCCCTAATTCATGATTCTCCACCCTTTGTCCATTCACACTCTCTCGTTTCTGAACAGCCTTTGTTGTTTATTAATAATAAAATATATAAATTAACAGGGCGCTGAAATTTTAATTCTTCCTAAATCTTCACAGCTCCTACGTTGTACGTTTTAATCTGACGCTCGGGTTTGACGCGGAAATAAAGTAGCGGTTTTGCAACACGCTCCGCTCTTTAATATTAAGCATCCTCTTCAGCCTGATCGAACAGAGCTATAGCCTCGTTCGCTTCTTCCAGCGGCAAGATGAACCGTCGTTTCTCCACAAGGACCACATCCTCGTGGAGCGAATTCGCAGGAGTGTTGGGCAAGGGCGGTAGAATTTTCTTCTTCTTCTTCTCCTTGCCTGAAACATTGATTTCTTTTTATCCAAACCGTAATATATATATACACAAGAATTAATTGTCGATTTACAGTACCTGACTCCCTGAACAGGTTGTGATTCTCGAATGTTCTGCGGAGTTTCATGCTGAAAGGCGACATCTCAGGGTCCCTCATTTTCGCTGGCCGCGGTATTCTGATCGAGTACGGCAGGTTATAATTCTGCACCTCTATCGGCTCCGCAAAAACCGCGAAGACCAATTCGTATCTCAGCTCGTTACCATACCTGTCCGACGAAAAATATTTCCATTACCTTCCTACACACGATTCGTCTATAAGAAAAAATGAGATAATTCAGAAAACAAGTTTACATGTCGTAGGTAGACTCCATCAAGGTGTCCAAGACGACTAGCGGGTCCACGTTGCTGTGGAACGGTTCAAACTCATCTTCTCCGTTAGGCGAAAATGACTCTATCTTGTCTGCTATGCTCCCCGATGTCCTGGATTACAAAAGCGCAGCGAATCGATCGGATACTCGCACCAAATCGCGAGACGAAAGTGGATAGACTACTTTTTCGACGAAGTTTGCTCGAACTCTTCCATAGTTGCCTCTTGGTCGTCCTTTCTCTCGTCCACGTCGGGTTCTTCTGGTTTTTCCCACTCGATTTCGTCCCAGTAAGGACATCGATTCAATTCGGATATCTTATTCGCTGCCTGGTGAAACAGCTCTCTCATCAGCTTGAAAAATTCCTCGCGGAGGGGCTTCTTCTCTGCGAATCGACACAAGTTCAAAACATTGGCCGTGATTAACACGTTGACTATATCGGAATGGATGAAGGTGGAAGTCCCTCAGTGTTCCGAATATTACCGAATCTTACAATCCAATAAGAATCGGGGTTAAGAGGGTATTTTCCTTTCCAGGATTTGCAGTCGCCCTTAAATGTCCCAATTTTTACGTTTACCAGGCGTCGCAGCTTTCTGAAAATAGGACTTTTGAGGGCGACCATAGCGTGTATTGATCTTTTGACCACTGAAAAACCATATCTTTGCATTATCCAGAAAGGAGACGGCGCATCCCTTAAATTGAGGAATCTACTGCAGCGTCGATTTGTAAAGAAATTTTCTTTGGATATTTTGTAAGTGGACGTGTTAGAAACGGTGACGGGTTACCTCGAATGAGCATCATCTCTCCGGCAAGCCAGCTGACCAGAACGGTCAAGTAATTTTCGTCGAGGATCGTCTTGCGTTTGAGAACCTGAAGCGCCAAGGTATCGAGGAACCAGAAGGCCGCCATGTTGGTCTTGTAGTCGTCGATCCCGAGAGCATCTCCCAGCAATCTACAGAAAGAGGAGAGAGTTCTACGGGTTGTGGATTCGAGTGGCGAGACTCGACCGAAGAAAATTCTAACTCGATCAGCTCCGGGGGTTGCGGCTCGTCCGCGATTGCAATCTCGATCGGTGTGCCGCGCATGCTCTCCAACTTCGCGGGTAGGGTGTACAAGAACTTGTTGGCCGAGCCACCGGAAACTTCTGGCTGATCGACTGGATTCCCTGCTCTCTACAATTTCGGGGCTGCTTTGAGTTTCGGGATCGGAGCGAAGTTTGCACGCGCGCGCGCGCCTGGGACTTGGACGCGACAAGAATCGGATGTCGCGAGTTCTTCCGGAAAGTTCGATCGACACGATCCCCCGATCGAATACTCAACCTCGCTCCCGTGTCCTTCTGATCTGCTCTCCTCCCCTATGCTCTTCGAGTCCACCATCTTTTCCGAAAACCGCGTCGAGGAAGAAGAAACGTCCGTCGCGAGGAAATCGAGCGAGCGGCGTCTGTTCGAGAAGAACCGAGGAGTCGGCGCGCGGTAGCAATGAAAGAATCACAGAAGACGAAAGAACGGCTCACGTTCATGTTTGTTTGTTTTTTTTGTTTTTATTCATTGGTTTTATTTTTTAATTTTTTTTTCCATATTTTGTTCAATATTTTCAGAAAATAACACTCCAAAGCGAAAAAACCGTATATTCTCACCAATCCCAATGTGTGTATAATATATATATTATACTTCTCATATATAATATATATGTATATATATAATATATATATAATGTATACTTTTATACTTTATATATAATAATATTATGTAGAGTAGCGCACACTTTAGACTGTTATGTATCGATACCGTTTTAATAATTTTATCGATAAATTACAAATATTGAAAAACATGAAACAGACACAACCGGCGGGGACGCGGGGATTTTCGCGTACTCCTCTTATTCTCGAGGGTCGGTGGGACAACGTTATCTTTCGTGCGGAGAACAGTGAAAAAATGATCGTTTCGTTTCGGCGTGGCCCGCGTTTTCTCGCCGCGACACTCGTTTCCCTTTTTCCTCTTTTACCGATTTGCGGATTCTCGGATTCGATTCTATTTGATTTGTATCGGCGCTCGGCATCGCCGCGGTCCACGGTCGATCTTGAGAAAAGAGATCGGAGAGAAGGAAGCCCGAGCCCTCGAGCTCGAGAATCGAGGGAAGGAATCCGACGAAGTACGACAGAGTTTAACGCGCGCGCGACAACGGACTCGAGCGGTCCACGTGGTCTTCGCTGCGTGTCCCCTCTTTCTCCTTTCCGTCGTTCTCTTTTTATTTTTCCGAGGGAAAACGGGAAACGCGAGCTAGCATGATCGCGCGCCGACCGCCTCAATGTCGGGATTCTATTAAAACAGCTATAATATTACACGAGTCGCTGAAAAATCCCCGAGTCCCGGCGCGACTGACATTTTTTTTTTGTTTATTTATATATTTTCACACCGAAGTCAGAAAGGCAATACGCAGTATGAACTTACTTAGTACATTTGTGTGTGTATGTGTGTACGCGTATGTGTTTGTGGCTTTTACAACTATTTTCTTTTCATCCATTGTTTATTTTTTGTTGTTGTTGTTCATGTATCTCTTTGTCTGTCGACTGTATCTTTACTTTTCTGTTCTCGAGTGTTTTTTTTTGTTTCTTTTTTTTCGTTTCCCTTGAACTGTTTCCTTCGCTGATTGTTTATTGTTGTTTGCTGCTGCTGCTGCTGTTTGATCGTTTCTGTTTTCATGTTTTGTTCATTGTTTCTGTGTGCTCGCTTCCACGCGTTCCTCCTTTGCTTCCTCGGTAATCTAAAAATCTTCTCTGGTTTTTGTTTCCCCTCTACGGTTCGACGATCGCGGCTCCGCGCGATCATTTTTCTCGTGTTTTTACTATATCGATCAATTTGTTTACATTTTTTACCTTTCTTTGTTACTTCTTTTTTGTTTCTAAATCTTTTTGTTTCCCTTGGACCTCTTCGCTTTCAGCGTTACTTTCCGGTGCCTTTCCTTCTTTCTTTTACTTCCCTTCTCTGGTTCTTTCGGTCGCGTGAACTTCTCTCTATCTCTCGTCCATTTAGCTCGTTCGTTCGTACGTTCGTCCGTTAGTCCGTTCGCTTTCGTTCGTTCGTTCGTTCGTTCGTACGTTCGTTTCGTCTTCCCCCGTTCTTCCCGAGTCTCGAAAATCGTTTCGGAAATACGTGAGGATAAGAGAGGGAGAAAGGAGAGACACAGAGAGAGAGAAGAGAAAGGAGCGTAAGAGGAGGGTGCTCACGGAGGGGTATCAAGGAGAGAAAATCGTATACAGACGTAGCCAATGAAAAACGTAACATGAAGAAATCAACGAACCAATGAGAACTGGAAGAAAAAGAAAATTATAGTAGAAGTAGAAGAAGAAGTAGAAGAAGTAGAAGTAGATGAGAATTGAGGAGAGTGTCGCGATTTCGAATGATTCTTTACCGCTTCTCTCTCCTTCCGGGTTCCATCCGGTCTCTCGATCGACACAGATCCCATCTTCCCATAAAGAAAGCAATCGAAATCGCGAAAGAAAGAAGCTGTAAACCGCATATTCAGCGAACCTAGAGAATCCGGCGAAAGCGCAAATCAAAAAAACAAAACCGAGGAAATTAAATATTTTCAATCGATTTTATTGAAAATAATACAACAAAATATCTCATAATAATAATAATAATTAAAAATAATTAATAATTAATGATACGTACTGTTCCTACACGATCTCTAAATAATCATGTCTTAAAACGTTGTTTAAATAATAATAATAATATTATCATCGGCATTAATCAATGTAATAAAATAATAATAAAGGCAATAAAGTTAATAATAATAATAATAATTATATCATAGAATAATGCATCAATAAACAAACTTAATAATCTAATTATTGGTTAATGATTCGTCATCGTCCTCGATCGCTATCAATGGATCTTTTTCTTTACCTAGTCATTAATAATGGATAATTAATTAATTCATTAATTAAATTACACGTTGCTTGGATATGCACATAGAGATATAAAGTCGTTTTTGGTCCCACCTAACTGCAAACGTTATATTCATACAACAATTTTTTTTGTTTGTTTCTTGTTGTCGCATGGATCGCTTTACATGTATATGCGTGTGTGTCAGTATGTGTGTGTGTGTCTCTGTTCCAAGTGTGTATTTTACGTGTATCTCTCTGCGTGTGTATAAGGTATGTAGGTATTCGTTACGTGTGCCCGTGTTGCGAAAAAGAACTATTGGTTTAACTATCGGTAAAGCTGTCGTTTCTCGAAAAAGGTTTGTGATCGCGTATACACATGACAATGTTCCTTTCGCCCATTCGGAATCGCCGTTTCGCTTTTCTCTGTTTCCGTTTTCTCCTCGCTACGTTCTCTCTTCCTCTCTATTTCTCTCGCACTGGTTCTCGACCCGTTGTCAGACACACAAAAAAAGAAAGAGAAACACGAAAAAATGGAGAAAACGAACGGAAACCGAGAAAAGACGTTCCGATCGTCTCGGTGCTCGACGATGTATCGCGACGGGAAAGCAACGTGTTACGTCGGGGCGCCGACGGACAGTCACGACATTGTTTCCCGTTGTTTCCCTTTCCTACAGTCCGCGAACGAGACGTTCGCTCCTTATCGCTCGCAAGGATCGTAAGATCGCAAAGATCGCCGAAACGGTTTTTCTGCTTTTTCGTGTGTGCCTGCGCGCGCTTGTGTGTGTGTGTCTGTGTGTGTGTCTGTACGTGTATGCTCTCCGTGGTGGCGATCGATCAACGAGAGAGCGGGTCCCGCTCGGGGCGTGTTTTCCTTTCCAATTTCCCAGAAAGAAGAGAATACAAGAAGAATAAGAAAGTAAAAAAGAACATCTCTCTACAACTGGCATTTCGTTCCGCTTCGTTTTTTTCCTCTCTTCTTCTTTATAGATTACGCACGCTTAAGATACCTAATAACATTACTCTCACTAGACACATCACCGTGCGAAGATTAAAAAACACTCGCTCTTCCACGATAACACATTTGCTTACAGCCAATCGAGAGAATTTCGACACGTTCGCCGTTTATAAACCTAATTTGATCTTTCTCGTTAAGGCTAGGATACGCGAATTTTTAACTTTACAATTTTCGCCAACGAATACTGGTCTGTATCAGTCGCATAGTTTTTTCTATCAGCCTGCTGCCGGTCCTTGGTCCCGTGGATCGTGTCGTTCCCTTTTCCCACAGCTTCGATCCTCTTTCGATGTGATCTTTTTGCTCTGCGTTTAAATGGCCATTTACCCTCGAACTCTCTCCCTTGATCCAACGAATCTCCGGGAGGAAGCTTCGCGGGAACGAAGAGAACGACACGCTCGAGCCAGACCGCACGTCGGGTATAATGCCAGTTGTACACTTCCTCGGAGACGAAGTCGGTTCGCTCTCGAGGGAAACCGTGCGCTCCGATCTCGGGCCGGATTGAAAAGGGGACTGAGTCTAATTTTCCTTTACACGATCTCGGCCCGATCGCACGGAATGTTCGCGATTTACAAAATACGGTGAGAACGTTATGGAGCGCGCGCTTTCCCCTCTTCGTCTCTGTGTCCGCGACCGTCGTGGACGATCGACAACAACGTTCCAAAATCGAAGATCTCTCGGGTTGTAGATCGTCCGGACGGTCGGCGCTCGCATCGTTAACATATTTCAAATAGTATAACCTCACAACCATTTTGACAACAATCAACCTTCAACAAAAGAGCGTCCTACATCAAAGAATCTTTAAAAAATGCGTCAGCCAGCGAATCGACTTCCGGCGTTGTTTCTATCTCTCGCGTTTTCTAGTCTCACACTCTCCCTCTTTCTCTCTCTCTATTTCTCGTCGCATTGTCTTTTTGCTCTTGGTGGCCGGAAGTCGTGTTTGCCGGCCGACGTATCACATGTTTCAAAGCTGCGAACCACGTACTCGCGACTCGTTTCGTCACTCGTCATTCCTCCACTCTCATTCGCGATTCGCTCGAACGCGATTCAAAAGAATGCCCAAGGTGTGTCTTTTCTATCTCGCTTTTCGTGGAAGATCCGGCACGCAGCGAACGAACCGGCTTGCGAGTCGGAACAACTTTTAGGACCGGGATCCTTTGTCAACAGCGTCGATGGAACATAATCAGCAGACTCGCGAGCAGGTTCGTATCTCTTGATCGCGCGCGGTCTTCCGCGCGGGACTTCGGGGGGTACCGATCGATCCGGATCGATCGGCAGATCCGTGGTCCAAGCGATCAACAAAAGTAACGTTTACTAATTACAATCGATTTAAAACGATACTCCTAATCGCGCTACGATTACGTACGACAAACTCGACGGTACTCTGTACAGCTGCGAGTCCCGCGTCTCGCTTTTCAAAAGCGTGTCCCTCCGCGAATTCAACTCCGTCGTTTGCGGAACGTTGTTCGCCGATGACGCGTACGCGGGAAATTTCTATGTGTATTGCATGTGTGTGTGTGTGGGTGTGTGTGTGTGTTGGGTGTACGGATTCCTGTACCGTATTGAGGTATGCAACGGGCTCTATACGGTGTCTTCCGTCTCGTGATCGATCCCGCTCTGTTCCTCGAACGTGCTCCCCCGCGTCGATCTGTTTTCATTCTTCTCGCAGAACGGGTGAAAAAGAAAAAGCTTTCTAAACGAAAGAGGAAAGTACGAGCCCCCGGCCGGAATGGATAGAGCGATATTAAGATAGAGAGGTAAGGGTTAATGATAGGAATAGAGATAGAAATAGGAGATATAGATGAAACTGGGAGAGAGAGAAAGAGAGAAAGAGAGAGAGAAAAAAGGGCCGGGTACTCTGGCTCGCACTCGGACAAACTGAAAGGGCCCTCTCCCCCCTGCTAACCCCCTGTCCCATATCCCACATTCCCATCCCCCTCCCAAAAAACCGAGTGTTCGATCGAACGCGACGCCCTCGGCTAATTAGCCCCGAGCGGCTCGCGAGATTAATTAATCGTCAACGAGATAATAAGCGACGTGCACGCGGCGCGAATCGTCGCGAGGCTCCTTTGCGCGCGCGCGCGGGCACGTCGCCACGATATTATTTCATATTGTATATATACAAACGAGAGCACGCGGAGCTACGCGCGCCGCACGCGTTTGTATATACATAAAACGACAGCGCCCTAACCGCCATAAGAACGACCGATATAATCGATATAGAATGATCGCGGTGTAAACAATAAATGGCGACACGTATTATATCGAGAGGTCTCGTAATTCTTTCACATTTTTTGCACATTTTTTTTACTTCCTCTTTATATATAATATATATATATAATCTATGTAACGCTTTGGACGCGCCTTAAACTCCTCCCTTTCGATACGAAACGATAATATATAACTGTAAAATCCATGTGGAATATAAAAAATATTCTCTCGACGTTTCCTACCTAACTATATGAAACACTGCGCTAAGACTGTATACTTCGTTACGAAACGTATATGCGCGAGCGCGTCTGTGTTCGTGCCTGTGTCTGTGTGCATGTACCGTACGTGTGTGTGTGAGTCTGTCCGTCGTTTTCTTCTTCAATGGGAGCGTGTTTTATACTGCACTTGTGTGTGTGTGTGTACAAGTGTGTGTAGCGTATGTACGTGTTTCGCGATGTTGCTCGGTATACTTGTGTTCCATCAGTCGTATATCGGTGTATCTCTCCATTCTCTGTACGTGTGTGCCTGTTAGTGTGTACGATCATGTGTGCGCGAGCGTGTGTGTGTGTGTTCGTTTTCTCAGCTTTACGCACGATCTTTCTGCTCGAGCTTGCGAGAAAGAGTTTTTACGTCTAAGGGGCGAGGGCGACCCGGGGTCCGGATTCCGACACGTATACCTGACCTTAGCGCTCTCCCGCTAACCGAACCCGCGACCATTCCACCCGAGGGAAACGTCGGGAAACCCTCCCGGGGGGAAACGCGGGCAAACGCCGGACCTTCGTCGCGCCTCGGCCCGTATACAAGGGTTCTCTTAATTTCTACGAGAGATATGCCGCTTAACGAAACAGGGCTGAAACAAGATCGGGGGACGGGGGTGGGGTGGGGGTATCATCGAGAGCCGAAAAGTTACGGGACCTTACGCGGGGGTTGGACAAACTACTCGGTTCGCTTGTCCCTTCGACGCTCAACACCTTGGAACCGGGAAACTTCCGAATGAAACTCCAAAAATCATCATCGAGCATCAAATTCGGGTCGAATACGACCCCTCAAGGTGTTGAACGCGTTTCCCCCGATAAGGGAACCACGCGAACTGATCGCGGTCACTTGACCCAGACCTCTTGGGCTGTCGATGGCAACAGGGGACAGGGGCACAACGGCAGAATGCGAGAGAATGCGTGGGGGCCCGGGCCCGAAGGTACGAACGTTCCTTAACCCTTCTAACGCGTGCAGAAAACGTTTACGTGTTTACAAGTTGCATTGTACTCGACGAGCAATTACGAGAGAAGAATGGGAACGAGATGAGATAGAAGAATAGAGAGTGAAATCTTCCTGTGAACTGAATGTCGGTTACGTTCAAGGGGAGGGGGAGAGGGTGTGTGTGTGTGTGCGCCCGTCGTGTCCGATCCGCTTGTCGGAAGTACACGGCACTGGGCGGCCGCGGTCTCCCCTCGTTAGCGTCGCGTTCTCATCGTCGGACGCGATCGAGTCGGCCGATAGGAAACTGGTGTCCACCGTTTGACGGTGGCGCTAACGAGGGGAACAAAAGGGGGAGTATTCTGACGTCTTTATCCGCGGGACTACCTAAGGAATAAGCTTCCGGCGAGCTGGGAAAGCTACGCCTCGCTCCGTTTACTTTACAAAGAGACTACACGAGACTGGCTCTGTTGCGATTAGACGAGAGTACCGCGTCGGTTTCTTTTCTTTCTTTTTTAACATGGGACGACGAATCCGCGAAAGGTCTCGGCGAACGCTCGATAACAGTCCGCTGGGCAAACCGAGCTCCGAAGACGAGCGGATATCGAGCGTCCGGCGGCTGTCACTTTTATTTTGATTCGGTATACGGGTGTTTCGATCGTTCCGAAACGAAGGGAACGGAACCGGGGGTCGGACCGAGGGCCGCGTTCGACCGATTTCAACCCTGATCGAGCAACCTAAGCAACCTATGATCGCCGCCTAAACAGGAAGGGGTGTCCTGTGTACCGTTCGAAAGCTCGACGAAGGGAAAAACAGCCTGTGTCTGTGGGGACTCTAGAGTTAGTCGCGTCGTAATCGCAGCATTCGAGAGTGGCTTCTTTTTTATTTTTTTTCTTATTGTACGTGTCTGTATGTGTGTTACGGTGTGGCTCAGTTTACAGAAAGTGATGTGTATACGTCTACGCGGTATGTACAAGAGGTCGAATCTCTAAACCCGACGTTCGGCAAACACCGCGTCTCGGTGTTCGCGCGATTTATGCCCAAAATTAGATTTACGGTTAATTAACGGTGGTGTATTCGCGCCCTCGCCGCGGCGTAAGCAGCGCGGAAACGTATCTATCTGCCCCCCCCCCCCCCCGCTCCCACCCCCGCACGAGAAAAACGACGGAATGTCAACGGAACTATTTTCTATCCTTTCGTCTTCGCTGCTCTGCCGATGCTGCTAAACTTGCTATACTGTTTGCTCCTGTGTATCTTGTTCGTTCAACTCGATGTGTGTTCGTCCAACGAGTTCGCGATCCGAGAACGAAGAGAGGGAACAAACGGGGAAGTAGCCGGGACGAACGGGAGCACGCGATAATCTTCTCTCGCGAACTTTTTCATTACACCAACGGTGTCCGAGGTCGCGAGGCGGTTAACGACCGTTCGACCGTCGATCGATCATCCGGCGAGCGTCTCCGAGCCTCGAACGAGAGCCGCAGAGTCAGAAGGAGAACGAGAGAGGACATAAATGCGACGGAATGATCCTGGAATGACCAAAGCACCGTCTGACAGAGAACGAACGGTCGAACGGCGTTAATGTCCCTGACGCGCTCGAAGATTTTGATCGCGGTGTCGTAAAAAAAAGAAGTTGTATAAAAACAGCCGGACCGACCGATTTTCGTGGGCGTGTCCTCGCGGAAATTTGACGGACCGAGATGCACCGGGTGAAGAACGAGGAGTGACGACGGAGGAGAGAGACAGTGGTAAGTACTTGGAGCGAAGAACGCGTCTCGCGAGAAAAGAGGAGAGAAGAAAGCTTTAACGTTCGCGGAAGAAACTAACGACGAATGGGCGTGCATCGTCGCAAAAACCAGACGAGTCGAAGAATTGCACTTGGCTCGGTCTCGACGATGACGAGAACGAATCACGGTAATGACAACGATAAGTACTATCCGTTGGTCGACGATCCCAAACACGAACGAATTCGCGGATCGAACGTCCTAACGATCGAGACCAATGCTCCGTTCGCTTTCGGTAGCGAAAATCGGGGGCCCGACCCCTTGTTCCCTCTTCGGACTCTCTTTGACACTCGGAAGGGCCTTTTTTTGAAATATTTGAAATTTTATCTAGACCCATCGTCGGTATTCTTACCGGGAGCTGAATGATCAGGCGACGCCTTGGAGAGTACCGGGTCAAAATGGACCCCGGACACCGCCGTTCGGAGTGTCAAGATCGCGATCGTTTCCCCGCGTGTTCCCACGATTCGTATAACGCGAACGTTGCTCCCCGCGCTGCTTCCCGACGATCACCAAAAACGCGCTCTTTTTCTATCGTAAAACCTCGCGTTCCCCTTTCTCTATTCTCCATTTTGTTTTGTTTTCTTTTTTTTTGTTAAGAGCATATAAAAAGTCGTGTGGCACATTGACGGTTGGAATGTTATCATTGTTTCATTAAATTTATAATAAGAATCATAATAATTAATAATAGTAGTAATATAGTACTTCTTTGCTTGTTTATTAATAATATTCTTTTATGTATGTTTAATAATAATAATAATTAATAATATATATATATTATATATATTTTTTTATTTTAAATATATTTTTTTTGTTTATTATATAGTAGTTTGTTTCCTCTGCACTTAGCGTTTATATTCTGTGCTGACTGCGGGTTTTGATTTGAGGGGACTTTCGCTGCCGGTGCCGGTCACGCGATCGGTGCCCGTCGTCGGTCATGTCACGTCGTCGTTCCGTCGTCCACCCTTGTGCACCGATCGATCGAGAGAGATCGTCGACGGAGCCGAGGAGACGGACGGACAAGACAGATTCGTCGGAGAGATTTAAAGACGATCATGTTTTTTCTCAGCCGAACGACGGAGAACCGAGTTCGCGAAGGGGCTGGCCGGCTGCGATCCTGTATATTTTTGTTTTTTGTGTTTTTGCATTGCTCTTCGTGGCATCTGCATTCGCGTTGATCACTGCTGGATTATGTGAAATATGTAGAGATTATTTTTTTTTAGTTGGCTGTTCTCGTCGCGGCTGGGACGCACGGTCCCGCTCGGACAGAGAGTTTTGTCTATTGTTACTGCTTGTGTGTTGTTGCCGGTTGTATTTTGTTGGTCGTAGCCCGAGTGAGTATGCAACCCGGGTCACGCGCGGGATCGGCGATCTGACGATTATACTCGACGACGCCGCCGAATTTTGGGATAATCGAGGGATTCTCTTATTGGCTCTCCCTCGACGATCCCGCTCTCGCCCACCCCGGCTTAGCGTACCCCCCGCGACTCGCTGGAGGGACGTACAACCGGGGATGGCTGGTGTAACGAAACACCGATGGTTGTCCGTTCGCGTTCTTCTTCAGTGTTGGAGGGTGAGAGCCACGAGCGGCGTCCGTCGCGTATCGCGATCCGCTATTAACTGCAAGGAGACGACTGGTATCGGGAGGCTGCAATATTGTTGTAGAGCTGTATGTAGAAAGCAGACTGCGTGTACTGTTTATTTATTATTATCTTTTTGTTTTGAATAATATAGAAGTTCTGGTATTCATGGTATTTTGGCTGAGTGTCGGCTGAGTGTGCGTGTGTTATGGTTCGGAAAATGCGGGCGAATTCCCAAAGAGCGTTATGCCATACGGTTTGTCCGGAGGGGTGGTTCTGCTCGTGTTTCGTGGATGGATGGCGATAAATATCTGTTCGATTCTGGGATTTTGTTGTGGTGCGGAGGAATCGGGGGAAAAATTCGGGGGGAAGGGGGCGGGGAGGGGGGAGTTTCTTTCTTTCCTCGGATGATCCGATTCGATTATGGATTCGCAATAGTTTCTTCGTTTTCCTTAATTTTAAACCATTTTCGCTCGCGATCGGTCACTTTTTAAACTTTTCAAAAACTCTGCAGCGTATCGAAAAAACACCCGCCACCGGTTTCGAAGTCTGGCCTGGCCTCGGCGAACTACTGTTCTATGTATACGTGTGACAAAAAAAAAGAAGAAAAAAAACGCGGGAGATCGCGAACCGGAAACGAGGAGGCCGTGCGGAGAGTCGGCTGCGCTCGGCGGCGGAGAGAGAAAGAGAAGTTCTCCTCGTATACATACGTAACCCGCGTCGCTCGGACGCGTGTCTTTTGATTAATTCACCGGCAGTTCAGCGTACTTGGTCCGTAACTAGTTGGTCGTACCTTGAATTTCCGGCGCGTGCGTTTCGGAGTGATTTTGGTATAGACAGGTTTGATTGAAGCACCGAGGCGAAACCACCGCGCGACAACCTCCTCGCCTCCGTGTTCGCGTCGCGTCGCGTCATCCCGACGACGTTCAAGGGTCCGTTAACGAGCCGAATTAACCAATCGTTTCGACGCGCCGCGGAATGCTTCTAATTACGATAATTATTCGGCGATAGGATCGATGGTTCTCGTCGCGGTGTCGCAGCGAGCCGCGACACCGCGACGAGAAACGCGGACCGTCATCGATTTTTCGCGAGGAATCTCGACTCGCAACGGACACGATCGTCCATCAGTGCTCTCACTATCTCGTTTAATTATCGGAGTTACGAGTGGACCGTGGATTTCGAATGTTTATAAGAGAAATGAGCAGAGCCAATTTAAAATGGATTTAAAATCGGAAGAGCTATTAAAGACACAATGTTCCTATTATTTTCCATTAACCATTAACGACCTGTTTAGGGTGGAAATACCTTCGCTGTTTGTTCTATTCGTTTCATAGTGGATGAAGAAAATTTCAATTGTAGTCTGACTGTTTAATCAGACTGTCATTTCTGATAGTAAGAGCCCCGATCGTCGTTGACCGAGGGTTCGTTGGATGGTTCGCCACGATACGATCAGGCCAGGCTCGAGGCACGGTGACGGTACAAGTAGAAAACCGAAGAGAAACGGAAACAATACGATATACAAACAACTAAAGCGCCAAACTACGAGTACTACCGGTGCTAACTACGTAGTACCAGCGCCGTTTTGTTTACCTAATCCCTACTAGTCGAAACGCCTAGGCTTAGCCAGTGCCGCGAGAAAGTCCGGACGCAACCCGTCTCCGATCGCGCGTCGGCCGCGATACTTCGCGGTGAATGAGATCCGCGACCGACAAGGACGCATCGCCTCTTTTAGCCGCGCGAACAAGACCGACGACGACGCGTGTTCGCTCCTTAAACCTCGAGATAGGAACATGAAAGTAATTTCGACTCGCGTTATCATATGGAACAAGAAGTAATTGTACTTTAAAGAATACATCACCTTTTGATGGACGAATAATATATGTATATATACGTGTATATGTATACCTTTTACCACGACGAGCCTCGCGTGTTCGCCCGTTGACACTCGGTTCGCGTGTAGAACGCGCAGCGATCGCGATCGATAATAATAATAGTTTGCGTTTCTTTTGTTTCTTTTGTTGTTCGAGTTTACGGGAGAGTTGAGTTGAAATTGGAATTTAGGCGAAAATTTCTAGCTTTTTTTTTAGAGAGCAGTCGGTCGGATGAGCTACGAGTTAGAAAAGATTCGATATAAAAGTTGAACGAAGAGGTGTCCGACAGCGTCCGAAGAGGATCCCAACACCGATCCGCCGACCGATCGTTAGCCGAAATAGTTCGCGGATCGCCGCCGCTGTCAGTGAATCGAGGGCGTTTATCGATTTCGAGTGGCAGCGAGAGAGCTCGCTCGTTCCCGAAAGCTGTCGCGACTCGCGAGAGAGCTTTGCAAAGAAATCGGTGTCGGTCGCAATACGAGGAGAGTCCGCGACTCGGCCGAGCGTGTCGGAGGTGTGGTCGGGCACCGGCTTTTCCCCGTCTTTTCTTGCCATTCTCGCGCTCAAATCTTTTCGATTTTCTTTTTTTGTTTGTTTGTTTCTTTCGTCGTATATCTCTATCTACCTATCTAGCTATCATTCTTCCGATATCGCGCGTGACCGGCGGCCAGGACGCGCGATCTTCTCCGAAAGACGATGACCGCCGGCCACGCGGTCATGCGGTCACGCATTTACAAGTAATATAGACATATATGTTTATATATATATATATATAGACATATACATATATACATATATATATATATAAATATATATCGGTGTCGAGCCGGACGTCGAATCGACTCGAATCGACAAGGTTCTTTTGCCTCGCTTTTCCCTCGCGCCCCGTTGAACACAATTCGGTAAGTTTGTCGCATTCCTCGTATACCATCGCGCGTATACGATTTGCCCGCTGCAAGCACGCGCCCCCAAAGCCTAAAGCCCCCAAAGTCCAAAACCCATCGCGAGGGCCGCGGCTTACATCCAGTTTTAGAGTCATTGCATGACTAGAGCCTACGAATTACAAGCTTATTAAAGCCAATTAGAATTAGGTACCAAGTTAGATCGACGGATCGCGGAAGAGAGACCGTCTCGGTGTGAACGTCTAAAAACGTCGGCCCGGGCGCACACATCGTTCACTTTCTTTCTCTCTCTCTCTCACTCTCTCTCACACACACTCTCTCTCCCCTTTCTCAACGGTTAATTCCCCTTATCGTTTAGGTTTAAGTTTAACTTTTTCTTTTCATCCCTGATTGTGTTCGACTCTCGATCAATCGCGTTCCCTTACGCTCAACGGTCAAAATCTTTCTGAAGTCCGACCGTTCCGGACAATTTCTTTTCTGCGCCACGACGCCGACGTTGCCTTTTGATTAATGCGATGGCTTATACTTTCGGAAGAATTTCTTCACGAGGACGAGTCCTCGGAAACAACGCGCGAACGTTCGATTATGGTCGAAACGATGTGTCGTATTTTATCGTCGATGCGACGTCGGCTTCTTGTGTCCATGTTCCTGTGTTTTTGTCTCTGTGTGTGCCTGTGTGTGTGTGTACTCGTGTAAACATGTTCGTGGAGCTTGTATTTCTATGTGAACGACAGGCCAGCTCTTCGTTGATCACGAAAATCCCAACATTCGAGAATGCGTGAATTGAAAATAGAATTTAAAAAACGGTAACCTAGCGCGTAACAGTTCGTTTTCTCCGTTTTCCATCGACGTTTGGTAACGTGTACGTGTGTGTGCGTGTCAAAGTGTGTCGTTTAGTGTGCGTGTGTAATTAGTGAAGGGTTTACGAGTGTGTGTGTGTGCGTGTGTGTGTAGGTGTGTCGTTGCGTGTACGTGTACAGTGTCGGTGTACCTAATTGCACTTATTCGACAAAACGGAACGTAAAAATGAACGCAAGATGGCGGCCGGACGGCCCTGGAACGTATACGGAGGTAATACACATTCTTTTACTTTTTTTTTTAAATTTTCGCTAAAAGGTCGTCCAACTCGTTTCCGTCCCTGTCCTCTCTGTTCTCGCCCCGGCACACACACACTCTCTCTCTCTCTCTCTCTGTCTACCCACCCCGTTCTCTCTCTCGAACAACCCCCAGCATCGAACTAAACTTCCTGTTTACTGCTACGTAATTACATGCACACGTCGTTCGTTCTGTTGCGAGTCGTAAAAACGTAACGTCGAAACTTAGGCACAATTTGGAACTGTTTAGACCATTTTCTACACGATCCCCTAACCCAACCCCCCGCAGTTTGCGTGCTCGCTGCTTCGAAAATCGGTGGCTGACCGTCCCGCGAGAGTTTCAACGTTCGGACGCGATTACAGAACGGAAGTTGAAGAGCTTCGATTTTTCGACTGGATTCTTTTTCTAGTTTTTGTCTTTCGGGAAGAGTTTCGGGTTTGTGGTTTATACTCGCCAATGAACGGACCGAACGATTCGATCGACGACACCGGTCGGTCAGTTTTCAATAAGAGACCGAGAGGCTCGCGGAAGCGTCGCGAGAGAGCAGCGTCGTAACTCGAAAACGATAGGAACGTTTCCGGCGAACGTTCGATCGGCTGGACGGCCATCCAATTTCCTTTCGCGGACGGGACACGCGAACAGTCCCCTCCCTCCATTTTGCTTCGAACCGTACCAAACGTGACGATACTTTGTGAGGTAGCTGATATTGAGCCGTTTCAGGGCCAATCGGACCAAATCTTCCAGTTTTTTCTCTTTTTGTTTTGTTGTTTTTTTTCGGGGAAACTCTCGACGCGCCCGGAAACCGCTCTCGTCGTCGTTCGACGCCGTCAGACGAACACACCGACGGGGAGAGGGTGGAAATAAAGAACAATACGATCGAACGAACCGATCCGGGTGAATCGCGCAGAGGCCAGGAATCTGAAGTTGCGGTTGAAAAAGCTTTGGCGCCGCGCGCGCTCGTGTGCGTGCCGAGATATTTACAATTTTTTTTTCTTTTTCGAAAGAGGAGAACGAGGTAACGACCGCGATAGAAATTCTTAGTTTTCCTCCGATAGACTACGACTTTTCGAGAACAACCGACGAAACAGCACAAGCTAATAAAAACGGGAATCATTGGGCCCGACTTTCCGAGCGACACCCGCCATCTTGGTCCCGTCTGACCACCGGTGTGGATAAAACTTAACCTCGCGATCTCGCTATTCTCCCATATTTTGTTTCCTTTGTTCGCTTGTTGGCTTTCAATTCGCTCTTTCTCTCTCTCTCTCTCCCTCACTTTCGCCCTTTCATTCTTTCTTCTTTCTCTCCCACTCTCTCGCTCTGTCTCCCTTTCTCTCCCTCTCGCTCTTACACAATCATTTTGTCTCCGCACGCCGTAATTACAATAGTATTTTTCTTCATCTTTTTATATATCCGTAATCTTATACATATACACTAGCTGGTTATAATAATTTGTGAAAAATATACATCAAAATTTTGTTACTTTTTACATCACAGATATTTTAATATAATATATCTTCTTTTAATTCTTAAAGATTTCTTTTCCTCCCCGTGTGTGTGTGTTTTTTTTCTTTTTCGACCGATCCGTCTGTCGTCGGATCGTTTCAGCGTATCGCCCGCGACATAGAGGGAGACGACCGGAAAGTCCTCGAACGAGAATCCTCTGCTCTCCGTCTATGGTCTATATGTTCTCTTCGTTTCGTCTCGTCTCGTCTAGTCTCCGATCAGTTATCTCCGGACGACAGAATTTGTAAAACAGATTCCTGATTCCGCGAACATCCGCGCACAATTTTAATCTCGGCTGTCGATTTCGCGTCCCGGTCCCGTCGTCTCCCCGGAAAAAGGAAAAACGAAAATCGACACGTTTCCAACAGTCGCGTTCGCAACGATATCTGCCCTAAGCCTGCGCTCCGTCCCCGTCGAACTCAAAGCAAATGCTAATTTCGATCCCAAGAATTTTCCTAGAAGAAACTACGTTAACCCAATGGACAGGTGTTCTCTTTTGATCGCCGATACTGCCTCGAATCTCCTCACCTCTCTCTCTCTTTCTCTCTTCACTAAATTCAACTAATTTCGATCTTCCCGACGGTCCGAAAGACGCTGCGGCAGACACGTTGACACGCGACTGTGTCACCGGAAAATCGTTACACGGCAGCCTCGTTAATTACGCCGTTAGCGCCGATCGTCCCAAATTGTCGCGATCCAATCGTCCCGTTCGAAAGCGAACGCGGACGAGACTCATAGCTACTCGCACGGTCGAATCGATTTCGTAGGAGTCGATCGCCCCTGTCGACGCCGCGACCCACCAACCATATATATCGTTTACTCTTTCTCTATTTTTTTTTTATTTTTCGATTTCTTTCCAAAGAAGAATCATTGTGCGTTGAGTCGACGAGTCCGTTTCACCCGGATCAGAATTTCTCTATACGAATTTCGATGAATTTCGAATTTTTTACGACGAGGCTCGCCGACCTGCTTTCCGAATCGTGACGTTTAGAAGACTCGACCGGTTCCACCAGCGCGATAAGAGGACGCGTTTCTTTCTTCTGGGTTGTCGCCGAGGAGTGTGGCAAGCGACAAACGGCGCACTCATACTTCAGCCACCGAGATTTAGGGTCGACGCGGTGACACGGGAAACCGACTCCCGAATCGGAGAACGTGAATCGAACGTCGCGACGTATACCTTTTCGTAACCGTAATTGAATTAACGACAATCATAGTGTGTACGCACGTTTTACAATCATCCGCACGATAAATATTCATTTTTTTTCACATCTAACGATAAATCTTTTCGTAAAGGGGGAGGGGGGTATATCGGGCATTGTTTCATACTCTTTTTTGCCTTGTTTTGTTTTTCTCTCCATCGATTCATCTCTGGGGCGTGTGTGTGTGTCAGTGAAGATTGGTTCTCGCGGGGGAGGGTGAGTTTGGGGATCGATTAGAAGGGGCGCGAGAGTTTTATCTTTTTTTTGGGTAAGATTGGGGCAGGGGTGGTGATTGTGTGGAACGAGTGTAAGAAATATCATTTACCTTTTTTCTGGTGTTTTTGGTGCCTCGTGAACGTTTAGAAAAAGGTAATTTTCTTATCTTTCTCATCTTGCATTCTCTTTCTTTTTTTTTGTTTGTTTGTTTGTTTTGTTTAATTCGAGGTATCGAGTAGTTAAGGTCACACCGAACACGATTTACACTTTGACGCGAAGCGGGTGGTCGGTCGGTGAGCGATTAGAAAGGGGGGTGAATCTTTGCTGGACACAGGGTAGAGAAGGAAGGTTTAAATTTACGTTTACACACAATCATGATTAGTGCTGCTGCTGCTTGCTTGCTTGCTTCATCTCTTTTTCTCGCTTGCGTTCTCCGCGTTTGTCAGCTTGTATTCTTAATGTTCTTCTTCGTTTTTACCTCTTTGCGTCGTTTGTTTCATTTATCTCTCGCTTGCATCTTCGTTAACCCTAAGGAGACCTTAACGTTTACACTCAATAACTTTTTGTTTATCTTATTACGCGTTTTTATCATCATCATCATCATCTTCATCTTCTTCTTCTTCTCTGTTCGTCCGACGCGCTCCTCTCGCGTGGGCGCGCGCGTTTCTCAACCCTATCTTCCTCGCATTTAGAAGAGAGTACTCGCACACCTCTTATTTAAATTCACGGTTTTTTTGCTTTAAGTTTAGGGGGTAAATTTTTTTAAGTTTAGTTTCCAAAAAACACCGAGAGAGTAGCCTTGCTTACACGATTTTACTTTTTTTGTCGAGTAAGGTATAATTTTTTTTTGGCGTTAATAAGGAATTTTTGCATATTTTTTTTTTAAACACCGAACATACATGCCTTATAGTTTATGTACAGCCTAGAGTCTTTCAGTCGTTACTTTATTTTAAAGAGAGAGTCGTGACACAAGTGCGTGTGTGTGTGTGTGTGGATATAATCCTATCATCAATCCTTTCGTTTCCTTTGTCCTTGCTTCTTTACGACCAACCGTTACGGTAAACGGTGTCCTCCTCGGTGCGTCGAGAGAAAGACGGTGGAAAAAACTCTTCGCGGAATCCGTCGGAATCGCAGCGTCGAATCGACGTCGATCGTCCCGTCGATCGACTCGTCGCATCCGACGACCGACGACGACAACGATTCGACGCGCGTCCCTCGACCGAGGTCCTCGAACGGAAACGAGAACCGTGCGCGTTCTCCTTTCGAATCCGTCTGAATCCACCTGAATCAGCCCGAATCGGTCGATTTCGTCTTGGTCCAAACCGCCTCTGCTCAGCTACTTATCGCCGTGTCTAGCGAAACGACGAAATCGCCTCGCGCGCGTCGTCACCTAGACGCGGAGAGCGTGTTCGTTTAGTCAAGGATCTCCTGTCGAACGAACGAATCCAGAATCCTCTAATCGAAAACCACGAGAGAAGATACCTCGATAGTCGCGCGCACGACGCTCACCTGATAAAAACCTTGCGAAAAAATTAGTCAAAACAGGAGGGACTGGCGTTCTTTTCTCATTTTGTTTTTCTTCTTCATCTTTGTTGTTTCTTTTTTTTTTCTTTTTGCGATTTTATATATCGGTGGTCGTTCGAGAACACTTCGTCGTCGTATTTGGTTTCGATATGCGATGAAATGCGATACGATGCGGTGCGATCCTTCCAAATTAGAGAACACCCTATGTAGAACATGCTAAACGTCGTCGTCGAAACGATCGATAAAAGCTGTAGAAGTTCGTTCGAACGTCTCTTACTCCCCGACGGAAATCGCTTCGCGAGAACGTTTCGCGATGGTATAGCGTATGTAGATGGCGCGGCTCCGCGAAGCGAACGTGTTTCCTGTTCTCACTAAACACCGTTTTTGATAATTTTTCTTGGGAACGATGGCGGCAGATTATCCTTCGACTCGACCGAGGATCCGATCGCGTCCACGCTTTCTCCTACCCGGTCGCGTGGATTTCATCGCCGGGAAGGAAAACGTGCACGGCCGACCGATTCGAGAGGCGATCAGTCGTCGTCTCGAGTCGTCGCGTCGGTCGTAGAAAAGTCGAAAAAGGAAACGGAAAACTGGTGTGTCTGTTCCTGATCCTAATCTCATGGTTCCGATTTTTTTTCACTTCTTCTTCTTCTTCATTTAGTATTACTCCTGCGACACGGGGTTTCGGATATTTTCGGGAACGGAAAAAGCGTGTCTCGGGTTGTACGGTTTCCACGCGAAGAAAGTATGTATGCTACGAATGACGGCCGTTGTCGGTCCGCTTTCCTTTTCCTCTACGCGATAGAAAATTTGTGTTCGTATCAAAACGTGGGCGTTAATCGTCGCGCGTAAGAAAATATTCAGCACTTCGGTAAAAGACAAATAACCGAGAGTAGTCGAGAGCAAGCGCGCGTCTACACAGTATAATCCTCTGTTTAATCCCCCACCCCCCACCCCCAACCCGAAATTCCTTATAAATATATGTGTCTGCTTCCTTTTTATTTTTTTTGCCCTCCCTAGTCGTTCGTCGTTCGGCTCCTCCGACGACACTGTATTTTTTTTCTCGCCGAGAAACCCGTTGGATCTTCGTCGATGATTAGGATACGGATCGGAAATGCAAAGCTTGACGAGTGGGACCTGTTCTTTTCTAGCATCAGTTATTTCTTTTCTTATCGTTTCGTCTCTTTCCTTATCTTTTCAGCGTTGTGTTTCGATTCATTTCGTTTCGTTTCGTTTGTAGAGAAAGGCGACGCGAATTTTTCGAAATTTCTCATCGACGAAGATTCTCTCTTACCCCCTCCCCCCTAACCCCCCAATCATGTTTCCCAAGCAACTTCGTGCTCCCTTCCCATCTTTCTTCCTCTTTCCTTCTTTTTTTCCCTCTCCTTCCTTCTTTCCCTCTTTTATAATCCGTCTAACGTGCGCGACCCGTTTCAGACGTGGGACGCGTTTTCTATTCGAACGCCAGCCTCGAAATAACCGAGATTAGAGAAATATTGTCGCCTTATGAAAAAACGTCACCTATTACGCGCGCCAACAAAAGTCTTGGCCTCGTTCCTCGTTTCGCATTTACGTTCGTAATGACCAAAAATATATGTATATATATATATAATATATCATTCCTTATATAATTATGTTGCTCCTTACGAGTTAAGTAATGTTAATAGTGTAGGTAATAAGTTTGCATTTTTTTTTGTTTAGGTAGTTTTACATCGATAGAGGAAAAAAATACGTTGTTGTTGTTGTTATGGTTCATGTTTGCTTGTTTCAATGTTCTGTATAGTTAAGATTCTTGTCGTGTGTCGGCATTACTTGAGTTTTGCTCGTTTGCATGCTTGCTCGTGTGCTTGCACGAATTTGCAGAGAAAGAGTCTAGCATACAATAATGTAGGCGGCCGACGTTTCTCGCGCGCGTAGTCGGCCGGGCAACCCTCGCGGAAATTTCATCTCGCGCGCGCGCGCGCGCTCCTACCCAACGCTTACGTCAAGTGTCATTGTTCTTGTTTTTATTTCCCTATCTAGATTTTTGTCTATCTCTCCACTACGGAAACGTGCGTGCACGCGCGGACTTTGGTTCACGTGTTGCTCGAGATCTCACGTGTTTCCCCAGTTCTTCATGGTGTCCCGCCTCGACAGAGTAGTCCATCGTTTTCGTACTCCTCGAGGCGGTCAGAAGCGTTCGTGTGGTGTGCGCGTGTCGAATCATGTAGCAAATGTGTGTGTACGTGTCGCGATGGTACCAGTGTCTCTGTAGAAGTATGTGACAGTGTGGGGGTGTCGATGTGTCGACGTGTGTCGTGTGTAGGTAGGTGTTACGAGCGAACGTTGGATACAATAGCATCGCATCGTGCCATGTAACGCGTTTCTCGCGTTTTCTTCGAATCGAAATATAGCCATAGTCGAAAGGGTTCCTTCCGGTGCGACCCACCGTCAGCTGGACGGTGATCGACTGCCGGATACGTATAACTGATGGAATCGCAGTGGGTTCACGGGGTGGTTGGCGTTTGGTGGTTGGTTGGTTGGTTTTTTTTTGTTGGTTCGGTTGTTTGGGTAGCCGCTTACGCGTTCTTTTTTTCTCGTTTCTATACTCGTTCGCTTGTTCCGTGCTCGTTTTTCGTTTCCTGTTTTGAACTTTGTCTCGGGCGACGACGTTCAAAACGGGGGCATATACGTGTATATACACCTCCGATGCAAAAGGGCAGGGTCAGGATATCCGGGGCTGCTACCGTTTCGTGCCACGTTTCGCGTTCCTGTGTCGTGCGTTCCTCGGCCTCCGTGCACGCTCCACGGAGAACGCGGCTTGCCATTCACGCCCCTCACCTTGAAACGGTCGCGTTCGCTTTCATAGCCGAACCGACCAAGTGTCGTGCTCCGCTCGATTTCCGGTTCTTTGTTCGGTACATTCGTTCGTTTCGTTCATTCGCTCGCTCGGTACCCTATCTCTTATGCGTACGTGTACGTTTCACGATCGTCGCGTTCAGTTGGTCGCCGCGAGTTAGACACACAAGAAGAGGGCGGCGTGACGGGCAAACAGCATCCTCCGCGATCTGTCGTTTTCGTGGCTCCTCGAGAGGCCGACGCGAAACGCGTCGCAGCATCGGCCGGGAATCGGCTAACCGTATATACACACGCGTATATACGACGGACCGTTCGCCGTTTTCGTATTTCTCTCGTTTAACTCTATACGGTTTTTTTTGTTACTGATCAACGATACCGACTTTCCTCTACTGCTCGACGGTGTCCTCCATACCGATGACGGGGCCGCGTTGCTCGGCCGACTGCTGGTTGTTGGTCTGCTCGCCGGATCTGTTGCTCCCGGAGTTGTAGCCCCGCTGCAGTTGCACAACCAGTCCGCTCACCGCAGCAAACTCTTTCTGTTGCGCGGGTTGTTGCTGCTGTTGCTGTTGCTGCTGTTGTTGCTGAGTCTTCTGGCTCGAATGATCTACTATAAGCTTACTATCACAGGCACTTTTTTTGTCAGTTGATACGGCGTAGAGCAAGTCCGGGTAGTGATTCAGCTGCGACTGCGACGACGGCTGCTGTTGCGACGATTGCTGCGACGTAGACGACGACTGCTGTTGCTGGCCGCCGCCGCCGCTCGTCAGAGGCTTTCGATCGCGATCCTCCTGTCCGCCGTTGTGGACCTCGCGCTCCCTGCTGCTGCGATCGGCCCTCGAGTCGCGAGCACTATCCTCGTCCCTACTCCCGGCCCTTGAGACCGAGAGAGGCGTTGGCGGTGAGGCGAGCCGGTCGCTGGCGTCGTCAACGCGACACCTGTCCGACGGTGACGGGCTCAGGTCGACGGTGGGCACGCGTTCCGGCCTCTCCGGGACTGGTCTTCCCGCCGCCGATGGTCCCCTGTAGCTCTCGTCCTCGCTGCTGTCCTGGGCCAGCCGAGGCACCGGCGTTCTCCTCGAATTTCGGCACAACTGGTCGATCAACGCTTTACTCCTCATCGTCTCCGGGAGCTGTTGCTGCGAGGACGACGCAGGCTGGCTGCCCCTCGTCTCGGTGATCGTCCTCTGGTCCCTTGGGATTCCCGTCTCCAGACTAGACCTGATCAGGCTGTCCAGGAAACTGCCGTTCGCTGCCGAGCCGTCGTACAAACCCTCGGTGGCCTCGCGAGCCGCCTTCGACATCGGCGTGCCCCGGGAGTTCGAGGTTCCCGGTGACGAATCCGTGGTCGCTGTCGACGCGCCGATACCGTCCCTATCCCTCTGTGGATGCTGTTGCTGTTGTTGTTGTTGCTGCTGCTGCTGCTGTTGCACCATCGCCGCGCTCCTCTGTTGTTCCTGCAGCCCACGCATCCTGCTCGTCGCGAAGTACTGCTCCGGCAAGATCGTCGGCACGTTCGGCGCCCCGGCCATGAACGGCGACGGCATGAACGGCGTCGGGTTCCAAAAGTTGAACGGCCCGAACGGCAAGTGAGGCATGCCCTCCATGAACGGTGGCATCTTCAGCCCGTTCGGTCCTGCGATGCCCGCAGGCGGCGTGAACGGCTTCTGCGGCTTCAGTTGCGGCTTCTTGTCCGCGGTGCCGGGCCGCATGTTCGCGGCCGCTCCCGTCGCCACCGACGTCTCCTTCGTCTTATCGTCCGTCTGCTTCTGGTCCCTGAAACGGAATCGATCTTGATAGTACAATTGTGTTCAAACTAGGATTCTTACTATCCCGATCACCGAGTATCCGGATAGTAAGAAAGTGGGACATACATGGTGAGTAGCCAGATTTTCTGATCAACTCCTAGGTTGGACCTCGTTTACGACTCACGGTAACTCGATACCCGAGATAGATAGGGTGATTCAACCTAGAAGCTGGTCCAACCAGACTACCCCCCGGTATCAATTCCACGTCAAGAGAAGTGAGACGATGTTGTACCTCTTCCTTGGCCTCATGAGGTGTCGTTCCTTGACTTTGTACTCGAGGGTGGAGTGTGGCACTCCGTAGTAGCTGCCCGCGCGATGCACGCTCATTTCGCCGCGCTGCACGGCCCTGACGGCCTCGACCAGGCTGTCCCTGTCGTAATTTCGGTACTTGCCGCGCTTCGGTCTGGTTCCCTTGCCGCCGGTGGCTGGTTTCGGTTTGTTCGCGTCCTGGGACTGCTGGGGCTTGGGTTGCGACTGGGACTGTTGCGTGGGGGGGCTGCGGCGGCGTGTACCGGCCCCGTTTGAACGGACTCGGGTCCGTCATGATCGTCTGCTGGGACTGTACGACGCCGCTCGACTGGCAACCGGTGAGTCCAGCGGCCGCCGGCACCTGCTGGCCCTCCTGAAACTTAACGCTGATGCTCTTGGCGATCACGTCGCGGAAGTTGACCGTCTTCCCCACGAGCGAGTTGGTCGGGCTGCTGGTGCCGGAGAACGCCGGGCTCGCTCTCTCGAGGAGGCCCGGGCTGGAGGCAGCGGTGGCGAATCCCTGCGCGAACGCCGCGGAGGTCGGCTCGCCGTTCTTGCTCGAGCAGCCCGGCGTGCTCGCGGGCTTGTAGGACGGAATCTTTAGAATCGCTCGGCCCTGGGCGCTGTCGCTCGCCTCCTCTTCGATGTTCGGGTTGAAGTCGTCGTTCGTGATCGGACCTCGTTGCTGTTGCTGCTGCTGTTGTTGTTGTTGCGTCTGCGACGCCGTGCCGCCCGAAGCCTGCGAGTGCGACGAGTGCTGCGTGTGCGACTGCTGCTGGTGATGAAACTGCTGGTGACACGGCTGCGACTGGTCCCCGTTTACGCTCTTGTTTAGCCTCTTGTCCTCGCTCATCAGCCGCCTCATCACCTCCGGGATACGGTAGTCCTGCGTCTCCATGCCTGCAGCATATACACATCGATTTCGCACACGGTTTTCATCCTTCGATTTCCCCCCCCGGTTCGTCTCGGTACGTTCGCGTTCTCGCCTACCAGCATTTGTCTTAATCCCGGATTAGCTCCCCGAGAACCGTTTAAGCTACTTAGAGCCAAGTTCCACTCAGAAGGTGGAAAAAGTGTCACCGACCCGTCGACCGGGGCCTGGCTTCTATCGATTTCCGAAGACCTAGCGACTCTCGTAATACACTTTTCGACTTTCGCCTCGGCCCTTCGCGTAGGCTAGCTGCCCAGTCAGCGAACCAAACGGTCTGCCGTCTATCCGGAGCAACCCAAATCCCCTGGCTCCAAAAGACACGCAGACTTTCTGAAACTTCGCGTCGCGCCGCGCCTATTTCGCGCGTCTTCAAACGCGGCAACGAACACCTCCAACTCTTTGCTCGGAGACTTTACTGAAAGTTACTAGTTTTTAAAGGATGTTCGCTTCGGTGAAATATTAGGCAAATTAGAATTACTGGTTGACGAGGTGCGTCGAATTTTTTAGGAACTCGGATAGCTCACCTTTGAACGGTGCAGCCGCCGCGAGCATCTTCTGAATGTACGGGCCGATGTTCGCGTGTTCCAGGCCTGGCCACTCCGTTCCCGTTTCCTGTCCCCGTTGCAGCAAACTTCTCAGAGAGTCCCCGCCGCCACCTTCGAGGGCGGAGAACCTGACAAGATCTTCGAAAGACAACAACGGCTTCAGCAGCGCCTTCTCGACTTCTTTCTCCTCTTCCGCCCCGGACAGTTCCTTGTCGTCCACCTGTTAAGAACATTCCTTTCTAGCGTTTTCTGCACACACCGTGGTTCACGGTGGGGAAGAAACTTTTTCTGTTACGGATTAATCTTTTGGCAACGATATCCTCTCGAGGAAAGTCGTTCTCCGATATCATCATCATCATATCATATCATAACATATATCATAACATATAATCATCATCAGACTCTCTTTCTCTCTCCCTCTCGCCCCCCCCCTAGAATAATAGTTGTCCAACCGCGGTTATGCGACGCGATATGCAACAACAAGATTTCGTCGAGAGGCGTTTTCTACAGTGTTTATTTATATTCATTTATTTATTTGATTTTGGTATGCGTGTGTCTGTGTTTGTAACAGTGTCGGTTGTCCATGTAAGAAGTAAAACAGTTTTGACGTCGTCGTAATGGCGGAATGATGACCAGAAGCGTCATGCAGGAATACTCGTCAGAGATGGAACATAGTTCGCAAAGTAAGAAGCGTTACGTGGAACAAAACGAGGAAAAAAATGTAGACAAAACACACGAAAAACGCTGCTCGTTCTTCGCCCGGAAGCCGACAGAGCCCGGTGTGACACGTGTCCCGTCGATCTCAAAGAGATACATAGATGATATGTTGGTAGATTATCGATCGTAGTGTAGAATATAACAAGAAGTCTAGATGATATCGGCGCAAAGGTTCGATCAGTATTATCAATAAAGCAATCGTGCTAGTTTGGTTAAGCTTTCAATGTTTCGATCCCAATATGGATCTTTTTCAAGAAAGAGGGAACAACTGCGTCTGTAAATTTTTTAAAGAGTTTTCAATATGAAAGTACTGAAAATTAGATACAATATTTAAAATAACGGTAATGAATTACCAACCTGCTTTATGACAAAAAATTAGAGACAGGAATTTTTTTTGACAGAAATTTGAAAAGTCAAAAGTACAGCACTTTAACTGCGTGAATACCTAATGTTATGGTAAAGAATTGAAAAAACATCAATAGAGATCATCCGCTGACATACAATTGTGGAATAGGTGTTTTAATAACACAAAACGGACTGAACTTATTGTACGAAACGAAACTAATTATAAAACATTACTGATTCAGTAATGTTGCATAATAATCAAGAATCGTAGGTTTTTCATACCTAAGATTTATGCTTGGATGTTTAATCATATGAATCGTTTCAAGTAATATCCTATTACTTAAGTTAGTCTTTTTTTCAATTGTTTAAGCTTTGTCAATTGCTTTATTGTAATACTGATCGAACCTTTGCGCCGATATCATCTAGACTTCTTGTTAGATACATAGATGTATTGGACAAGATCGGAAAATTGAGAACCAGCTCTCGAGTATACAATATGTATTCCAATACGCTCTCCCAATGACGAGCAAGACACGAGAGAAAACCCGTCGCGTTGCGATTGCGGCGGCGGAGGCGGCTACACACCAATGCACACTTACCTCGCAAGAGAAAAATGATTCGATAGTAAGCATGCAAGTCAAAACGAAATAAACCAACTACCAACAAGACTAAGCTATCTGCTGCGCTTCTCCTAAATGACACCAGGCATAGAGAAGAAAAAAAAATTAACGATCGAACAGTCGGTCGACGACCAATTTCCCAGGAACCAAGATCGATCCGAGTGGGCAAGTGTGTTCGAGAGCTTGTTCGGGAAAATCGGTCCTCGGCAGGCTTCGAACGTGCATCGTCGTTTCTTGCCAAAAAAGCCACGTCACCCGTGAGCATGCCTTGACAAAACGTCACAGTTATACGTCGAGCCCTGTACACACACACTGTCTCGTTCTACCCCGCTCCCGAAGAGATCGATTGTTATATCAACTACGGCTACGGAAACACGCATGATCGAGAGGATGCACGGTGTCGAGGTCGCAACAAAGCGTAAACTATGTATCGTGACAGCGAAAAATTCGAGGGTCCACGGCCCATCGCGGGTTCGAGAGGATCGCGACTGCTCGCGCGATCGTCCCGAGAACTTACCTCGAGTCTTGCAACCTCGCCAAGACCGACCGGCCGTGTGTTAAACTACAAATAGTGAGATAAAAAAAAGTTAAACAGCCCATGCAGATAAACATTCGACACACTACTGAGCATCACGGCGATCGGTGAAGAATCGCGCGTGAACCGACACTCCATATTCCGTTTGCCCGAGTACATCCTTCCCCGCACTCTCTCAGTTTCGCTTTTCTCATTTCTCTTCTTCTTCCTTCTTCCGGTCCTCCTCTCTGTCTCTCTATCAGCTTGATTCTCCGCCGAGTACAATCCGACGGCGACCACGAGAAAGGTAATCGGTAAACGTTCGACGATTTTGCGAGCGATCGGTCCACGCGAGTTCTACGATCACCGTGGCAGAGGTATGTTTTGGGGAAGCTCCATTCGTTCTTCCTAACCAAAACCACACTTAGAAACAAATGGGCGGCATCTTTCCAATTATCGACTAGCGCGATTGTCTCTCTCCCTCGACTGCACCGGGACCCGTTACCCTACCAACTCTCCCGAGACTCGATATTCTCGCATCGTTTAAACTTTAAGTTACTGTCTCTACGCAAGATAGTTTCGAAGGTAGGTACTTTCCTCTAATATCGAATGGTAAAGTAACGTGTAAAGAAAATTTGAAGAAGAGACGCGGGTCCAGTGGTTTAACTTTTCAAAGATTATTCTGTTCGAAAGGGTAGTTACCGCGATCAATGGCAAGAGACGCGACAGCTCGCGAAACGGAAAGAAACGCGATCGAAACCGTCCAGACAGATATCGAGACGGTCCGGTACTTATCGACGCTTCTATCGGATTATCGTCTGAATCGCGCGGACGGAAAAGAAGAGACCGTGGTAGGGGGGTGGGTGGTAACGGAAATACGCCGAAGCTGCGGGCGAATCCTTCGTACGCAGATATGTCAGCGATACGATTATCGGACATCGAATGTAAAACAGCGTTTCGACCGTGACGACTGGAAGGGGGAACGTAGTAACCAAGAGACGAAACTAGTGCCAGAAGAAGCGTGGTCTCGAAACGAACCCTACACCCAACCCCTAAACGCTCTCCGCAGTTCGATACTGGTCGTTCCCTTATCTACTTTCGATCCTCGTCTTTGCCAATTCTCAATTCTCTCTCTGGGAACGTACACGTCTCCCCGGATTTTCCCCGGGAGCGTTGCAACGCGTTGGTGACATCGCCCCGAGATCGAGGGTATCATAATAAAATATCGGGCAAAAATGTAATATCTCGTATCTCGTCACGCTTCGTTTCTTTCTCTCGCTCTCACTCTCCCACTCTCTCTCGTATTCAACATTCTCTCTCCGTCACATTCATCCTCTCGCACTCACTTGTTTCTTGACATTCTGTACATTCTCACAGATGTTCTCTTTTTCTCTCTTGTTCTGTCCCCAAAACCTACCTCGTCCACTTGCGGGGGCGGAGTGGTCGCGGAGGCGTTTTGGGTCGTATTTGGTGGTGTTGTTGTAGTAGTAGTAGTAGTTGTGGTGGTGGTGGTGATGGTGGTGGTGGTGGTGGCTTGGGCGCCGGGCTCGTGAGGGTGTGAGTGGGTGCTAGTCAGGGACGCGTCCCTTTCGCGCTCCATCGCAAGCTTGTAGACCTTGTTGCGCAGGGTGCTACGCGGTATTCCGTAGATCACCGCCGCCCTTCTCGTGCCGAGCTTGCCGCTCTGGATGTCCCTGAGGGCGGCCTGCAGCTCCTCCTCAGTGTAGGCCCTCCGGCCACCCCCGGCACCCACCACGGGGACACCACCGACGCCTGCCGCAGCTGCTGCCGCCGTCACAGCCACCGGCCCGACCCGCGGTTTCGCGCGGTAACACGAACTGGAACACACCCCATTTGCCACCTCACTATCCATCCTATCCCCTATTCCCAATCCCCAATCCTCATAACTCCTCGTGATCCATCGCAAGGATCTCGGAAGATGCCACATCCTTGGTCCCAAATACATCAACCGACCATCTTCGCACCCTTCATCCCCTTATCGGCGATGCAATCACCACCAGAGTTGGGCAAAAGATGTACAAACATAACGATAAGATACTAACTATCGAATTCGGTGTTGCTAATCGACAGACTACATTGGTTGTTCGAATAATGCCCAACTCTGTTGATTGACCATCCAGTGACAAAGACAGGAGTTCGGGAGCACATCTGTGACAACTTCCTAGCTCCTGCGATAGCATTCACGAAGCCAGCTTGCGACCAGAAGCTTCTATAAATGACAGTTGCTAGAACCTTCTGTCGATGCACCGACGACTACACGTAGACTACAAACAGGGACACCGATTGATCCCAGGAGCACTGTTCTAGCTAAAGAGTCAGAAAGTCACGCCCCCTTAGATTCGAGGCGTGGTTTCCCAGGACTATAAGCGTCTCAGAAGCCTAGATATCTTGTGCAGCTTGTATCCTAATCGAATATCGGCCGCATTGTCAGCGAATAGAACGGTATCTTGCTTGTTTATTCCCACGAAAGAAATCTCAGGAGTTGTCAGAAGTTGTGTGCCCGTCTGAAAATCTAACTGCTTCATTCCCTACTGCCCTCGGGTTCACCGTCAGACTACTGCTCCAGGAGCGGAGAGTTCCAATGTTTATTATGCGTTATGCAGGCGGTTATCGCAACGAGTTATCGATCAGGCTGCTCAAAGGTCCGGTAATTGCTCGGGCACCGGACAATATCGTCGCTGTTCGCGAAGCCCATCGGCCAAGAGAGTTCGGTTGGCTTAGTTTTCGCGTGCGGCTCGCGGTGGCTCACGTGTAGAAGTGTCGGTACAGCGGGGCCACGTGGCCGGAGCGGTAGGCGCACGTGTTCCGCACGAGAAGCGAATCGATCCGACACAGTGTCTCTCGTTAACACTTTGATCTGCGGCGTGCGCGCGGGCTACGTCACAGCGAATTCCGGCTACGAAATTAGACAAGTCACTGCCAAGCCGCGGAGGGACATCGACGCATGCGTTACGCAACACCAAGAGAGAGAGAGAGCTTTTCCGAACGTACTCGATTTATAACCCGCTGGAAAACTTGAGGGGAGTCACGAGGCCAGGTGAGGCGATTTCCAGAACGATATGTACCGCGGGATTAGTTGCTTATTTCAAGAATTCGTGGTCGTTAGGCAGCGCAAGCCGCTCAAGCCACCCACGACACGCTCCCGTTGTCGAGCCGCAGCAATTCGCCCCGCTGTGCCCACGATAAGATTAACCGAACGAATTTGTCGTACAAAGAATTCTCCCACTCCCGATCGGTGGCTCGCAGGAAAGGAACTGCGGCTCCCCTAACGAGTTCGTCGACCTATCCCGCAGCTGATAAAACCGTAAGAAAATTACCGAAATAGATAGAACCGAACATGCCCGGTTCAACAGTTTAAATAAACCCCGCGCGACTCCCCGCGACAATTTTCTACAACCCCGTCGACTCATCCGTTCATCGAATTTGTGTTCTCTCGGTCGCAAAGAAATTTCTTCACGAAATTTTCGCGGGAGATTCTCGTTCGAGCGTCGAATTTCGAGTTTGCCGGCGCGGTATTTCGACGGCGGGCTATCTTATCAGTAATTACGGTGACGCGCCTGCGCGAACGCGATCCCTGGCTCTCGCGTTTCCCATCTTCTTTTCTCCGAGTTCCTTCTCGCTCGACGCGCTCGCAACGCCGTATGACACCAGGCGAGGTACATACTTTGCGCTTTCGATGTGTCAGGAGGTGCAGATTACGGTGGACTAATAATAGACGATGATAAAAATTTGACGCGCAAAATGCTCTCCGCGGGGAAAACAGCGAAAACACGAGGGCAACGTACGGTCACGCTTCACGACTTTGACTTCGCGCTTGTTCTTCTTCTCTCTTTTCCTTTTTCCCTCTCTCTCTCTCTTTCTCCCTCCCTCTCTCTCTCTCTCTCTCTCTCGCTGTTCGCGGCGCGTTCGAGCGTTTGTTTTTCGAATCGCTCCGGTTTATCTCGTAGCGTCGGTCTCCGGGGCCGATTTGGAAACCGTTGAACTTGGGAAAATCGACGCGACCGTGGAGGAACTTCCGATTTCTCTTCCGTTGATCTTCGATCGACATTCACGGCCGATTCGCGCGGCACGATCAGAGTTTCACTTTGAAATTTTCGAGTCACCCTTTGGAACGAGCGCGATCCCCCGTGCCGATACAGCGATTTCGTTCGGCGAACAGGCGGATAAAGGTTCGCGGGAGCGCGAATTCCCCCGAAACGATTAACGCGGAGATAACGTGCGGCGCGCTCGCTCCTCCAGCGTGTTTCATCGTTCCAACGGTGTGCACGACGCTTCGGCCGAACGTCGGCCACCACCGACGGAACAAAAAGGAGAAGACACGCGGCCTGCAGACTTTCGCGGTAAATTCGTAACGAGTGGCTCGCCGGAACAATGGGACGATCGCCGGAAAAATCTGCCGGCAGACTGCACGCGCGGGGAGAACTTTTTAATTACCGTGTTCCCGCGGCACACTGTTCCATCTGCTCGCTAATACAACTTTTACATAATGGCGAAGTAACCGAGGCCGCGGGCCGCTCGATCGTCGAAACGACGGAGCCGCTTCTCCGCCTGTGGAACGCGATCAGCCTACGGTTCTCGCTTCGTTGTCCCGCCGAATTGTCCGCTTCAACACGCCAGGAATGCAAACACCTGTGCCGGAGGTGTAAAACGAGTCGCGCGATATCGCCCGGCGAATCGACCGGCCAGCCGTCTCGGTAGCACCGAGCTAATTTTATTGACCCTTCCGAGCACTATAACGCACATAAACATCTTCAAACTCCGGCAAAAGTAGAAATGATCGTTTTCAAGGAACGAGAGGAATGCTAATCGGTGAACCGCGGATTTGATCAGAAAAATTAGTAGCCGTAACTCAAAACAGTAGATATGAAATTATGATTTCGGCGCAGGTTCGATCAGTTTAACACAAACAGCAAATGTGCAATTATTTAAACATGTATCTTGACGTTTCGATCCCTATGTGGATCATTTTCATAAAGAAAACATACGCTGCATTACTGAACCAGTAATGTTTTATGATGATTTTTCCAATATAATTTAGATTCTGCTAATTTTTTCTTCACAGATTTATATTTTTTGTTGGTTTATAAGAATTTAGTAATCATGACACAACTTAAAATTCTATCTTAATTGACTTTAAACTCACGAGGTTTGAAATTACCGCCATAGGTTCTTTAGACTAACCAGTGATCGATATCGATCAACCAATCAGAATTACTGTTTCTCTATATGTACGACATTTTACGCTGTTATATTTTTAAGGCTAACACGTCGTCTCAGTCACATATCTGCCACCATGTAGTCAACATTGCCTTTCGGTATTTCGTAGTGTTTGTTCCATATGTTTTTTTTTCTTTCTTCTCTTTTTGTTACGCAGCATGTAAGTACATTAATTTTGTCGATTCTGTTTATAGACCTAGCTGTGTTTTTAATTTTATATGCCATATTATAATTATTTTGTTTTTCCTTTAGACGCAATATATGTTTTCTTTATGAAAATGATCCACATAGGGATCGAAACGTCAAGATACATGTTTAAATAATTGCACATTTGCTGTTTGTGTTAAACTGGTCGAACCTGCGCCGAAATCATTATTTCATATTCACTTTCCGATCGAGAAACAAACTTCACCTTTATCAAAACAGTATAATCGGAAGAATTTCAAAAAATACCGTTTTGTTATTTTCAACCTATTAGCACATTAAGAATGGCAATCAATTTCAATTCAACTCCGGCTCTTTGCAAAATATTCGTTGAGATCCGCTGTCTAGCGATCAGACTGCGGATTAACTTCCGCAATGTTCTAGTCTCTGAAAGTCAGGCGATTTGAATTTTCTTCTCCGCGCTGATAATTCCTATGCTTGACCCACTGTTATCCCAGAACGTTTCTAATATTGGAATCGGTTCGGCAAAGAACCGCCGTGAAATAAATCGAGTTACCGCACTTCTCGAAGTTCGCTGATAGTCCACTGAAAAAGTTAACCGGACGTCGATGCACGGTTTTAAGTGGTTTCGTCGTCGGTGCATCGCGGCAGATCGGTTCTCCACGCAGCTCTGCTCAGTTGTATACGAAGAATCGGTTACTTACTTGAAGATGCTCTTGGGGTCGATACCTGCCGGCATCCTTAGAGGTATTTTCTGTTGCTCCAAAAGGGATATGTTGTTGTCCTGTGACAGAAAAAGATACGGTTCAATCGATACCGTGCGGATCCGTTCGGTTCCACGCGACAGATAACATGCTTTCCCCTTTTCTCGGACCGTAATCGTTCCACGTTTCGAGGGCGTACAGAAATATGTGAACAGACGACTGCTACGTGTGTGAGTGTGTGTGTGTGCGATTCTTGATGATTCTCGATACAAGAGACAAAACAGGACATAGACACAGAGGTAGGTGGAGAAGAAGAGAGAACAAATAAGGAGGAGTAGAGGTACGAAAGCATTCGCGAGATCTGCGTACGAGACACACATCTCATTCGGGAGCGTGTAACGCATACGCGCGAACAAGCTCGCGATTTGTCAGAGGGCTCTGAAGCTGCAAATACACTGGCAAGTAGTACGACATTTTCTTGCGAGAGCAACTTGCGGCACACTTATATGCAAATATTGTAAATATATTATACAATTCCCAGCGTTAAGGCTAGTCTTCGACTCAAGATCACTGTCGCGAGCAAACTCGACTTGCTGGTCGCTATCTCACAAGGACAGTGCAAGGACGTTGTCACACCGATTTAGTTGAGACTCTGTATACTTATAGATCTCGATCTCCCATTTACGAATATATACCATTATAGACGCTAACACTCAATAGTTTTCGAGTTATTCATAAACAAAGTTCTTACTTAAATATGGGAAGAGAAATATTTACTTTATTTTTTCTGTTTTCAGACACAAGAGGGATATTTACTATTTTATTAATTTCGGCTAATTTATTTATAATTTATTAATACGTTTGTTCTTTAACTTGTATATAAATAAATGTGCAATATCTTACGAACAAGTTAATGTTACACAGCGAATTTATTTATAATTTATTAATCCTTTTGTTCTTCAACTTGTAATAAATGTGCAATCTCATATAGACAAGTTAATGTGACACAGCGAATAAATAATATAAATAAAGCCTTAATTCGTTGTGTACCTCCTCTACAATAGCAGATTTAAGCAGTAATGTAAGAACTTTGTTTATGAATATCTCAAAAACTATTGAGTGTTAGCGCGTCTGTAATGGTATATATTCGTAAATGGGAGATCGAGATGTATAAGTATACAGAGTCTCAACTAAATCGGTGTGACAACGTCCTTGCACTCTCCTTGTCAGAGCCGTTTAGACGTGTCGCGAGGCTTGTTCTTGCAAAGAAAAATGTCGCGAGCTACTTGCTAACGTATTTGCAGCTTTAGCAACAGAGAAGAGACGAGTCAGAGAGAAAGAGGGACGAAGAGGAGGGAGGAGAAGAGAAGATTGTATGCTCCATCTACCCACGCCAGAAGGCACACGTACCTGAGAATTTTTGGGTTTGGCCGAGAGGTCGAGCGGCTGATCGACTGGCGTCGCGCTGTCCTGGTGAGCTTGCACCCCGACCAGAGGCGCTTCCCTAGGTGGTAGACACCATTGGGGCAGCAAGGTGGGGTAGGTGCCGCTAAGGGCCGCGACCACTGAAGCCGCCATCGGGTCCACCTGGACCGACATCGGTGACTCGGCCGATCGCGAGCTGCTGCTGCTGTCGCTCTGCGGGCTCTGCAGGACCGGACATCGAGGAATGTTATGTTCGTCCGTCGCTCTCGCCGTCATTGGTCGACGGAATTACACGGATAGGAAACTGATTACCACCGGCGTGGGAGGGAAGAAACGATCATGAAAAAGGGAGACGGCTTCGTCCTACCTGGCCAACACCGTTGCGTCAAACAGTCGGGGTCGGGATCGAAAGATCGAATCCCGATCGAGTTCGCTTTTTCACAAGGCGACCGGCCCCCGGCCGGCCCCGACCTTCGTGAAACTTTTATAAGCTAGACGCGCGAGCGTCAAAGCGATCAAAAGCCGTCGCGGACGGAGCCGTGCTTCTCACGGAATAATCAAAATTTGAACGTTTTGCGAGCCCCGTCCTCGGCGCTGTGCTCCCGAGCTAGGCAGGCGTTGTCCTTTTCGAGCGATTCGATTGCGAGCGAGCTCTCACGTCTCGCTAATGCGCTCCTCCCGTTCTCACGGCGCGCACTGATTTAACGCGCGATTCTAGCCAAGCCGGATCATATTTTTACTTAGACTTTTCACCGAAATACCTCGCTCGATCTCGCGGACAGACGAGCAAGAAGAATCTTATGCAAAGTCAATGAATATTCAAGTGGCACGCCAATCTTTTCGAACATCTCCTATCTTTTCTCTTCGGTGAAATTCTAGTTATTCGATCCTGATTAAATTTACTTCAGCTATACATGCGTGCGTAGTTCGAAAAGATTTCATGTGACGGTATCTTGGGCATAGAATAGACAGGTTCGCGAATAGATGGCTTTTGCTTGGCTAGAACCGAGCTTTATAGCAGCGCGCGTCGTCGGCCGATGATGATACACACCATGAACGTATGATACAAGCATGGACACGTTACTCGTCTACGGAACAGTACTTACGAGGGGCGGTTGGTCATCGTGCGGCAGCTTGCCGTCCAGGCAAAAGTAACACTTGTCGTTCGGCTTCCAGTCTTCGGGTGGTGGGCTGGTGCGCCTGCTTCCGATCAGATACGGCGCTACCGCGTTCCTAGCCGCCGTGTCAACCTCCCGACACGACAACCCTGACCTGGTCCCATCCGAATCCGAAGCCGGTGTCGTCAATATCGTTGGGCCGCCTCCAGAACTCGGTGCTTCTTGTAACTCCTCCTCCTTCTTCACTCTCAACAAGCCCTGCGTCACCGGTGTCCGCACCAACGCGACTTCCTCCGTTCGTTCCTGAAACATCCGTAGCACCGTATCAACTTTGCCCCCAAACGATGCCCTCTTGGACAGTATAGAACACCGATAACCAGCATCTTCCTAGGATCTAATCACTAGACTGGAGATCCTTATTCGGAATTAACTTGTTTAGGGGATGCAGGATTTTGGCAGGGATAAAGACGTTGTCACGCCGATTTAGTTGAGACTCTGAATACTTATAGATCTCGATCTCCCGTTTACGAATATATACCATTATAGACGCTAACATACAATAGTTTTTGAGATATTCATAAACAAAGTTCTTACATTACTGGTTAAATCTGCTATTGTAGAGGCGGTATACAACGAATATTTATTTTAGAGGTATATAACGAATTAATTTCGGCTAATTTATTTATAATTTATTAATACGTTTGTTCTTTAACTTTTATAAATAAATCTATAATATCTTACGAACAAGTCAATGTTACACAGCGAATAAATAATATAAATAAATATGAAAAAAAAAATTTCGTACGTTACCAAAACACCAAGCCTTATTCGTTATATACCTCCTCTACAATAGCAGATTTAAGCAGTAATGTAAGAACTTTGTTTATTAATATCTCAAAAAGTATTGAGTGTTAGCGTCTATAATGGCATATATTCGTAAATGGGAGATCGAGATCTATAAGTATACAGAGTCTCAACTATCTCGGTGTGACAACGTCCTTGCACTCTCCTTGTTAGAAGGACAGTTGGTTAGAGGATGCAGGTGTAAAAGCTTTAGGCGATGCTGAAACGAGGTACGCACCTTGGTCCCTTCCGTGTCGGTGGTCTTGGCAGTCGGATAGTCCCTCGCAGCTCGATCCTTTTCCCTTCTGAGAGGACTGACGGGCCTGTCGGCATCCTGATCGAGCTTGAGCCTCTTTTCCGCTTCGTTCTGACACCTTGCGTCCTCCTCGTCCTC
Source organism: Lasioglossum zephyrum (assembly GCA_028455615.1). Lineage (NCBI taxonomy): Eukaryota > Metazoa > Arthropoda > Insecta > Hymenoptera > Halictidae > Lasioglossum > Lasioglossum zephyrum. The sequence goes on along the minus strand of CM052332.1, from coordinate 17,272,348 downwards.
GTTTTCTTCGTCGTCCTCTCTGTCGTCGGTGGCACCGTCTCCATCGTTCTTTTGGCGTTTGCTTCTTCGCCTGGTGGGAATCGTAGTGGTTCCGGTGGTCATGGTTGCCGTCGCGTTCGTCGACGCGATCGTCGGTATCGTGCCGGTCGCGGTGCTGTTTGTGGTGATGGTGGCGATGCTGGTCGTTCCCGTGGTCGCCGCCGTTGTTGCCGTCGTAACCGTGATCGGCGTCGATGTCTCCGTTCCCTTGGTTACCGATTCCTCGCGAGCAACTCCGTTCGGGAACTCGTCCTCCCCGAGCTCTACCTTGACCTCGTCCGGCCTCAAACGACGCTGGTCCTCCGACTGGTGACAATGACGGTGGTGGTCCGGGTGGTGGTGATGGTTTTGCAGGGGGTGCCTTTGCAGGCTCTCCTGCTTGACCAAGCCTGTCGTCGACGCCGTCGTCGCCGTTGTTACCGCCGCGTTGCTGTTGCTGTTGTTGTTGTTGTTGTTGCTGGTGATGGTGGTGGTTGTAGCCGCCGACACCGTGCTCGTCGTAGTCGTTATCGTTGTGGGTAGCGAGGTGGACGCGGGATGAAGCGTGCGCGGCCCAATTTGTTCCAAGTTGCCGGGCACCGGGTCGCAGGACGACGAAAATGCCGGGTAGAGCCGGTGGTGGGGCTGTGCCGTCACTGATTCGCTGCTGCGAGTACCGCTGTACAGAGTGTCCTGATATTGCTTCCATCTCCTACGGCCCATCAACTCCTCCGCTACCCGTTCCAGACCTGCGACACCACCGCAACTACATCAAACAATGACGAGCACCGCCGTACACCGAGACCTCTGTGCTCTGTGCAACAACCCCTTTCCACGCTCTCTCTATCCCGTTTCTTTCAACACGTCTGAACCTTTCTTCCGTCAACTACTGCCAGACGGCTCGGTCGCGTTCACCCGACCGGAACGATCCCTCGAAAATGCCAAAATGAACTCGCATATGCGATCGAACATAGACAAATCGTCTACGTTCGTCTCGGTCCGATCGTAAATGCAACAAAACATACGGATACGTACTGTCGGAAGATTAGGTCAGACATATTGAAAACGTGGCGAGACAAGTCGAAGAATCGCTTTAGTTATCATGTAACTGACAGATGTCATTAATAACGCTGTGTTAATAATATGAACCGCAAATAAGTTCTAACGTCGCGGTCGCAAAGAACATCCAGCGACAAAGGGTTCATATTCTCATAAATATGTATGTTAATGATTTCCTTTAAACGGAAATAAAATTCTATTTTGGTTTTGTTCATATACAGGAGAACATATAGGCATAAAATTTCTATGAATATTCTCCTCGTTTAGGATATTACGATCTATAAACAAGTTCTAGTCATAAAATAACGTAACGTAAAATATATAAATACATAAAATATATAAAATATACAGATATATAAACGTAAATATTTTACGTAAATAAATCGTATGGCAAGGGGTTAAACTACCCCGGCAAAGTTGCGCAGCGTTTCGTAAGGGTTGTCGAAAGGAACAGGTGCGATCCCAAGAGTCAGAGGGATCACGGAAAAGCGAGTTTCTCGCTCGCGACCGTAGAGATCCTCCGGCCACGATAACACGTGCAACACGCGTCGATGTTGGAATCACCAAAATCGCATGCCCGAGAAACCGACCGGACGCGGCGGTTTTTTGAAGGACACGGCGCGGCGCGGCGGTAGCACGCACGTCCCAGTATCTGGCAGTGTGTGTTGCAACGGAAAAATTGCGACACACCGAATCGTTCACGGGTATATTACGAGCACGTTTGCTAATCGACAATTCGTTGCAGTTTTCTTTCCCTGGGAACTTGAGCGAAATTTCGATTCACCGTTGCATATAGCGTCATCCTCCGAACGGTCGAAACGTTCACGGAGGCCGAAATGTTGGATCCAGAGAGCCGGCTGTGCGATAGACGTGGCGATAACGGAATTTTTCTGCTTCCTTATCCAAAGGCCGAATAGCTGAATGTTATCGTAGCGACGCGACGCGCGGCGAGCGTAACTGCCGGTTAGGCGAGGCGACGAAAACCCACGGAGGTTTTAGCAATTCTGCTGGTTCGCCCACTGCCGATGGATGCTCGAATCGAACGCGAAAAATTAAGTCAGTCAGTCAGTCGGTATACTTATTTCTTACTCCATTTTAATTTTCTTTTCGTACACGAGGAGAAACGGTGCTTGATTTATCAGCAATTTTCGAAATTGGATTCAATCTACCTAGAAAAACGATCTCTATCTTTTCCTTCCACTTTTTACTTTCTCGACGCTTTCTGTCCAAGGATTTTACACTGAACGGAATTTTAGAAATCTTTTACATTATTGAATTAGCGGATCACGTTGCGAGGGGCGACATGTTGGTTCACGAGAAAAATTGCTGTCGCTATTGAAAGATCAATTAGAAAGTCTTTGACCACGGACCGCAGATTTTGGAAAATGATGACGGAGCGAATGTTCGCGAATATTTTGCGGAAGACGATAGACGTGGTCGCTGACTGTTGAAAGGTCGTGCATAGCGACGACGGAGAAGCGGTTGTTTGTTGGAAAGGTAACGACTGGAGGACTCGGAATTGGGCCGTGGCAGGCTTCTCGCAGAGTCCCACTTGGAACGCGGCAATTGATTCTAAGCAGACACCCGGTACGGTGGCACGCGTCCCGCAAATGCACCATAACTGTCACGCCATTTGGTCGTCGCGTGTGCCGCGAGCACATGCCAACCGATGAACGTACGTAAATACGTTCGCATGTGCGCGTGGGTTTCGCGTGCGCGAGAAGATCGAGTGCGGTGGCGATTTTTCATGGCGGCCGCCTTTGTTTCTCACCGGGGATTGATTTTGTCGTCCGGCCAGCGCAGGACAATCGTGCCGATTAAAGCCGAGCTAGCGAGCCCGGTGTTCTCGCGGACGCTAGGCCAGGCGAGACGAGGCGAGGCGTCGCGACGCCACGATTCCATCCTCTGTTCGACCCGTCCTCCTCTACCCGTCCCGACCCGTCGTCGCGTCGTTTGCTCGAGAACCGGGACGAGAGTCCTGGACGTCGAAGAATTCGCAGATTGAATCGCGGTCCGAATCAATTCGCACGGCAGATAGCCTATGCGGCCGATTCTGCGCGCGATCGGAATTCCCGCCTTCCGGTCCCGCCTCTGCGCCGCCGCACAGTCACGTATTTCGTTCCAAAATCCAGTAAAAAGTTTACTTTCAAAACAATGAAAAAATTAATAATGTAGGATAGATCGCTTTGATATGCCCAGGATATATAAAGAAATACTGTAATCTGGTAAAACACCTTCTTTCTTTTAAAAACTGATTAAAAACAGTTTTAATAGCTAACGTGGTTCTCGAACCTGAAGATTCAAATCCGAATCCAGCGTTTAGTATGTCACAAAATGGCTATTTGTTGTTGTAAATGATCGAATCTTTGCGCCGCGAATAAAACGTTGTATTATCCTGAAGATAAATTACGATCGATAACCAATTAATTATCTAGTAAGACAATGTTTCGAATGAAACTGAACCACAAAGTGTCTCGACATTTACGAACTAAGATGTATGAAGAAAATCTCAGTAAAAGAATTTTTTCGCCCGGAAGTCAAGGTTACTGATTTTAAAATATTAATTTTTCATCTCGGTATTTCCTCTTAGAATTATGTCCGCTATTTTTCTCGGGCCAAATGTCCCGCCGGCTTTCGATAAGGCGAGAGAGAAAAAGAAAGGTCTCTCGTCTCGTGTCATCTCGTTTCCCTCTGCGCTCACCTCCCGTTTCTTTTGCGAAACTCGCCTCGTCTAGCCTCGCGACGATGATCCCGCCGCGCGTTACTGGAAAGAGGGTACCACCGGATCGATTATTGACGAACGACGACGCACGGTGCCGCGCCTCGCCTCGCGGCGCGGCGACACGAATTTCTAGGTGACGGCGGGGAAAAAATGTCACCAAGCGGCCACGACTAACATTGATCGGCCACGTTGAATTAACGCAGGCTCGGCCACGAAAGGAGCGCGCGCAATGAAAAACATCTGAATAAATTATTATTGTTTGTCGAACGTTTCGAACGAACACCGAGAACACCCTCCCCCGCCTCCTGCTCCTCCTCCTCCTCCCCCCGCCACATCGCGCTAGTCCATCGCCATCTGAACGACCATTATTTAAACGCTCTAGTTCCACGCAGCTTATCAAATACAGGTATAATGCCGGTTTGCGGAAACGCGGACTCGATCTCCCGACGCCAACCACGCCGTCAGAAAAACGTACATTATGCTCGAGTCGGGGGCAGCACGCTCAAAACCTCCGGTTCACAACCTGCGAGCCGCCAGCTGCTAGCAAAACGCATAATAAGTCCACAGTTAATTAGAACTCGGCCTCGAATATTGCCCCGAAGTTTGCGAATTCTGTGGACTGGAATCTATTAGGTCAGAGGGAAAGTTCTGTCGTATGTTAAAGGAAACATTCGAGTAGATTTAGAAAAATATATGTTCAATATCTCCATTACTTAAATAAACTTCTTATATCGATCGTATCATTGCTAATAACAATTATTAAATGATCTCGGCGCTACGGTTCGATCGTAAAAAACAAACTTAACTAAGCAGTTTTGCTAATTACTTAAAATAATCAACGTTTCGGTCACTGATTTGGACCATTTTCAAGATTAACTTAAAATTGCGTCTGTAAGAAAAAAATAAAATAAAAAAAACACGAAAACATACAATTTTCAAAAGTATTAACTATTAAATGTTTAAATGTAAGGGAAAAACATATTCACAATTTTTCACTCACTTGCTTGTGTGTGTGATTAAGTATGATAATCTTCCATTACTTGTAACAACTTGTTGCCATCTTCCAGATAACCTGTCAATTTCTGTTTCCCAAATGACTTCGAATACGACAGTGGCTTTCACCCTGATACTTTCACCCTGATTGGCTACGAACTTTGCTTCCGATTTAATTGTGTAGCTTCGTTGCCAAGTAACTGACCATTGTTATCGGTAACACCGATCGCTTCTATGAATAATATTCGCGCGGCAGCGAACGTGTTAAATCCAACTGTTTCGTATCTACGGTGTCTCTGTATCGTGTTAGACGTTGTACAAACAGGTTCATTGCGTTCAACAAATTACTAGTTTTCGGTTAGGAGCGGTGCGACGCGACGCAGTTTCGCGCTGGCACACGTGACCAAACGCGTGGCGTGAGTGGGCGTGCTTAGGGTAATTACAGCAGTTTACCCGATCGTGCTCGACCACCATGAAGCATCATCGAAGTCGGACCGATCCGTTAATCGGTGTTTTCAAGACGTTCGTCGTCTCAGCACGAGCCGGGCTCGGCTCGCGTCGTATTTTAATAATTCATCGATAAGAGGAGCGGACGTTGCGCGAACGAACGCAATCGTGAAATACAATAGCCGAGCTCGACTGTGTCCAGAAAACCTCAAACTTCTCGTTGCAATCGTATCGAACACGTACCGGGAAAGAGAGAGAGAGAGAGAGAGAGAACCACGGCAATTACGCGAATCATCATTTCGCGAGAACGCTCTTGAGCCTCAAGGCTGTACGCTCAGTGAGTCATGAAAATCTATCCAGAATAAGGCGATCGTTGCACGAAATTCTTTTTTTCTCCGACCGCGTTAAATTTAGCTTCGTTTCGCGCTGACGTCAAATCCAACTCATCCGTTCCGCGACTATTGCGATACGAGCGGAAACGCGACGCCTTGGCCTGCACGAAACTAAGCAAACGGATGGCGGAAACGATGAAATTTCGTTATCCTGCTCACTGATTCATACACCGTTCGAAGTGCGATCAGCGACACTCAGCTGAGGAGAAGAAAATTAACAGGGTCTGAGACACCACTTTCGTGACACTGATACAAACCGTTAATCTATATGTATATACAACAAAAACGAAGTCCTGACTGACTCACTCACCTATCAACGGCCAGGCAAAAACCTTGGTCCTAAAAAGCTGAACAAGAGATAAGAAAGGATATTTCGAAATTCAACCCCTGAGGGGGTGGAAAGGGGTTGCAACGTTAGTATGAATAGTTGCAACTTTTGTATGAGGAATATTTTATTTGTGGTCGGATTTGCTTGATACTTGGCCTTAATGCTCTTTGATACAAATAATCAAACACCTATTTCGGCATTTTGAAAAATTCGACCTCTAAGGGGGTGGATAGGGGTTGCAACGTTAGTATGAGGGATATATTGTTCGTGGTCTGATTTACATCATACTTGGTCTTAATGCTCATTGATACAATCTGAATGGGGTGAATGGGGGTTAAAAGATTTTATGGAGAAACAATATTAATTTTCGAGGGCATTAAACAGTTTTCTGTGCGAGCGAAGTCGCGGGGAAAAGCTAGTCATGAATAAACTACTGCGGATTCGTTGTATTTATCATAAGAATTAGCAGCTGCCTCGTGAACCTGTACCACTAAAGAACATAAGACTGTCGATATATGGTCTTCAACTGATTTCGATTATTAGATGGAAGAGAGAGATTTCGCTTCAGAGTATTTGCATAAAGATATCCGCAGTGTGATTATCGAACAGCTTTGACAGATCATAGAACAATTAAGATCGCACCGGCAGGAGAAACAGACAGACTGAGATTATACTAGCGAAAGATTTGACGCGAATTAGTCGAGTCCGGAGAAGAGTTGCGGACGATTAGGCGAGGTCGATTTGCGGTCTAAACGTCGGTGGTAGAAGAAACAATTACCGGAGGATGAATCGAGAGGAGGCTGCGATCGATGCACCTTTGATAGGGAGCAGCGCGAGTTAAGATTCCCCTTTTTCTTGCAAAGGTCTGATTAACCGCGACGGAGAGAGCCTGTCGCTGTCTGCATCTGCCGGTTGCAGGCGTTGCAGCATCGTCGACCTTGCATGTAATCAATGGGCTCGCGGGAGAATAATCTGGTTGGAAAGGTAGTAATCGCGCTTTTTCCTCTCACCGAGTTCTCCCGGCGAGTGGGCGGCGAAACACGGGATCCGGATTTCCAAATGAATGAACGTATATCCAGCAAAATGCAACGGTACAGCCAGCCGAGTGAAGAAAGAGAAACACCGCTCGAGACACCATGCCGTGGTGTGTTGCTCCGCGCCTGCACCACATTGCAACGGTACGAGAGGCCGCGTGTCTTTTGCAAGGCGTTCCCGAATGACGTAAACTCGCGTCGAGTCGAATCAAGTTGAATCGAATCGAATCGAGACGGGTCGGAGACGAGTGGATTCGGCTGGAGCGTCACCGCCACACAATGGCCCATTTCTACATAGTATGTACAAAATAAGTGGGACGAATCAAAATTATCCTACCACCGAATAGATCAGAACTCGATTGAGATCGACAGAAGAGGACAGACTTACATCTGATCTGAATTCTCAAATTAATAATAATCAGAGTCAGGTCTGTTAGAAAGATAATTAACGGAGATGTGCATTTTTTATTCCGGTTTTCGGCATCGTTTAACCCTCGAATAATCTGGCGAATCAGGAAAAAAATCTCTCTACGAGAAATATGTAGCGCGCATCGCGTTCTATTCGGTCGTTCTCCGATCGTCAGACCAGAGACTGGGGACTCTGGCGGCGACGGCGGCGACTGCGGCTGCTTGACATTTTCCGTGACCGCTTCTTCTTCCAAAGGACGAGAGGATTCTCTCGGAGGTTGGATATTCGCCGCGAGCCTCTCGTCTCTCCGGAGTCCTTGATCGATTCCAGAAGTAATTAGACGGCACGGAGCGCGGGGCACACCTTTGGATGAAATTCCAGGCAGGAGGTGCCGAACCAATCTTATCTCGCGTGCCATTTAAGAAGAGGAAGAAGTAGGGCGGATGACCACGCCCGGGATTAAGCCAATGACGCGGACTTGGCACCAGGAGCCTCTCCTCCCGCCTTATAAAACGATTATCCCTCCTCCTTTCGGATTTTCGCCGCGATTAAATTGGTTCGCGCGCAACCAACACCATCGTCGTCGTCGTCATCGTCGTCGTCGTCGTCGCCTTGGTCGTGGTCGTAGACCGACGATTGCTCCAAAAAACCAATAATGCCGGGCCATTCGGCCAACTAGAGAAACCGAGAATGAAAAGAGGAAGAGAGAGAGAGAGGGAGGGAGGGAGAGAGAGAAAACAGGGAGAGCTCGCCTTTAACTGGAAGTGAAGTTTCCAGCGGGATCGAACGACGACGGCCAACTATCTACGTGTTCCAGAATAATAACAAGCGGGATCGCGGTGACGTCGGTGCGGAAAAATTTTCCGGAAGTCCCCGGGGCGATCGTGTTGGCCGTTCTCTTGATAAATCGGGAATCAAAATGAGGAAGATTCGAGAGAGAAACGAAGGAGAGAATCTACTTTCCACGGGCGTCCTCTGCGAGCCGAGGATATAGCGGCACCATTCTTCAATTCTAAATCGAATGGCCTCGGGGCCCATCCAGCCAATGGCGAAGCCGCAATTTTAGATCCGTGCGCGCTCGCGCTATATTTCCCCTCGTCTCCCGTGTGTCCCCTCCCCCCTCTCACTCTCTAGACCCTCGATCGCTGCCCCCCGTTCCCCCGCCCCTCTTCCACGGTCCTACGTCTCTTGGTGCTATTCCCTTGGTCCCGTCACTAATCGTCGGCCCGTTTCGACCAATGGCAATCCGGTTTAGACGAGAGTAGAAGGTTAGGAAATGGGTGGTCGGGCATGGTGGGGCCGCAGCTGGCTCTCACGACGCACAAGGCTATCCTTTGTCCGAAACTCGCTTGCGATTCGCCTCTGCGCCGCGCGCGCACCGCCGCTCTAAGCCTTCAGGACGATAATAACGAAATAATTGCGATAACCGTTCCCTGTTTCGCCGCAGACGAAACCCACGCTTTCGGACGCGAGGTCGCCGAGCGCGTCCGAGTTTCGAAAATCCCCCTCAGTTTCTCATCGGGGGCACGCTGCCACGCCGATTTCGATTTCTGCTCTTTCGCACACCCTCAAAACGAAAACGGAGCAACGATACCCATCGATGACTCCGCCAGCCGTGTCTTCATCGGACATTGCACACGACCCACAACCGTTTTTCATTTCTCCTTCGCAATCCCTAATTAAACAGCTAACACGCTCGTTATTCCACGGTTCGATCTTCCGTTCCTAAAACAGCGTCGTTCGCGGATCTAACAACACTTATACAAGAGAATAGCGAAACTTGGACCAGTGCCTAGGCTCGAAACCAATTCAGAAGTGGTTCATTAGAATTTCTTTCATGTCCATAGTTTCATAATTACGTACATAATTGTATAGGAAAGTCTCAGGATTATTCTGTAAAATAACTGCATTTCTTTCTCCGATAGTTTCAACAAATTCAAAAATAATGTGACAATATTTTATGGGGTGTTCGCTGGTTCGTTTCTCACTCATCCATTTCGCTATAACCGCTTATAATCCGCAGTCTATTAATTACATTATTTAGAAGATTCTGCTCGAAACCTGTATCTAGAATCCGACTGGATATTTCACTGTAGGAGAGAGAAAGAGAGATTGAAGATCCCCGTCGAATTTTTCCGTATGAAACGAGTATCGATCTATCGGTTTACCGGTAGCACGGTAACACGGATTCGCGGAGGAAGGAAGACCGTTCACGGATAACCGGTTTACGCGATTAACGCGCGGAGCCGTGTATTATTTTCGTCGGTTCGAGGACTCGTTGGCGGCGTCGTGGAAAAAAATCTCTCTAAATAGCCGCCTAGTCGACAGTTACTATCGGCGTCGCTTTGTTACGCGATCGCGAGATTCCCATTCACCGGCGAGAGATCGGCCGGTCGTTTTCGCATCGAGCGAACGAACGAACGACAGAGAACGCGGCATTCGCGCGCGCGAGAGATGGATGTCGAAATCCTTCGAGCGTTGCTTGTCTCTCAACAAGGCATGGAACCCAGGCCGTGCCTCATTAAGATCTCGAAACGATGCTTGCCAAAGATAGAGTCACCGAAGGTTATTCGTTAATTCCACCGATAATATTCGCGCCTCGCGAATATTATTAACGAAACGCAGACAGACGCATGCGGAGGCCTCGCGTGCATCCGTTTTTGCGCGCGACCGCGTGTGTGTCTTTGCATCTCTGTCGACAGGATCGATCCTCGGTTTCACCGACCGAGAGAGAGGGAGAGAGAGAGAGAGCGATTAATTCTTTGATCGATCTGTCGTGGGCCGGATCGATCGAGAGAGCCACGGAGGAGAGCGAGGAAAATCCAGCCAGCCGATCGGCAGTCACAAAAGCGCTCGCCGGAACAAACAATAAGCGAGCTCTCGTTGAAAGCAATGCCAGGCCGAAAAGTACCAGCTGCCGAAATTTCTGGTCCCTCGGTCTTTGTCCTTAGGCCCTTTCCATTCGTTCGAACAGTCATCCCGGCGCGGCGGTACCGACCCGCTAGGCAGTCGATGTATTACCGTCGAGCCTGCTTCTTTTTCTTCAACAATGTTCGTCAAGGTGTGCACGCGTCGGTACGTACACAGATCTACGTGAGAATATGTACGAACGTGGGCTGACCTCGCGGACCATTCTTCTTCGTGCTTCTCCTTCTCCCTCTTTCTCTTTTCCCTGTCCCTGTCTCTCTTTCACGTTCTTTCCCTCTCTTCGTCTAGTCCTCTCTCTCTCTCTCACTCTCCTTTTCTTTCTCTCCTCGTCGACCTCTCTCTTTGTCTCCTTCGCCTCTCCACCGTCACTCCTTGCCCGCGCTCACTCTTTCCCGACGATTCTCCACTGGTATAATGACCTCGGGAATCACTGCTCGGGTCGAACTAATGGAGCGATATCGTGCAATGAAATAATATACTGGAACAATGTGAAATTGCAGCCACGGGCCGCGCCGCGCCGAGCCGCTCCGCGCTCGCCGGAGCTTGGCTGAACACGGAGAGCCTGGAAATTTCAAGAATCGCGCGCGGACTTCCACCGGCGCGCCGCGCCAAGGCGATCCGAAGCTTAACGGGATTATTCTATCGCGATCCTGCCGGCGAGATAAGCGACGATAAATAGTTCGATCCGGCGAGCGTGCCTCGTTTTTGTTCGCCGATCGGGAACAGCAACGCGGGTTTCCCACGAACCCGGTCCAAAACGGACCGTGGACTTTCGAAACCGACCAGAGAAAACCGAGAAAAGTTATCAAAGGAACGCACCTCGGGATGTACGCATGCAAGTGAGTACTTCGGTCGTATTTTAGCTGGCCAAGCGATGTAAGCGGTAATCGGACACCGAGGCGCAAAGCGCAGTCGTCTCGCGACCCATTTATCGTTGTTCGTTGTCTAGTGTTACCCGCGGGAAGATCGCCGCATCCTCTCCGGGCTCCGTTAAATTCATCGTTGACAAAGAACTGACATTGACGAATTGGAATGCAGAACTGCAACGTCGCGTCGCACGGCCGGAAGTGCGAAGGACATCGGCGCACAGCCGCGTTCAGATATCGGGACCTTAGCATCCTTTTTCCGGCATTATTTCGACGAATGTGTGCACCGAGTCGTCGTCGACCATTCGTTTCCGCCTTCCGAAAGCGAGAAGATGTTTACGAGATAACCGACTGCAAACTTCGCGCTCGAAGAGACTGCGAAACATGGTAGCTAAGAACCGAGCCGGTTAGAAGGGAACCTTGCGATGATACGTATGTTGGACACGAATCGCCTCTGCCAAAGATGCGACCAGATACGGGCGAGGGAGCGACAGAGACCGAGGACGAGCCGGAATCGAGGCTCTGCTACTTGCTCATCCAGAATAAATCACCTTACTACCCTGCGGTTGCATCGTTTTTCAAATTCAACCTTTACAACTCTTACAAGAATAACAATATCCATCGCATACGGGTATATGGTAATATATAGGGTAATGGTAAGGTAATGAAAAGGCATGTGGAGCAGCCAAATTGGCAGCATCAAATACAAAAATGAAACAAATCACTCATTATACCAGACTAAATGACCTCAAAAACCATATAAATGAAATATGCAGGAAACATGTAACTGATAATATTAAAAGAATTTATGCACAAAAGTACCATAACGAAGGAACGGATTTTGAGTGGCAAAAGTTTCCAAGTCCGATAGATCGTCAAATTCAAACGTCAATTTCTAGAATCAGAATTGGGCACTCAGAAGTAACCCATTCATTTTTGTTAAGTAAAAAAGGAAACATGGTCTGCGATATATGTAAAGTACCAGTTAATATAAATCACCTTATACTGGAATGCAAAAAATATGAAAATGAAAGGAAAAATGCTAAATTCTGTTAGGTTCTGAGGAACACATTTTCGGTTTTGCCCAATATAACAAAGATACTAAGATGTACAAAATATTGTAAGAAAATGTACCGTGTTGCTAATGACCTTTGATGTTAAAGCAACATTAAATAAATAAATTTTTAAAAAATAACATTAAGTGATAATAGACGACTGCTCAAGTGTTCGGAGGAAGTGGTACATTCCGCCACTGTCTAATCAACGCGGGAATTAGGCTACCGAATTGTACGCATCGTAAACCTCCATTCGGAAGGTCTGTTAGGCGACCTATTTGCAGCCAGCATCCCTGCAGGCCCCGCTAAGGGTGCAATTCATCCCCACACAAGTGGAATGGGCGGTCGTCTGATGATTTTAAGTAACTGTCCACGACTGGAAAACTCAGTCCCCTATTTGACTAGACTATCGCCGCTCCATAGTTACTTTTCTCTATGCAGGACATCGTCGAAAATATTTCTGCACAATTATTCAATGAACTATCATCACCCTCCCATTGCCGTCACCTCTGAAAATATTCCATGTGCCATCTAAATACTGTGGTGCCCAAGGTGGTTCGGAACCCACCTTTAATCCAAACTTCTTTCTCGCTAGTTACTGATACGTCACCTTTCAGCATAAATACGTTTTCCAAATTGCCTTCTAGCATCCCGTGTATAAGGCAGGGCCCGCTAGATAGTCTTACTGATGAGTCCTCTAGCGGGTCTAGGACGAAACACCCCCTTCCTTTTATTTTCCATTGCTATAAATGATCGAACCAGTGCGCCGCGAATAAATATTTATACTATCATTTAAGATAAATTACGATCGAGAACCAATTAATTAATTTAATCCAAATTGTAGGTCCCGCCGCGAAATAATTCTCATAGAAGAATTCCAAAAGCGACGTTAAATAAGATTTTTAAAAAACTATCACCACCTTGTATCCCATACTGTGTCGTACACATTTCACGTTTGTGTTTCAAATTTACAAAATAACAAGAATCTCGCGAACGAATTCACTGAGAACGGCCAATTTTTTCGAAAGAAGGAACAACGGAGGTGCTCCAATAATTCTAATATTTGAAGATGAGTAGAGGTAAAAGAGGAAAAGGTAGTGATCCAGAAAAGACCAACGTTCGCGGCGGCATGTGTATGCAAACAGGGGCGCACGTGTCTGCTAATGGTGAAAACGAGCTTCGACCAACACTCGCGGGGACTAATATCGTCGTTTCGACGTGGTGGTGAAGTGGAGCTTTCCGCGGATGAAATTCGGACGGCGATCCAAAAAGGACAGATTAAAACGCAACAGATAGTCGACGTTCATCATCGGATTAACCTCTCTCGCGCGCTCTTTTACAGTTTTTTTTTCAGTGGATTTGCGGAACTACGTAAAAACGCCAACTATATATTTATTCTATTATGCATGACTCTCGTTTACCGCTCGCTCTCCCTTCTCCCCACGGTTCTCCGGTGTAATACGTACCAATTCGACGCGCCATTTTAATAATACTTGTTTTACAGATTTTTAGGTGCTTCTATCCGCACGCCACTGCAGCCCCCGTATCTCAAAGTTTCATTACTTTAACCTGTTACTCGAGCGAATTCTCGGCCGCGTACATAATTAAATGGAAATGATAACGGGCCGAGGTGGCTCATCGTAAACGCAATTAAAACATCGTTTACAGAGCTGCTGGTTTCGCGACACCATTCGGCGCTGACAAATAAGTAAGCCAACAGTTATCGAAAATTATCGTTCCCCTAAACATCACCGACTTTTCTTTCCATCGCGACATATTTGAAAAACAATGTAGTTTAAAAGAATTTTTGTAAGCAGAATCAGACGTTTCGAGGCAGCTACTTTGAATTCGCAGGATAATCCCATTGGGAGCCACACCATAGAATACTTCAACCTATTATTTTATCTACCCATAATTGCTTATATAGACAATTCAGAGCTACCTAAGAAATTGTCCAACAGCCTGAGAAAGTCAATTCGTAGAGAAATAAATTGTTTCCTAACTGCTCTTGACAGATTGTCATTTTAAAACAAAGTATGTACAAACTTCTGTAAGATAATTATAATATGTAGACCTTTTGATATCTAAACTGTTAACAACTTCGTTTGACGAGCTCGAATGTACATGTGCTTTTACTTGCACGTTATAAACAATAATTATTGCAACAACAATAACCATAACATTACCAATCGACGAATGACATCACTTACCGCGATGACAGCGAAAAAACACCGAAACTGTTCACGACGATCCGTGTCCTTCGAACATATAATTTTACCGATAAATTTGCGAACGATAGGCTCTTGCATATTTTAAACGGCCGGCACGGACAATTCTCGGAATATTACACGAAAACAGTCGTTGGCTCCGACTGGAAAGCGTTAAAAACATCGCGAGTCACAAGAACTGTCGTCACAAGATACCTAAGCACGTATAACCTAACTTTCGTAGACACGCCGAATTCAGATCTCCATCAATGGCGATTAGAACACCAAAGTTCATCTACCGGAAGTCGACCACATTAATTATAGCACTTTCCATAGACATATGGAAAGTACATTGTCGAGTGTTTTAACTGATACGATTGTACGATATGTCATCGTGTAGCTCGGAAATTGTTCTTTCATATTTTATATCAATCTTAAAAGATCAATTATAGACTCATTTGTACTACTCGTTACGAAATAATCATCAGGACAGATCTTTCTCTATTAACCTCCTGTCTACACCACAGTAACTTGTGTACCGGCACTGAAACAACATGTGCTTATACATATACTCCTGTCTCTAATTTTTTTCATAAAGTAGATTGGTAATTCATTACTGTTATTTTGAATATTATATTTAAATCTAATTTTCAGTACTTTCATATTGAAAACTCTTTCAAAAATTTACAGACGCAGTTGTTTCCTCTTTCTTAAAAAGGATCCATATAGGGATCGAAACGTTGAAAGTTTAACCAAATTAGCACGATTGCTTTATTGTAATACTGATCGAACCTTTGCGCCGATATCATCTAGACTTCTTGTTATAAACATTAGGACTTTGAATTTCGCGCACTTTGCGAAAAGAGGAGCCAAAGTATCAAGAGTGACAGAAGTGGTGAAGATCTGCAGAACTTAACGACGAAGATGTCGTGTCAAGACGTGCTGCACGAGGAGAAGACAAAAATACTTGAATCGAGGGTAATTATCTTGTTCAGATCACGATATCGTAACTATTTTCAGACTTAAATGTACGGCGAATCTAATCGTGTACTTGTTTTGTTGCCGGACTAACGTAGCTCGAAAAGTGGACCAACGGAGTCAGCTGGCGGTTGATGGAAGCTGTTTGCCGATCCCTATCGCCGACTTCAGCTTCGATAAGACCAATTCGATCATTCTGATTGCATAGACGCGATTTAAATAGCAATGGTAAGTCCTCAACTCTGTTTTTGGTTAGTTTGTAAACCTGTTTGTACATGTACCTCGGATGTTATTTGGTAAGCTTATAACAATCTATGTAGAGCGTTCGCAGGAACATGAAAATCCAAAGATAATGCGTCGAATTTAATCTAGGACGTCACTGCGAGGAGGCGTAAGATTTTCAAATTAATTGGCGCGTTCGTTAATTATTACGCAATGCTTGCTCACATAATTATGCAGCAAAGTTGCGTCGTCGAAAGATATCCTGGGGCGGGGGTTGCCATGTTGATTCCTTTGCAGACAGAAATTTCTCGTTTGAATTGTTCAACGAATAAGAATAATGTAGTATAACTCTGAAATACGATAGAGAGTTTATCGAGATTTTTTAAATTATTCGAGACTCGTTGGACCTTTTGATAAAGGAGTTAAATTTCCACGTAATTGCCTCTTTGGCGAGTGATTTTTATCACGTGGATATACATAAACATCCGCAGTTTATTTATCGAGCTCCGCTGGACGAATGTAGGGTCATTTTGCCCCACCGAGTGCAACACTCGACTGTTGTTAAATCGGTTTTTATCATTGTAACGTAAACAACGATGCATCTACTCTGGCCGAGCAGCACGGGATAGGATTTAAAGCGAATCGTTTAGCGGTGTAGTATTCGTAAGAGTCTCGAAATTTATGACTCGTATGCGTTATCCAAAATGGCGTGCAAAGTGCAAATTGAAAGGGGAGACACTTTGTTTTCCGGGATGGCACGCGCGTCAAAGAAAAAAAGGCAAGTTTATCGCGGCTGAAAATATCATTTTCACCGGGATTCTCTGTTTCTTTTTAATTATCAAATTTAATCCGAATATATCCGGTAGAATTTCGATGTCAAAGGGCTTGAAAACTATCTAGCGCGAAAAGTTGACCGGTACGTTCAAAGCGCGCAAGGTTAAATAATACGCGAAACATGTAATTCGCGGACGCGCGCGCGGCTGATAAAACGAAAAAGGACTTGCCTCGTGGCAGAAATAATTTGTCAAGTACAAAAGGGGACAAAATTACCGGTGTCCGATATGAATTTTACAACTAACGCAGCCCAGCGACTGCTCGTCGCGACACGCCTCTGTGTTATATTTTACAAGAAGACCGATCGTTAATATCGTTCGTTGATATTAATTTCTGTCAAGCCTGATAATTATCTGACAGGTCGCGCGATCGTTTAATAGATTATTATGCGCTTCCATCCGGACGTTAACTCATTTTCCGCGTTTTAAAAAACCAGCACGGACGCGGTTCGTTATTAATTTTCCAAATTGTTTACACGCGATTCCGAGCCCCGCTATTCAGCGGAACGAAAAATACACGTTGGAATATTTATGCTCGTCAAAGTTTGCGATTCACACTCTTTGCATCGTTTCGCGGCCGCGTCAACCAAAAAATATTCTCGCCTCGAGTTTTTTCGCTGCTTTCCCGATTCCATTCTCCTACCGTTGCCAGCTCGAGAGTTGGCACAGTCTATCTCTGATTGGCCTAAAATATTATGGACGAGCTGCGTGCACGGACACATGGCCAGAAACCACCCACGTTACCGTGATTCAACGGTCACACGGATTGGTCACAGTACTGACAGAGGATGTTTTACAGACGAGTAATTAGCTTGAAAAAAACTCTTGTCGAAACGAGCGAAGTAATACGAGTGACCGTATCTCCCGACAATTATGTTTTGAAATCCGATTGCTCGTTTGGGAAACTTCCCTTGCAACTTTTTTTTATTTAGGAACCGGGTAATTTTCAGGAAGTTTCGACATTTTCGTAGCCCGCCTGCGTGTCAACCGGTAAACTCTCAACGATGACATCGAGCCGTTCGCGAAGGGTAACAGGCAAATCTCGTACCCGCCGGTGGCTCTCTAACCCGCGTCATTGTATCGCGCACTCGAGACCGCCAACGTACACTCTTTGAAGGCTTTGAAGTTTTTTTTTCGGGAGGCGTATACACCGAGGCGTCGGAGGGTCGCGGCGAAGACAAAAAGAAGGTGTCGCGTAATTTTCGACAATTTAACTTTGGCCTCCCTTCCTCCCACGGTGGCTCCCGCTCCTCGTTCCTCCCGGTAGACCACGCAGAGGATCGCTCGGCATTTCGCCCCCACCGAGGCACCGTTCTTGTCAC
Organism: Lasioglossum zephyrum; assembly: GCA_028455615.1. Classification (NCBI taxonomy): domain Eukaryota; kingdom Metazoa; phylum Arthropoda; class Insecta; order Hymenoptera; family Halictidae; genus Lasioglossum; species Lasioglossum zephyrum. Next base: position 17,254,535 of record CM052332.1, on the reverse strand, counting down.
GTCCGCCCCTGTGTGCCACTCGCCCCCACCCTCGTTTCGCCCTCGTCTCGCTGGCTCGCACCCCTCAACCCCTCTCGCCGTAGGTTCTCGGCAAGCCTCGCCTCGTCGAAGCGAGGTCAATCGACGGAGAGGGCTGAAGACGGCCCCCACCCTTCGCCACGAACCTCCCTACCACGGCTACTCAATATCGTTTCATTACGCACCCTGCTCCGCCATACCCATCCTCCGGTTCGCCACCCCCTCGGCCCGCGACCCGCCGCCCCCGATGCGCCTGCACCGTCACCCGCCGTTGCACCCTCTCGCCTCTTTCTCTTTCCCTTTCCTTCCCTTCCCTGCCCCTCGACACTCTTCCGCCCCTTCGTCCCTCGGTCCGCACCCCTCCGTGCCCCTCGACTCCCTCGCCACCGTACTTCTCCACCTTCTCCTTCGGCTACGACGGCTTCGGCTTCTCCTCTCGCCACACCGCCGCCGCCGCCGTTTTACCCCACACGTCTCCTCGCTCCTACCCCGACGACGAAACACGAATGCCCACGAATTTTTATTGTTACTTCTCGCGCTGCTTCCTCTCGCCCTCGCCCTCTCTCACTCCTCCATTTTTTCCTCTCTCTTTTTCCAGCGAGCTCTCTCGCTCTCCCTCTCTCTTACGACCTTTTTTATGCGCCTTTTAACGATCAGCAGTAACTGCACCCACCCGAACATTCCTCCTCTCCGTCCTCTTGGCCCCTCACCACCGGTCCCGGCTCTTCCCTTGCGTCTTAGAGGCGAGCGTTTCCGCGGAACGATGGGTGTGAGTGCACAATGGAGAAAAGAGCGGAAAAATGTACTTTGCAAAGTGTTCGTTTATCTTATGAGATACGCCTGCCGATGGAGCAGGACTCTCTTCTCCCTTGCAACTTGGAAACTATACGCATTCTCTTTTTCTCTCTTTCACCCTCTCTTGATCATCGAAGAGGATTTTCCCGTTTCGAGTCTCGTCGAGTGTAGATTTGTTTCGAGCACTGTTTTGCTCAGAGTCAGCTGGAGAGGGTTGCGGTATCGGTCGTGCACGTGGACGCGCAGGATTTTCGAAAGCGTGGGGCAACCCGATATATCTCGAGAAAACTGTATCGACCAATCAGTGTACGTAGACATTGTAGAGAGCATACGTACTGTGGGGAGTATACGTACTCTGCGTTTACGTCTTGTCGCTCCTGCTAATTTCCCTTATCGCGTTGACGATGATGCGCACAGGCATCGCTATTGCCGGCACTCGCACCGCGAGTCGAAGCTTCCATGGGACAGCGTGGACTGTGATGGAACTGTGAAGAACCGGTGGTGGCATTGGTTCGTCGGCGGGTCCGGTCGTTTCATGCTCGCGACACGTACGCACGCACGCACGCACGCACCGATCTCGCTGAGGATTACGCGTGCAAATAATCCACCGGCGAGAGAGGATTACGTGACGCTCGGGGGCTTCTCGCACACGGAAATTTGGAAAAATCCCACGCGGCCGATATCGATCATCTCGCGTGCAACACGTGCAACGTAACAGGTCGCGATGCCAGTGGCCGGATGCGTCGCGAGAACGGGGCGGTCGCCGATCCGTTTTCGCCGCGGACGAATCACATCCCGACACGACAGACTACGGCTACTCTCTTCAAGGAACAACACCATACGGACACTGTGACCGCGACACCAGACAGATCCCGTGGAGGTTGATCATCGGGTCACACACAACGGCGCACAGGACTCCCGAAGCCACGTTGTTTCAGCGCCCACACCACCGTCAAAAAACTGACACTTCTCTCTTTCTCCCTCACTTCTATCTTATCTATTATATCTCGATTTCTGGCGGCGATCAGACCGAGCCACCCACTCGAGAATCGAGAGTAGCTGCGAGTCTCGGAGTTCGATTTCAAGGCTCGCCTCTCACTGCTACCCTCCGTCGCCGTTTCTCGAACGCGTACTGGTCGATCTCCGAAGATCATGGAAGTCTCGAGAGGAGTAGCGCACCACCGACGGCGGTGGCGGAGGTCTCTAGCGCACACACGCGACTAATACTCGGGGCCGACTCCTCTTCTCGCTCGTTCCCTCCCGTGCACGCCGGTCGTTCCGTTTCCGCTTTCTCTTTCTCCTTTTCTCCTTGTCTCCTTTTCTCACGGGGGACGGGAGGAGGAGGGGGAGGGGTAGGTAGAGCAGCGGCAGCCACTACCACCTTTCCTTTTTAGAATCTTCGCCGGCAGCGGCAGAGTAGGAGAACCGATCGCGAGGAAAAAAACGTAGTAGGAACACCGGGGATTCCGGGAGAGGAAATCGAAGGACGGGGGCGGGCAACTAGGAGATGGGGAAGGGTCTTGAGGTGGCGGAAACCGGGGGATGGGGAGGGTGGAAGGACTCGCGAAAATTTCTCGACCACCAGCGGCAGCTGCGTTCCGAAATGAGGAGAGACGAGGCAAGACGAGGCGAGGCGAGGCTGATGGAGTAGTTGAGGGGGTAGAGGTACAGGGGGACGAATGGGGGCGGCGGACCAAGGTAACGGAAAGGGGGTGGCTCGAGTGGGGGATGAAGAAGAGGCGGCGGGACGAAGGGTGAGATTACGAAAGTGGAGGAAGAAACGTAACGGCGAGTGCACGCAACAGCAGCGCGCGTGGAAACGCGCCTTCTACGAGTAGCAGAGAACTCTCTTCTCTTGACGGACTAACCCGAAGGCGGAGAAGAAGGGAGGAGGGAGAGTAAGAGAGAGGAAGAAAGAGAGAGAGAGAGAGTGCAGGGGCAGTGGGAGGACAATGGTGGGGCGTAAGCGACGAGCGGGCAACAGAGGGATGTGGATCCGCGAACAGGGAAGAGGGAGGAGGACGAAGGGAGGCAGTAAGAAGAAGAAAAGAAGGTTTCGGGCGGCGGCCGGGATAGCTTGGTTGTCTGTGGTCAAGGCACGCAGCTTGTGCAGTATTCTCTGCGCGCTTGACTCCCGTGTGTACGACTCGATGCGTTCGTGGTGGTGGTTGCCGGCGGTGGTGGTAGTGGTGGCGGTGGTGCGACGTCGGCGACGGCGATAGGGGTAGAGGCGCCGGCGTATTAAGGGTGCGGAAGGGTAACAAGTTGGTATGCGAACTCGATTTTACTATTAATCTTTCTTCGCGAGCAATTTTCGCCTGTGAACCCTAACCGCGAGGTATGACCAGATCGATGAACGAAATTTTGCCCAGCCGTTCGAGATTTTTCTCGAAACGCCGGAGAACAACGAAAAATCATTAATTTTTTCCCGTCCAAAAAGATTGCCTCTGTTGTCTCGTTCTCGTCGAGCATCGTTTTACGGGCGAGAAGAGTCCACGATATCATCCATCGTATCGTTTGCAACTGCAACGGGAACGGCAACAGCGAAAATAGTTCGCGGAAAGTGTACGGAGGGAGAGGCGAGGATCGTAAAATTTACCAATGCATAGAGAGAGGTACACGCGCGAAATATCGCTATGTTTCTCGACAGCATGCAACCACCCTGTTGAACGTACGGACACGAGTAGGAGTCACGCCTGGCTCACAGTCAACCAGGATTCGGCGTTTCGGTTCGCAACAGGTCTCACCACCGGCGTTGCTCCTCTCTCTATCTCTCTCTCCTTCTCTCTTCCCCTCCCTGACCTCTATATCTCTCTCGTTTCCAACCCTCATCCTCTCGCCGACCTTCCCTCTCTTTCTCTATTTCTATCTCTACCGCACTCTTTCTCTCTCTCTACCTATCTTTCGTACACACCTACAAGCGCGGACACTGTGCTCGCGCCCCTGCATTTATACGCGTATCCTCGACGTATTTGGCGATTCGGTACGCGTGGAACGTCGAGTGGTGTTCGCGTACGATGCGTGTGAATCGAGAACCTATCATAAATACATGGTTCGTCTATATGCAATTTCGAGGGTGATAATTTCGGGTGATCGTGTTGCAACGACATCATTTGAAAAATGCTTTTTCTCCAGTCTCGTCTGGTCTCGTTTGGTCTCGTCTGGTAGACGCGTCGAATGGAGGGTTCGTCGCCGGAGTTAAAGCCGGAGTCTAAAAACGAGCGACGGTCGTTAAACGAACGGCGTCGCACGTCCTTGTTACTCCGGTACGCAAAACCACGGTATGCAGCACGGCCTAGAAAGGTACCGGAGTCTCGCGCGCGCGGTTTCAACTCACCGACTACGAAGACCATATTCTTTGTCCATCGCAGCAGCTCCCGTCGGATGTGTTTGCGTTCCTGTATGCAGCGGGCATAGGGGCAATCCGCCATTTTTGAAATCACATCTTAGAATGTGTGTGTGTGCGTGCCGGCCGGGTGCGCCTGCCTCGTGTTCCCGCGTGGATATCCACCCCCTCCGCCACCGGCCGTCCTCCGTCCTCGTCGTCGTCGCCGTTGTCGTCCTCTTTCTCCTCCTCCTCCTCCTGCTGTTGCTCTTCCTCCTCGTCCTCGTCCTCTCGCTCCCCCGCCCCTTGCTCGTCCTCTTCTTTCTTCCCTCGGTTGACCGGCTTTCTCGATGTCCCCCTCCCGGCTGCGTTCGTCGTACTTTTGTCCGGGTTTCTCTGTCGTTTAACAAGCGCCTCGAATGCGTGGCGTTCGCGAACGCGAACGCGATAGCGGTGAGGACGCGAGGGGGAAAACTGGCGTGTGTGCACACTGCCGCTCTAACGTGCGCGCCGGTTGCGACGTCACGCGTGACGTAGCACGCGCCAGGAACGAGCAAAATCGTCGGGAGCCGATGACGTTGAGAGTCCGATGATGCCGGTGATCCTCCTCGTTGCGGAGGTCTTGGTCTTGGCGGTCGTGGTCGTGTTCTTGGCCGTTATCGTTATCGTCCTCGTCCTCGTCCTCGTCTTCGTTCCCCACCTCCTCCTCCTCGTTCGTTCGGCTCTCGTGACGTGTCGTCGTCGTCGTCGTTGTCGTCGTCGTCCTCGCCGGCGTCGTTACGTCGGCTGCGACGGCGCTTGTTCGCGTTTGCGAGCGTCGGAGATGGCGATAGCGGTGGTGGTGGGCGATAACGGTGGCGGCAACGGCGACGATGCTGGTGGGGTAGGGATGCGAACGCCGAGAAACGACTACTCCCTCGTGCTGAGACAAGCTTACGCCACGGGAAACGCACAACACACGTGCACGCTTGCGCCCTGACCGGTGCGAGAGTGCAGTCTGTTGCCGACGCCAGCAAATCTTCCCGAGTCCTTCTACTTCCGTGTCCTCTAGTCCGAGTTCTCGCGAGTTTCAGTCCTCGAGATCTCCTTTCCCACCGACCGATCTCTCTCCTTCCGCGCTCACCCCACCGATCTCCTCGATCTTCTCGGCCGCCGAAGATCGCGCCGGTTCAGCGTCACCTGGAACAATCAGAAAAAAAGAATTGGTCGTTAATCGTTTCGTTTTTCTTTCCGTTTCAGATTAGAAATTCAGATAAGAAAACTTGGAGAAAATCGATCGTCGATCTCGCATCAGCTAACATGCTAACATAGTTGTACATATGTATAGGTATGCGGGCGCTCGTACGATGGCACTCCCCGCTCGTCTATCGCAAGTAGAAAAGGATCCATTTCGCCAGACTGTTCCCTTTCTCGTGGGAAGCGGGACGCGGGACGCGGGACGCGGGAAGGGAACGGACGGACGAGCCGTGTATACTTTCGTCGTGAGGAGAGGATCGCGACACCTGCGTGGAAAAGGCAAAGGGTGCCGGCCCCACCCCGAAAGAGAAAGGGTACTGCTACTCGAAATGAAACATTGCCGGTAAGAAGAACGTCAGGGCCGACGGTGTAGGTAGAGGAAGGCGGTGGTAGGGGTGGCTCGCACTCTCGCGCGGTGACGCGATATGGGCAAAAGGGTAGGAGGGCGGGGAGGAGGACGGGGGTGGTTCGGGGGGTAGGAGCAAGAGCAAGAGGTAGAGGTAGAGGAAGAGGAAGAGGCGCGCAGGGTGGTCGGAGGGTAGCTATAGGGGCGGATTCGCGCGCTCTACACCGCCGAGGGGGTGGGAGAGACCGTGCCGCCGAGAGAAAGAGAGAGGACGCAGAGTGCGCCTAATATGCAACAAGAGAAAAAGAATTGGCGATCAATAGGTAGTAGCTGGTAAGCGTCCTTTCATCCACCCCCGCGGACACCCTCGTCCTTTCTACTTGCCCTATTCCCCTCTCGTCCGTCGTTCACCTCCTTCCTTCTCGGTTGCCTCTATCCTCGCGCAACCCTCCCCCCGCACCACCCCCACCTCCGGTGTGTCCTACCGCCGCCAGCCCCTTGATTCTCTCGCGTTCATCGCGAGACTCCTCCGCTCCATCGCCTTCCTCGTTTCGGCTGAGAGATGCTCGTTCTAATAGCAAGCGCACAGAACTTTCTCTTTGTCGCCGAAAATCAAACACCTGCTAATTGCCGCTATATATCTCAATCCTGTCCCCTTTTCCTCACCTCCGCCTCACCTTCGACAAAAGTTTCGGGAACGATGCGATGATGACGGCTCGGACTATGCGCAGCCCGAGACAAAACTGCAGGGATCGCGTTTAGATCTTAATACCGAACCGAGAGCGAGATTGCGATCCATCGGTACTTTCCCTCTCTGTCCTTTTGTTCGCTGTTTCGTCAGAGTTCGGTTTTCGAGCAGATATAGCCGGCAACGATCCGGCGCAAAAGGCGGTTCACCGGCGCGGATGCCGTTAAATATAAATACCGCTTCGGCCACGTCCAGCATTGATCCGCGCACGACATTTCCGCGAAGTAACGCCGGCTCGTCGGCTGATAGTACAACGGTGTAAACGCGGGGCTCGGTGGTTAGCGGTCGGGATCGATCTTCGTCCGCTCGTCAAGAGAAACATGATCGATAGCGTTTCGTTGATACGGCTGTGCGCGATGTAGGTGATCGAAATTGGAGCGGAGCAGCGCGCGGTGGCAGCGTTCGCTAAAAGCGTTTGATTCCCGGTGTTGATATTCCGCTGGCGAACGGTCGCTGCTCCGTGAATAGTAGCCAGAGAGCGCGACGATGCCATGCCTGCCGCTACTGTGACGCTCGAAGATCGATCGGATACTCTTCACCGGTAAGCCCACGCGAGAACGGTATCGATGAAACGCACGGGACTTTCGGTCTTCGGTCGGCCGCAGTTCGATACGCAACATCGTGTTCCAGATTCGATCGAAACGACACGAACGAAACGCGACTCATCTTGTCGCGACGCGAATCTCTCTCTCTCGATCACGACGGGGGAATAATCGACGACGAAATTTTCGTCGTCGACGGCCGGCTCGGCCAGAAAGTCGACGGGGTTTGCGATTGTTGCGAGGGGAGAAAAGAGAACGCTTCTTTCTGGCGGGCGTTCCACTTTCGGCTCGGCACGAGCCTCCGTGTACGTGTGCCGGAGCTTCCACCGATGTCATTGAACCTCCGCAGGCATGCTGGGCGAGGGAAAAGTGACTAGACTCTTAGAGTACCCTGAAGTGGTCGGAGTTTCCAAGACGCCCGAGCGTTACCGTATTAAGTATTCCTCGATCATTCTGTTCCGATCGCCGCGCCGACTCGCCTCCACTCGCCTCGACTCGACCCGCCGAGCAACCGGATGAATTTTTCAAACAGGCTCGCGTATTTTTCACGAATGCAATTTTAAGCTGTAGACGGGTAAAATCGCTCGAAATAGATTAGCGCAGATTTTCCGCTGCGCGAGAGATTTTCTCGTCGAGTGCACAGCTGCCTCTGCTGTTTCTTAGTCTTCTTCACCTCCTATCTCTTCTCTCTTTTTTTCAGTCTTTTCTCTTGCCCGTTCAAGACGCTTAATTCGCTGGATATAGAGCCGGCTAATAAGTCCGCGCGCGATGTATACGAACGTCTTGGACGGTTACCTCAGCCGACGAGGCTCCTAATCGATTTTCCCATTACGCGAATCCGGGGAGTGCTTCGCACACACTTGCTCCTCGACGTTTCTGTCGTTCCGTGTCCAGCCTGCATTTCCGACGACGAACAAGCGGTCTCGATTCCTCTGTCCCACCTGCTCCCCTGCTCGACCACCCTCTCCCTCTTTCTCTTTCTCTTAGCCTCCTCCATTTTTCCCTTTCTTAAGTACATCCACGGCGGCTTTTTCCGTTCCCGTTGTTCTTTCCACTGCGGAACGAAGGTCTCGCCGCTATATCGAGCACCCTGTACATTCTCAAACCATCTCGTTCCGTATTTCTCTGTTAATAGGTCGCCGGTATCTCTAGCATCGCCCTTGTCTCCTCGGATCGCTCCGAGTTTTCGTCGATTCTCGAGTCACGAAAACGCCGCTTTAAAGCCGCGTATCGCGATTTCTCGCACGAGCTGGCATTCACGAATCGCGCGCGATCGATCGCGGAGCATCGTGTGCTCCCTCGTGTATCGGTTATCGCAAGAATAATTGCGATCGCGATACCGTCGACGATCGATGGTCTTTCGAACGGAGATTTTCCGCGTCGTTTTCGATTCGCGTAGCTTTGTCGAAAGTCAAAGAATTTTTCGTCTCCGAAGACAGAAGTGCGTAGCGATGCCGGAGGACGTGAAGGAGCAGGAGAAGGACGAGAAGGACGAGGATGAGGAGGGGTCGATCTGCTTCGGGAAGAGCAGTCAGGGGTGGCCGGGAAGGAGGATGAGGAGAAGTGGGGGAGAGATGGTGCACTCGGTTTTTTCCCGGTTGGAGGGAGGCAATGGGCGCGAGGCAAGGGTGCGTTGGATTCGGTTACTTGATCTCACCCCTTGGACCACCTCCACCACCGCCTCTAGCAGAGCAGCAACAGCGGCGACGTTGGCGGCGGCAATCGTGCACTCTCTATTTCTCTCCCTTTCTCCCTCTCTCCTCTCTCTCTCTTTCTCTTTCGTTCTCCGTTGCGCGCGCTTTCTCTCTCTCTTTCTCACCACCGAGGGTGGCACTCCGTCTCACTTTTTCCTTCTCGGGAGCAGCGCGCCGCACCTCTTGCTCTTTCTCTTCTCCTCCTTTTTCGTCTTCCTTCACCCGCTCACTCCCGGCCCCCCTCGCTCTCTCGCTCGGCCGCTTTCGTTCTCTCCTTCTGACGGGCTCGTCTCTCCGCGTTCTCTCTCTCTCCCTCCCTCTCCGTCTCCGTTCCACGCGCCTCAGCACGGTGCTTCTCGTTTTTTTAACGAAGGATCCGCTCAATACCTCGGCTGTCATAACCTCCCGGCACCCTTCCAGGGTGGCCCGCCTGCCACAGCAAACCCACCCTGAACCCTCCGCCTCCTTGCGCCTCCGCGGGGCCCACCGACCCTACCGACCGACGAGCCACCACCTAGCACCCCCGCGCTCTCATTCCTCTTCCCAGTTTTTAACGTTTCGTTCGACGTTTCCCTCCGGGCGAGCGCCAGGGACGACGTAAAGGGGGAAGTGCATTTCGTCGTTACTTTGTTTTACGTCCTTCCTCGCCTCCTCCTCTTCCTTTCATGCCCACCTCCGCCCTCTCTCTCCCCCTTTCTTTCATTCTTCTCTGTATATCTCCACCCCTCTCGCTCTCTTTCGCTCTTGTTCTCTCACTCCTCCTCTTCTCTCTCTCTCTTTCCCTGACGTGCTCGTTCTCCCTCGTATTCGGCCAGAACGCACGTACCCCAACGCGCGTACACGTATGCGGCCTCTATTTCTTGTTTTCCTTACGGACGCCAACCCCCTCGCAATCTCGCTCCTTCCTCCGTGTACATCTCGCTTTCGAAATCCTTCGTTCGCGTTACGCTTCGGACCAACAATGATGTTCCGACACCTTGTTTCCCGAACGGACATTTTCTTGGACAACACAGGCCAATATTGCAAGATTTTAAAGAAAACAGAGATTAGGCCACAGCGTGACTCTCCTGCCTCGATTGCAAGTGACGGGAACAAGATTGAAATATCTTTTTCTTTTTAATATTTTCAATAAGCCCTAGTCTGCTTATTACAGTGGTGTTCGATTATAATGGCAAGCCCCACCAATTGTCGAGAGGTTTCCTAACCCACCACCGGTCCCGACTATTAGCCACATATCCAGACGCCACTGTATTTGGTCAGTCACAATATTTGTCTGAAAATCTTCATCGGACGATGATGCAACATCGAAAGGACCAGTTTGGAGAACCGTGACGCGGGAGGGCGTGAAATTTGCATTTTAACGGAACGGTTGACATTTTCGAGAGGAAGATGAAGTGAGAGAGCGAGAGAGAGGGAGAGAGAGAGAGACGGATTAACGCGCGACAGAGAGAATCCAGTTCGGTTGGCTCGGAGAAGGTGACACAGTTGACCACAAAACCCTCGTCGCGCTCGACCTCTTTTGATCGAATTTGCGAGCGATGAACGGTTCACTGCACCCCCAAAATCGCGTTCGGGTTGGCAGAGATTTTTAAATTCCGGCACAGGATGATATTCTCGATCGGCCTCCGCGCCGATAAAGGCAAGGGGGGAGGTAAACGTTGCACACCGGTCGGGTCCCTTTTCAAGGGTCGCGAGTCGATTGACGTCCCAGTTTTCCTCGATGTTCTTTAAACGTAAAACGCTTCGACACACAACAAACAGACACGTACACAGACGGAGAGAGTGAGTGAGAGAGAGAGAAAAAGATACACAGAGAGAGAGAGAGAGAGAGACTGGGTTGTGAAAATTGCGAAAATGACTCGAAGCATGATCCGCGCGGCGGACGAGATGCGTCTCGTCCACGGAAAAGCCAGTTTCCTCTCAGAATGGAACGGCGGAGGTGTAGCCGGTGCTCTCCAGCACGGAGTTCTCGATTTAGAAAAGTCGACCTTAGTCCCGTCCGTGTGCCGGTTGTCTGGTTTACTGACACGAGCCGGCTTTCAGAGAACGTCGGGACGAGAAGCGCCGAGTTAAAGGGAGTAATAGGCAACGGAGGAGGTCGTGTATGCCTTTTCTTCCCGGACCTGTTTGCCACCGCTTCCCTCTTCCTCTCGCCCTCGGTCGCGGCTCTTCAGAAAATCTCTAGACTCGTCTACGGTAGCCGTGAGTCGACGTCGCGTACCTTGAAACGATCGCCTCTCTTTCTCTCTCGAACAAAGTGTGTTCCGCGAATCGAACGAGAAAAAAAAATATAGAAAAATAGATACGAGCGAGCTGACAGGGGCGCCGTTGAAATTCGGGGCAACGATAGTCCTCGTGGTCGGGCGAGAATGCTTAAATCCTGTTTGGAGGCTCTCGAGAATCCTGTGTTAGAAGTACCAGCACAACATAGCTCTCGGGGAAGCAACAGTTCGTTCTGCACCCCCACCGCCCACCCTCCGCCGCTGTTCCACCCTCCGGTATCCTCCTTTTGCTACCCTAAACCGTTGCCACCAAAGCATAGAGTTTCCCCACACCGTTCTCTCCGTTCGTCTCCTCGCCGCTCTGATCCTCGTCGTTTCTCCTCGAGCTCACCTCGCACTCCTTCTCTCCCCTCTGACCACCCCTCGCCCTCCCTATGCACCGACACAGCGTTTCTCCTCTTTGCACGCTTCCATGACTATACTTTGGATGTCTCTACTAAATTTAGGCCCCCGTTTCTCTCGGCTCACCTCCGACGAATCTCTTTCCTTCTTATCCTCTCGTCTCGGCTCGCTCTGTTTCGCACGAGAACCGCTCGGACACAGCGTCGTAGTCGACTCCTGTACCCCTGAAGCTACGCTTCACCGTATTCTCGCACGGCGCAAACCCGCCCGTGTGATTTAGTCTGTATCTCACGATCATCTCGATAAATACGTTCGACCCTGTCCAAGCGGGATAAGATTCGCGGTGCATATGCAATGTCGGATCAAGAGCCGTAGAGGCCGTACACACTTGAAAGAGTTTCAGGCTTATCGATTAATCCATTACTCGTGTCGAGAGAGATCGTTCTTGTTACTTCTGGAAAACAGCTGTCCGCGCCGGAGGATTCGGGATCGATACGTGACGGTTGATATTTCCATCGGTCGGCCGTGTCCCCGGATTGGCAGGAACGCGAGGGACGAACAAATACCAAAAAGTGCAATCTCGATTGAATTAATTTCGCCCGGTCGGAACGGTGAAACGCGATCGAATGGATTGAAAGTTTCGCCCCGCGTCAATATGATAATCTCAATTTTCGACTCGATTTGAACTCGATGATCGTGATGATGCTCTCTCTGTGAAAACGAGTCCGTTGGAAAAACGCGTAAAAAGTCTATCTAGCGAATAAAGGCAGAGGGATCGCCAGCGAAAGAGAGAGAGAGCGAGAGAGAGGGGGTGGAAGAGGGGGAGAGGGACAGAACGGAGCGAGACAGAGAGGGGAATAGAGACGATGAAAACGTTGTAAAACAAAACGTTTCGCTGGGCGCAATTTCCAGCTGGGATTCCACGCTGCGAAATGCAATAAAAATCGTTTCGCTTCATCCGCGTGCTCTCCACCGCTATTCGAAAAAAACTCGAAAACGAGTGACTGCTCATATTGCCCGCTTGAATACACGTGCTCAAAGCGGCCTCGCAGTTGCGAATCGCGCGCCACTGCGCTGTTTCCAAACGAAACGCACAGCCTGATGTCATTAGAGACAAAAACCGTCGTTCGAAAACGTCAGTGGTTCCTGTCGCGGCAGCCAATCCGCCGACTGGAAAATTTTTCTCCGTGCCGAGTAAACGATCGGCGACCGATTAATGCGGCCTTCTCTGCTCGCGTCGAGCACGGCTCGGTTCGGTTTGGTTCGGTTCGAGAAGTCTTCGACGAGTAACGGGGATATCTAATTTCCCGTAGCTTTCGTACGTCATCGGAGAGCAGGCTGCCGCAGGATTCGCTTTGTTTCCTCGCTTTGTCGTACATACCGGATTCAGGTTTAAATCCGTATCGCGTTACTGGAAATCCTGATCGCATTATCATCGTCTACTGTATCGATTACGATTCCAGCGAATTTTCCTAGCTGCCGTCAAAAGGGCGAGCGAGCGAACGAGGACACGCCGCCGCAAAAGTTTCACCGCGTGCCACATTCCTTCGCGATTTTCGGAAGGAAACGTTAGACTTGCTACTTCAACACATTTCCCTGATCACTCGCAGACTCATCGATCTTTCCGTTGTTAACGACGTAATGCCTATTTATTCGGTTTAACGCGTCAGCTATCACCGTCACGCATCTATCGCGTTCATAATTAAACGAATATGATACACTTTGCTATCGAAATTCGTAGTGCACAGAACGATGCCTTGAACGATATTCAAAGACTCCTTTTCCAAGGCTCGAAATGGACTCGAGAATTTGATCTAATCTGGAATATCTTTGTCACGTGTAAACGTTCAAACTATAAATTATGAAACACCTATTAGCAAGCTCCAGGTCTTTTTCGTAGGATCGGGTCTATGGAAATGAGAATGTGCAGGGGAATCTGCAATCAAGCGTTTAGTTGCGCTCGAGCGGTCACGATCAAGGAGCGTTCGTCTTTTTACGATTGGCTGGGGTAGCGAAGGGTTGTGCCCGGCGCCGATCCTGCATGCCGTAGATCCTTTTAGCTCGATCTTAGTTCCCTTTGACGCGGCTAATAATCTCTGCGGCGACGGAAAAAAAATCGTCGGGCACGGCGTAGATACAGGCACCGACGGATGTTCTCCTCGGGCTCTCTTGCAATTGAAATTAATTTAGACGGCCGGCCCTTCGACGCCGACGGGGAAGAACGCCGCCGCTCCGTGCCGCGCCGCACGCCGCACGCCGCACTTGGGGAAAGAGAAAACTCCGTAGCCCGGGTATAATGGAGTAAAAAGGGGAGGAAAAGGGAAGAGTAGGTGGTAGGCGCGCACCTACATGCATGGAAAATTCGGTTTCTCGCCATCTCGGGGAAAGATGGTGCGAGCAAGATGAAGATGTGTGCGTTGCACGGATTGCGAGAGACCGTGGTTAGAGGAAAAAGAGGGAAAAGAGGGCTCCGTGCTGGGCCAGAAAAAAAAACTCTCGTGGTCGTCGACGACGTATCCTTCTCTCTCTCTCTCCTCTCCCTCCCATTTCCTCTCCTGGCGACCAGGTCGTTCTTTCTCAGTCTTTCTGCGCTTCGCCTCTTTCTTTCCTTCTTTCCCTCTAGTTCCCTCTGGTTCCCTCTGGTTTCCTCTGGTTCTCCCCTGGTACACATATGCCAACACTTCCGTACGCGTACATTCTTTCTCCTCTTTTTTCCTCGTTCTCTCTCCACCTCTCTCTCTTTCTCTCCCTCGTTCTTTTTCTCTCTTCTGCTCGGTTCTCTCTCGTTCCTTCGCACCCTGGCTTCTCATCTCCTTCTCCCGGCCTGTCTTTTTCTCTCTCCCCGGCTTCTCCTCTCGTTCTCTCTTTGGCTCGCTCTTCCGCGCACGCTCGAGTATACGACGAAACGCATCAAAGAATCCATCAAATTAAAAACGCAATTATAAAAAAGCGTCGTCGCCTCTTTGTCGAAAAGCAAGCCTGCCGGAGCAACCCTCCAGGTCCGCGTCCGCACACTCTCTCTTTCTCTTTCCTTCTCTCTATTTCTCTGTCCGTTCTTCCATGGCTGGCGTGTGTTCCCTCGCACGGTCGCATACTCGCATGTTCTCGCGTCGCGACGCGCCGCGTCGAGTCGAGCGGTACATCAGTCCCTGCGTGTGGTGGATGTGTCACACGGTTCGAGCCCCTTCTCCTCGGCCACCTTCGCCACGTACGTCTGGGTTCCTACCCCGAAAAAAATGCTATCGATCCCCGTTCTCCGGCGAGAGAACCGTGTGAGCCTCTCTCCCTCGGTGTCGTTCCTTCCCGTTCCTTCTCGTTCCATTCCGTTCCGTTTCGTTCCGTTACGGCGCGGTCTCAATTATAAAACGCTTCGAAACATGACCTGGCCGATTCTCTCTCTCGCTCGCTCGCTCGTTCTCTCTTTCCCCTCTCCCGGAATCCTAGCGTAAAGACGATGACTGGGTGGCTGGTGGTATGAAAAGCGCGCGTTCGACATCGTTGCAGCCACTGCAGTCGTTGCTCCCGCCCCGCTGCACCGTTGCACCGTTGCAACGCGCGCGACTCGCCTCGCTCCTGTTCGTGTTTCGTGGTTTCGTGGCTTCGTTTTCCGGGGAGACCCCTCCAGAGAGAGGGTTCCCTTACCTCGCCTCGCCTCGCCTCGCCTCGAGTCGGTATCGCTCGCTCGCTCTATCGCTTTGACGCTTACTTTTATCTTCCCCCTCCTTATTATACTTCGCGTTTTTGGTAAATGAAAATGCGCGGCTTCCGCGACGACGGCGTCGAAACTTTCAAAGTGCCCGACCCTCTGCCCCGCGAGCCGCCGACCACCGAGCCAACCCTTAACGAAACCTGCAACGTGTTTTTCAACGCTCCGGGAAATCGTTATCGTGCTCGCTGCATACCATTGCACACCGCTTCGATCCTTCGCCGCAAAGCAACTTTGGGAACCGATCAAATTTTATAAACCGCCGCTCTCGTCGGATCACTCGCGACGATTCACTCCTCCCTGCGACGGCTTAACGCGTTCACTTTCAATCGCGAGCGCGTTCGTCAAGATAAATCCTGCAGACAGAGAACGAACAATGCTCCCTTTCTATTCAAGGTTCTGTTCGAATGCGAAACTTGCTCTAAATAATTGAGGAAATTTACGAAAGTCGTACTTTACACCAGGATCATTGCCATCACCAGTTACATCCTCCATACTACCGTCGTGTAGCAAAAACAGAAATATAACCAGGCATAGGAGAACCTCGATCTGTGCTAATCAGTCGAACACGACTACTCAGTTTCAGTAACGAGCTAAATCCTTATCGATTTCTGCAATAAATCGTGCGAGAGGACGTCAGAGGTTCGGATAATCATACGGCCTTAATTCGACTGGATCACATAATAACGATGAAGAAGTAAAGTGTCGACGATCTGATGGTACAGACGACAAAGAGTCGAGTCTCCATTTAAAAATAAGTCCAAAAGGAACATGGATGTTTCGACGTTTAGAGCTTTGTTTTCGAGAAAATCGAGTTTGAACGTCCGTTGGTTTCGCGAGCCCTATAACCCGCAGGAAGTAGAACCGGCGGGCCATAACCAGACGCACCAGCCAATTCCCCGAATTTTCAAACTCGGTTTTCTCGAAAACGAAACCTTTAACGGGAAAACGCTGTTCTATTTTTCCCGAACATACTGTCCAATCTAGTCTCCGGAATTTCGACATGTATTCAGGTGTAGAATATTGTCGTTACATATACGACCTCTCACGTTTTTTTTTTTTTAGAAAATCTCAGAAGAGATTTATTACGACGTTAGATATAATTATACATGGAGTAAAACAGAACAAGAAAACTTATACAAAGTTAAGCATGAGGATGTACAACCATTTGGTTTTTCTTAAACATATAAGTTACAACTTTTTAGAAACGAGTGAATATAAAGGCAGACTTTAATATTGGGCCCACAGCCAAAAATATAGAAACGTCCAAAGGCAGTTGGAATTTTAACTTAACAAGTTTTTTCAGCAGCAGTAATCTTTACGCATCATATAAATTGCACTGCCATAGCACATGATTAAGAGTTTCACACTCATAGTTGCATCTACACATAACGCTATCAATGATGCCAATCCGTGCACCTCTCTCGTTTCGTCCCAATGAAATAACGATACAACTGGAGCACTTAACAATTTATTATACTCAGACATTTAGCAACGTAGAAATTACTTGAGCTAGAATATCAAACAATTTTTTCATCGCGTTACACGAGAGTCTACTGTACTGATGGCTGATCGATGCGACGAAAATCCGCGAAGAAGGAGAAACGAGTAGAGCGTGCGATGACTAGTTGAATTTTTCTTGGAATGCGTTGAGGTCGATGCGTCAGGAGTTGGTCACAGCAAATTGGTTATATTTTCTTAGTAGAACGTAACGTAAGTTGGAGAATTACGTCGAACTCGAGCGGGACCGGAGTGAGCCCGGGCGCGAAATGACCCACCCGGTGCGGATGTGTCGACGAGTTCCACGGCCGCGAAAGGTGGAAATCATTATGTATCGATCAGGCGCTGTGCTTACAGGCCGGGAAACGTAACAGCTCGGTTTCTCGGGAGGCGAAACGGTCCGATACGAGGCGGCGTGCCTCGGTCGTTTCCTACGTGGAATCTGATGCGGAGGATTCGCCGGCGCGATTATAGCCACACGAATTCTGCCGTCTTGCCGTTGAATTATTGCCGGGCCGGTCGCGCTCCGTCCTATGGAATAGCCGCTAGCTAAAGCATGGAAACGTGGCAAATGGTCGGCCGTGTGCCCCTACGGTCGTATGTGGTATAGCGGCAGGTAACTCGCGTGCCTACCGAGATACGTCGTTGGCCTCTGGCCACCTCCAGTCGCGAGGGGGAACTTTGGAAAAATAATATTTTCATGAGCCGTTCGAGACTCGTGTATCTCGCTTTCTCGGCCGGCTCGAGATACACCGGAAAAGCTTATATACCTCGAACCCGGTGTGACAAATTTTTAAAGAGCCGCGCGAGACGCTATACCCGGTGTGCGGCTCGTATCGAGATCGATATCGAGGGTTGGAAGAAGAGCACGATGACGACGAAACGGAATCGAGCGAATCGCGACGGAAGAGAACGCCGCTGGATCGGTGGAACGGTCGTCGTTGGATGCGGCTAGGGGTAGTAGGTAGTTGGGGTAGAGAGGTGGCTTTTCCTCGAACGGAAAAGATCGAATGGAATAACGGGAGGGGGGAGGGATACCAGGATACGTGTACGTGTGTGTGTGAACATAGGGGAGAGAGAGAGAGTACGGAGCGCGCGTACCTGGCAATTAATCGTGGAAAACGATCGCCTCGACGTTCCCGGAGGAAAAAACGGATAAGTCTCGTCTCGGAAGAGCGCGACGAATCGCGAGGATAGGGGTGGCAGCTGAAGTTCCAGCGGCAGGCACACCGATCCGATACCCTCCCTTCTCATCCCCAGGCACGTTTTTTTCCTGCGAGCAGCTACCTATTGATCGGATATTCAAAAATTTCTGAAACGAGGAGATAGGAAGCTCCGAACGCGCGGAGGAAAAGGACACGGAAGATGAGAAGAGAAAACGAGGAAAAGAGAGGAGCGAAAGGATCCAGTGGGATGGAAGGAGAACTGGAGATAGAGAGAGCGAGCAAGAGAGAGAGAGACGAGATAGGGGACAGGGTGGGAATCGGAAAGGTGAGGCAAAGTGGGGCGGCGGGGATGAGTTGTCGCGACTCGCTCGCGGACCAGCCATCGGAGTGGGGGTTAACTAACACAGTAGTGCCCAAAGACGCGGGGATTCCTTTTTGTTTCCATCGGTCTTTTTTTGTTTCTTTCCCCTACGACCCCACCTGCGGGAACTGCGATTCCTCTGCTCTCGCCTGTGTTCCCTCTCGACCACCACCACCGCTGCCACCGCCGGCGTTGCCACCACCTACCCACCTACCCTCTACCTATCTACCTAGCTAGCTATCTCCGTGTGCCCACCTACCTGCCCACCGCGTCTACCTAAAATACGAGTTCGATATTACCTTTCAGCCGGCAACACGGGCTCTCTCCGCAAACGCGAACGCCAAGTCCCGCGTCCCTCTCGATCCTCGAGGTCCGGTCTCTCCCGACCATTACCGATCCTACCCCCCCCCCCCCTACCCCCTATCCCCCACCCTCGCAATTTAATTACTAGCATTTTATTAAAAGTATCGACAGCAGCCGTCTTGTTTATGACTTTGCAAATTAATGTTCCCGGTCTGCGCCGGACTTCTCGGCGCTCCCCCGGTTTTGCCAATATCGGCGAAGGATGGCCGGGGATGCTCGACAAAAAATCTTGAAATTAATATTTCCTCCGCTGCCCCGGCGAAAGGCGATAAGGGCGTTCACCCTTCCGGCCGAGGGAGAGAGGAGGGCCGTGTCCACCCGCGAAACAACCCTTCCGTTTCGCTTCGCTTCGCTTCGACGACCCCGAGGCTTTCCCCTCGGTCGATCGCCGAGTTTTCTAGCCGCGCAGGATTCCCAAGAAACACGGGAAAGCCGTTCCCGATCATTTCGGTGAGGGTTATCCACCCCTCGACAAAAAAAGTTCTCGCAAACGATTAACCCCTTGCCCTATAACGTCCACATCAAACAAAATTTACTCGCGTTTCTTCTCGGTAAGAGTTATTCTTTATAGCAGACAGTAATTCGGTTGTTTCGAATGTATCCCAATGCCGTAGGATTTCGAAAAAATACAGAGACGGTTCTATCTAGACCCACCCGTTTCTCCCTCGTCAACCATTTTTCCGAATAGCGTAGAACAGTTCAATCGGTCGGTAATCAATGCTTAAGCGTTACGAAATAGTTTGATTTGAATTCGATTTTACCCTTCGTCTCTAGACTTGGAAAATGTTTCCCGATTTCCCTAATTTCTCGAAGACGAGTACCTCGATCTCATGGTAGCGCGGTCACAGGGAGTACAGAAGGGAAACGTACGCGTACGTATTATAACGAGAGCCGACTGGAGCGGGACGGGAGTGGGACAGGGAATCGGACGGGGGGACACGAGGACGGGAATGGGACGAGCGACGCGACGCTGCGTCTCGCTCGATGCGACGCGACTATCTGGACACAAAATCGACGAAACGCACGATGAAACGTCCGATGCAAGACGGCCAATAAAATCGAGGCGAATGTAATTGACTGGTAAATAAAAGGCGCGGGACACGAATCAATAGTCCGCGAAGAGAGAAACAAAAATTGAAATACGCTTTGAAAATCAACCGAGCGGACGAGAGGTCTTGATGCGACGCATCGACTCCGATCTAAATTGCTCGGCACTGCTGCCACGATACATGACGTTTATTAATTATAGGAAGTGGGATTTAGTTGGGGGAACGGGGTGGTCCGGCTGAACAACTTGTTGACTCCGGCGCGCTGTTCGTACACGTCACGCCGCTGGACGAAGGTGAATTTTATCGTGCGCGTATCGAATAATAGATCTCTCTGAAGAACGTTGACGCTGGAAAAACCTGTGCCCCCCTCTACCTCTCCGTAGATATTACTCTGACGGACGAGAAAAAGCGTATACGCCAAATTTTTTGAAAAAAGGAGAACGTCGTGTCCAAGGTCCAGCACCTGACGTTACGTTCAATATAGTTTTCTGCGCATCCAATAATCCGGAGTGATGCCAGCACGCGTGTATGCAGCTTCGATACGCATCGCCTTTGTGTTTCTTTTTCCCCGAAATCGAAGACAATGCACGTTCGCGCGATTCGGCGACGCGATCGCCGGCACGCGTTCTCCTTTCCGCGAAACGCTCCAACGATAAGGCGAAGCGCGCCGAGCTCGCCCGGGGACAGACAAAGCCACTGTTCCCGGCGAAATATAATAACTCGCCGGTATCTCCGTTCGACGGTTTCGTAAACACTGTATCAATGAACGGAAGGGAGGGACGGACATCCTCCGAAGAAAGATAGCCAGCCGTCGCCAGAGTCTTCCCCTGGTATAGCACGGAGGTGAAAGAAAAGAGACTCTCGGAGGGGGTGTGCGGGGGGGAGAAATCCATGGGTTTCGCGTTGGGTACGGTTAGACGACGATCCGTTCACGGCGACGATCGCGACTCGTCTACTCGTCTATTAGCGGTCTGCAATCTGGAATGCGAGCGCTATAGCCGAGCAGAAAAGCGGCGCAGGAGAAGGACAATGGTCGCCATTGGTTAGCACCGAAATGTCAGCTGACAGGTTTCGTGCGGTTACGTAAACTTGTAGTAATGTAGATAGTCGAACTAGAATGGGGACGTTCTCGGCTCGTCGTCGCGGCTCGTCCGACGAAATGCACTTGCGTGCGTTACTGCCTGACGCAAAAACATCGGTCTGGTCTCTCTCTCTCCCTCTCTTCCCTTCTCTTCTCCACGATGTTTCGCGCTACTCGGTACATCGGCACACACGGTCGTTTGGGTGCATGCGTGCACCAACTGCAGGCGCGATACACCGCGACTCTGTTCGACGCATCATCGCCGCGGCATCGGTCCGAAGGGAACGCAGACAACGACGTCGACGACGAGGACGACGGTCTCGACAACGTCGATCGCGGCGACGACCAAGAAGAATGCAACCGACACCGGCGAGCCCAATCAGAATTCCGCTAGACCACAGTCGGATGGCTTTGACCCTATCTCTCGCGTACGCCGCTTATTTAATAACTGCGATAACGAGTCTGATAATAACCACGCTCCTATCTCTGTCTCTATCCCCGTCCTCTCATCCTCTCTGTCGGTCTCTCTGTATCCCTCTGACACTCTGTCGTTCACGGCTTCGCTCTTTGAGCATCCACAGCCGCGTCGACGAGACTCGAAATAGTTCGGTTCGGAGACTCTGTGTGCCGGGCGTAATAGATCGAATCTGACACGGTGCAGGATCAGCCGTATGCGAAATTGACCCAAATAAAAGCGGCACGGCACGGCACCGCGCGCGCGGCTCGGTTCGGCTCCGAGCGGAGCGGAGCGCAGAGCAGATCAGAGCGGCGGACTCGGGGCTGCCGGCGAAAGATGAATTTATTTATGAACCAGGAATTGGTAAGGAATATCGAGGTCAAAAGCGATCGATCCGAAGTTCGAACCTACTTTTTTCTGGAGCGAGACTGGATTGAATTTCACGCCCGAGAATCACGTCTGATGAATAGGCGAACCCTTTTCCCCGTTTTTCTTGCCGCGGTTTGTCGCGGTTGTTTCCCGTCGCGGGGCTTTTTTCGACGGAGAAACGCGTGGGGAAGGCCTAGGCCTCCGAAGAATCGATAAAAAAAGCAGCTGCGACGCGCGGCTGTGCTCGCGGGGAGTCCGTGTGTGTGTGCGAAGGAAAATAGCGAGGGCGGCGGAGGTGCTCGAGAACGGCGTCGCGATCTATATAATCGGGGAGAAGTTAATTCGGCGGGGCTTCGATTTTTCCGGGCCGGCGAAAAACTCCGGCTTCTCCGTTGTTTCGCCGTGGCGTTCCGCGCCGGAACCGATAAGTCGCCGGGCATGATTTACAAGGCTCGATAATAAAAATTTTTGCACGACGACGACGGTCGCCGTCGACGGCCAGGAGGCTGCGGACAAATCGGGTTCGTCCCGTTATAAAATTCCCCTTTTGCCGTTCGATCGGGTATCCCGTCCAGTGCAAACAACGCTGTAACTCTTTCACCGTTCGAGAACAATAATAAACTATCGATTAATCTCGTCGGGGCTCTAACGTTCGACCGCGGAACGAAAGAATTGCGCTTGCCCGAGTTCGCCGCGTATTCGACCTGTTTTTCCCCACACACATACACACACACACATAAACACATACACGTGTACAGCTTTGCTCGTCCAGTCGCTCGCGCGAGTCTCCGCGTAGAGCCGAGCCGAACCGAGCCGAGCCGCGCCACCGATTTGCATAAACGCGTTCATTGCCAATTTAGCGGCGAGGAGTCGCACACGGAAACAAGCTCGAGCCACGGTGGCGCACGATCCTCAATAAAAGTAATGGACGCTGTACCGAACCGTTTTACGACGACCACCAAACAACCTCCAAGGTTTCGCTCGCGGACCGTTTCTCTCTCTCTCTTTTTCGAGATCCCGTTTCCACTGAGATTCGTAACGCGGCTACTACGAGGAATCGACGGATAGAATTTTACTCGTCTGCGCACCGTGCCGAGAGTTACTTAATGATATTTCGGTGTCCTGTTATTAAGCGCGTGTCAATGGCAGCTGCGATAATTAGCAAACGCTGCTCTTTACGGCTGACGAACGTCCGTTGCACTCGCGGCTCTTACAGAACGGTTACCATGCTCCGTATAATCTGTAATGGGAAAGCTGCTTCCACTCGTGGATCACAAATTGGTTGGCTCGCCGTCGATACCGATTTCTCGATGAAACTTCCTCCCAAGATTCTAGCGAGCCTGTCCGACGATATTCGGCTTGGTACGATCGATCTCGACCGCCTCGATCAAGAGATCGTTATCTCGGATCGCATCGCTCCACGGTGACGCAACAGTGGCAAAAAGTCGCGAAACTGATGAAACGCTCGTCGCCGGAGCAACAATTCAGCGCGACGCTTGCGTCACCGATGATAAGATCTTAATAAGAAGTGACCACGAAGATCGCGCGAACGGGAAACCCGACCGGGTGGGGATACGAGAAAATGATTGCGCCTCCGGCGCGATTTTTATTTTCCTGCACCGCGAACGCTGTTATTGTAGAAACGTCCGTCGATCTCGCGGTACTTCCAATTCTGTTTTTAAACTTATTTTACAACGTATTATCTGGCAGTGATTATTTCAGAATTCTGGGTTCATATGATTTTATACAATTTCTCCGATTCCTTCTTACAAGGAGAGTGCAAGGACGTTGTCACACCGATTTAGTTGAGACTCATTTACGAATATATACCATTATAGACGCTAATACTCAATAGTTTTTGAGATATTCATAAACAAAGTTCTTACATTACTGCTTAAATCTGCTATTGTAGAGGAGGTATACAACGAATATTTATTTTAGAGGTTTATAACGAATTAATTTCGGCTAATTTATTTATAATTTATTAATACGTTTGTTCTTTAACTTGTATATAAATAAATGTGCAATATCTTACGAACAAGTTAATGTTACACAGCGAATTTATTTATAATTTATTAATCCTTTTGTTCTTCAACTTGTAATAAATGTGCAATCTCATATAGACAAGTCAATGTTACACAGCGAATAAATAATATAAATAAATATAAAAAAAAAGTTTTCACCAAACTATGTTAGCCTCTATAATGGTATATATTCGTAAATGGGAGATCGAGATCTATAAGTATACAGAGTCTCAACTAAATCGGTGTGACAACGTCCTTGCACTCTCCTTGTTAGTACAAGCACAATCATCGAGAATCCTGTTCGAATGGAAGTGGTGAAAGAACTGTGCTGAAGAGACACAACGATCATGCTCGATGCAAGCAGAATCGATTCTCTTCGACATTTCAGTCGAAATATTACCGTCCAGCTTGAAATCGAGAGACGCGTTACTCGCCGACACGTCGCTGGAAGTTAAAACAGAATCGGCCGAGAGTCACAGATGAACAGAGACACGATATATGAGTCTCGCGAGCCGTTGGCTGTGTTCTGCGTTCGTTTACGAACGTCGCACCGTGGTGCGAGTTAATCCAAACGCAGACGCCGGTATCCTCGAAAGCGATCAGTAACCATTATCAGCTGTTCGTTGGCCTGGTTTTCGCAGTCGTCGACGACAGTCCGTCCAAACACCGAGGTCAGAGGCGGCGCAGAAAATTCGAGAACGCATCCTGCGATCGAAGAAGAAACACCACGTGGCCGTTCGAGCAGACGCGACAGCGTCTCGGCAGTCGCACGACACTCGATTATTCAGGCTCGTCGAGATACCGTTATCGACGAACGTCGATTTCTGCTATTCGCGAAACTTTCACATCGGGCACGCCTCTCCGTCTTCTGTCCCATTCATATTCGAGAATCGACGAGAACGGGCCGGAAGAGTTTCCACCGAGTTCGCTTTTAGAGACAATCGATCCCACTAGGTTAACCCCTTGCCACAGAACATCGAAATAAAACTGTTCCCCTATAAACGTTTAACCTTCAACCATTCCCCCCTTCGGAATTTTATTAACTTGTAAACATGGTGTCGACATTCTTCTAATCTTCATCCTGTTTCGAATGACAATTAACGATGTTTCAGACCACTCGCTGTTCCATTTTTCAATGTTTTAAAACATATTCTGGAAAGTACTTCTCGTATATAGACGTTTTAATCTCTCTATCGTGTGTGTTCATTTAGTTAATTCGCCAGTTGAACGGCGATTTTGATTCTCCGAGTGAAAATAGCCGAGGATTCCGCTATCGGAGAGTTAAACAACGAAGCGAATGCGAATGCAAGAGGTTGTAATGACGGTGGCCGTCGAGAAAATGATACGGCAAGGGGTTAATTGATCCAGCGAGACGGCTCGAGTCCACCGGGAACGATCGAAACGTTTATTTTTACGTTTCCTCCGTTCTGGACACAGTCCATGAATAAATGCAGCACCGCGCCGCCAGACTAAAGCGTCGCGATCTGTATTCCCATCTAGATGCGCATCCTGCCGTGTCTAATGCTGCGGTGTAGTCGATGGGAGCCACCGCCACTTTCCTTTCCCCTCGGCCGGTTTTTCGGCCGTCCCGGGGACACCTTTGCATTTCTCTCGACATCGCGGCTAATTAACATTTCGTACAGACGATCCGACTAGAGGACTGTTCACGAAATAACCGAACATTTTTAATTACATGGCAACACGCCGTGTCTTGGACACGCGTTACCACTGGCTGCAGTATATACACCTAGCGAAGCCTCATTTTCTTGTTTGTTAATTCGCTGCGCGGTCGTGTTATCGTCCGAAGTAGACGAGAAAATTAGGAAAAGAAAGTTGGGTTAGTTTTTGAAGTTGGACCTGGTACGGCCGCACCGGTAAAAATAACTCGATGAGAAGACTTTCATGCGAGGACACCTTGTCTAGGCGAAACACGTGAAGTTACGCAAGCTTAAATCTGCCGATCGCTCCTCAAATTCCCACCGCTACCGTCCCCCGAGCATGGTTTTTCGCCCCTATTCACCGATCGCGCGGCCCGATGAAAAATTCAGCGTCCCGTTTCTGGGACGCGCGGCGCGGAACCGCCACGCGATTCCACAAACGACACGACAGAAAGTTCGCAACTCGGTCGCGGGAAGTACGCGTGTTCCACAGCCCGCGTATTGTCCCCTTAAGTTTCGCAAGTTCGTCACCGCGGCTTATGAGCCGCCATGGCTCCGAACTGAATTCGTCTGGCGAGCGCGTACAGAGCGTGCGAATCACCTTGGATTTCACGGTTCGTTCGTCCAGGAGCGTCATTAATTAAACCAATCGAGGGTCAAGCGGAGCAAAGTACACGGCGACGACAGCTCTTTTGCATTCGCGGCGCGGACTCCGTTTCGACGAATGACGCTATAGAGAAAAGATGCTCTTGATCTTGTGGGTTCGGGTTAATGAAAATCCTGATTAACCGAGGAATCGTGTCAAATGAAAATCGTGGGACGAATGGACCAAAGTGCGCGACCACCGTCGGGTTTTTGCATTCGCGCCGCGGCTGCGTTTCGACGGATGATAAGGAAAGATTCTCGACGGTATCGTCTTCGACACGTGAAGCGATTACGTAAGCCTTAATATGCTGACCCTCGTCGGCGACCGGTTGTGTTCGTAACTCTCCGAGTGGTCTCACCCAAGCAGCCTCTGAAATTCCGCACGAGCAAAGTCGTTTATCACACTGAAGACCAAACACCGAAACCAAAGATTCAACCTTCGCGCATTTTACTCGACGCGTCAACGCGAGAATTAATTAAGAAATCTGGAAAGTGTTGAGCTTGCCAATGTTTTGCTGGAACGCTTGTCTGCGATTGATTGTTGCAAGCGACGACAGAGAAGACGAAGTCTCGGCGCAATCGCGACGTCGATTTCGACCGGATCCCTTCCACTGGCCAGCCGTCGCTCAAGAAAAATAGCTGGGACCCAGTTGCCGGGCCGCGTTCGTTCGCCAGCACATGGAGTCGTTACGTAACTCTAAATCTGCCGGCCATTTTGCTAACTCGCGCGTTGCCTGTCTCTGCCTACATGCATACACATGCACGATGCACGCGGGGAGGACGCGAGCAAGTTTCGCGAGAGAACGTGGACAAGCTCGACCCCTCCGCGTCTGCTCGCCGCCGGCACCCTTCTTCTCGGGCTCCTCTGCCTGCCCTACGCTCGACAACGTTGCCTCCGGCCGAGTATTTTGAATGTCACCGCAGTTAAACGTTGCACCGTTGCTACCGGGACCGCGAATCCACATGCGCCAACAGAACGTTCCCAGCGTGCGCTTCCTATCTATCGATGCACGCTCGAAAACCACCCTGTTATCGTATCAAACAAGAACATAGTCCTTCTTCAGCGTCTACGAATTCCACACCCCCTAATTCTCTTAGGGAAGGATCCCTAAGAGTTTTATTCCCTTTTGTTCAAGTCAAACTGTTTTGTAAAAGAAAACTCAAGAATTTTTGTTACATTGTAATGGGTGGCGTGCGTCAAGTCGAAGTGACGATCGGCAGCCGGAACGACGAACAAGACGAGAGTCGCTAGTCAGTTAGACGCTAGAGTCGGTTTAGGCAGGATATACCTGGTGTTGTTACCTATTAGCTGTTTTAAAATAAAGTTTATATTGAAAGTTACCTATTTCATTAAATTGTTTTATTCCACTTAAAATCATATCCCTTAACACCTTTGGTTTGATACTGACTTCTTCAGGTGCAATAATTGCAGGCACAGTTGTACTTGTAGCTGACAGAGGCAGTCGGCTCGAAGGGTGCACTGAACAAAAAGGATCTTCCGAAGGGGTTGCAAGCCGAAAAAGGTTCGCAACCCCCTACTCGATTACCTTTAACTTCGAAGACAAGCAGGGTTTGACGAAAGTCGAATTCATTGATTCGACGATTGATGCTTCGCTTGCTCGCGACAATGTTCAGGAGCTTTGTCGGTGTCACAAAGTAACAACGACTAGTTGAAATGAAGGGCGACACTTGGGAAAACACTTGGCTATATTTAAACTTAACAATACAAGAAATAACAATCCGGGTAACGAGCAACAGAGTAGCGATGTATCTTTTTCGAGCGATTTTTGTGTTCTGCTCTGTCTCGTCGTGTTTTGTCTATCGTCAGTTTGGTTTTCCCGTGATTGGCTGTTTGTGGATTTTAGGTGGGAAAACGTAGCGTTTTGTAACTGGATGTGGGTGTCTTGGGAAGAGTTTCGAGTTAAGGAGAGTAAGAAAACTTAATTAATTAATTAATTAATTAAATTCCTTGGTATTGTCTTCGTTCGTCAATGGCGTGACTTATGGTGGAAAGTCCGTTCGTCGTTTTGTTGGTTCGGTCGCACGTGCTGTCCGTCTATCGGGATCGAGATTATCTAATTGCGTGGTCGTAAACGAATTTCCTCGGTCGGGTTGCAGCTGATTTGCATGTGTCTTTTACGGTTTAAAAATCCCTTGCAGGTATGTCCCTTTTTGGCCTGGATCACGTTCGATCGGCGTGAGAGCGAACCGTCTTTTAATCGTCACCAGATGACACACTTATATTTGCTAGGAACAAATTTCTAGTGCATATACAGAAGATTTTTTAACATATTTGAAGAAACTATCAGCACATTGCTACCCAAAGAAGGGTATTAAACAGTCGCCGTACCTGTTCGATTAAGGACTGATTACTGTTCCCCGTATCATTTCAGCAACGAAGACAACGATAGAAACCTTGCCAACTCTAGCAGTGCGATAGGAACGAGCGGTTTCATGGTCATCGGCATAGCTTACGCATCGCTCTTATCGCGAACGCCGATAATTATAGTGTGAACAGAGCACTATCCATTACGATTTGAACCAACGACGTGAAATCAGTTCGCCTTAATAGGTAGCTAGGCGAAAGGTTCGCGGTAAACTGTTCCAACGAACTCGACTAGAGAACTTCGCTCCGCGAGTCAAGAGAAGATTTGGGACAAGGATTTCGTGAATGCACTTTAAGCGACAGCAGGTTGCAGCTCGCGGAGCCTACAGCCTTTCTCTCTCTCCTCGGACGGTGTTCTCGACGTTCTAGGGCCCAGTTTTGCGTACGCCGGTTTGCTCTGTTTCTCGCATCGGCCCGGTCGGTCCCGCCCGAGTATTTATGACTTTCGAGCGTGTTCAACGATTCGTGATTACGCGGACGGATTTGCATTACGCTCGTTTAGCGGCAGTCAACGGTCTCGGGCGTCCGCGAGCATAGCAACCATTGTTCCGTAGCTTCGAGGAGCGCTTGGACGATGCTCGTGGATCCCGGCTGCCAAGTGGGTCAGTTTCGATCCACTTTGCGGTAAACGCGCAACATCGTTCCTTTTTTCCTGACGGTCTCGCTTCGAGCCGGTGTGCGCGCGGTCCTTCGATGCTCCTCTCTCTCTCTCTCTCACGCTCTCTCTCTCTCTCTCGCTGTACTTGTTACTCTATGTATATATGTGTGTGTGGCGAACGTGTATCGTTGTGCGAGGAACAAAGGGTTTCGGTTTCTGGCTGCAGTCGCCAGAGTCCGGGCTCCGTGGGTAATAATCATTAAAGTCCTTGAGCGGCGCGCGCGCGGACTGAGAAAGGTTCGCGCGAGCGTGAGTGTGAGCTGAAGCGAGAGAAAAAGTAAGAGAGAAAGAGAGCGAACTATCCCGACCGTTCTATCCAATTGAAAAGCTTTTGCGCAATTGGAATTCTTTCGTCAGCGTCTCAAGTACAGCGGGAAGTGCAAGAATTCGCGACTCAGCTAGAGGTGGGGAAACAATAGAGAATAATTCGACGCGCGGAGCGGAGCAGAGACAGCCAGGCCTCGACTCGGCGCCGAGGCGGGCCAGCCCGGCGGAACATGGAGAGGAAAAGAAATTTTTGAAAATATTCGTGAAAGCGGAGTTTTCAAGTTGTCACAATGGCGCAACCTGTTGCTCTACCCGGCCGGGCTTAGAAACTAAAGGTTTGCGCTTAAACGTAACGGACACACAACTTCGTTTGCCCGTCCTCCCCTCCCGCCCTCTCTCCCTCCCACCCTCCGCGCAGCCCGCCAACTTTTCATACCGCATCCAGAACCGGACTTTTTTGCAAAGGTACAAACGATCCACGCGGTCATGCGCGAGAAGCCTCTTTTTCCTCGAGACTATTTTACGCGGAAAAAAATGTGCCCGGTTCCCGGTAGCCGCCGATCCGGACGAATCGGTCGCGTGTTTATTCGGCGCGCGAATCCGCTTTTCCGCCCTTTCGATTTTGTTTCTCTTTCTCCCTTTATCTCTCGCTCTCGCGCGCTGTCCTATCTCTCTCTCACTCTCTCTCTCGGTTCTTTTTTTAGGTTTTTTTCACCCCTTTCAGCCGTTTCGTTTCGTTTCATCGGGAACAGAAATTATAAACCAGTTTTCGAAATTACGATCGTATCGGGTTATACTTGCACGTTTTACAGGATATCGCGATTTCCATTGTTGGAATTAAATGCCGGCAGTATCGCGGTTTTCTGGCGAATTTATGTGACGAAGCGTAACAGAATTAACTGTGGCGCGCGGCAAATTGGTTGTGTTAATTTTTCACGTGCATTTTCACGACCGCGTATTGTTCCATGGAATTTCGTGGGATGCAAATATTCGAACGGGGGCACTTCAGGCGCACATTTTATTTTGCACGAGACATTAAAATGAAAAAGGTCCATTGCGATTCGTTCGTATTTAATTATCGTTCTTTCAAACGGGTCGCAACACGCCGGTGTTTATTTTACATAAAAACGCTGACTTCGGGATTTTCCGCGACCCGTAAAACTCTGTTGCATTTAATATCCGCGTGCTCGTACGCGGAATACCCGAACATACACCTGAATATGCTCTCTCTCTCCCCCTCTCTCTCTCCTCTCCTTTACACTCTACACTATCTCTCTCCTCCATCGTCGATAAGCCAGTCCCGTTTTCGCCGGGCGCAAAACTATCCTCTGGTAGAATCGATATCGATCGGCTTCCGAGTGAATCACTCTGGCTTCGCGTTAATTATTTTAACAGCGGTTTATCGTTGTTTGCCACTGTAATTGGCCGTCGTTACGATAAAACTAATTCCGCCGACGTATTTTTATTACACGTTTCACCCTTTAGCCGAACGATTTTCACTTTTTTTTTGTTCCATCGCGGAGGCGCGAAAACGGAGCTCGTTTTGCCAATCGAGGCACGCCAAACAATTTCCACATCGCGAGGAGCCATTCGAACTCGTGCTCGGGCTCTCGGGCCCGCGAAAATTCCGTTTCGCGATAGACCCTGACTGTGCCGGCCCGATGGAAACCTCTCGCCGTTACTTAAGGACTTTGACACGCTACGCCTGTCGTTCTAAATCGAGGTCAAACCGAATTTTCTAGTTTAACCTACTAAATAAGGCAAATTTCTGCTTTCTAAAACGAGATGCTAGACGTCGCGTTGCTTGTCGAGGCCTGCACGCTCGGAAAATTAGTGGCCGGTCGTCTCGGGGGATATCTGCGAGCGACCGTCGATCGCCGGCAGAACGCAGTAAAACTAACCGGAGACCAAACAAACCGTGAACCGCGCATCTATTTGCGCTAGAATGCGATCAAATATTGATCTTTGCCCAACTTCGGCCCGCGGCGCCCTGCTCGCGCAACGATCGCCGACTCTAATAGTTTTTAACCGCTTCAACGCCACGCGACTTCTTCTCTTCGATCACCGCTTCTATACTCCAATCTCTACAGTCCCTGCGATCCCTAAAAAGATTTCGTCACTATGTGTCTTCACTGTTACAATTGATACAAATTTTTCGATCAATTGGAAGAACGTTATTCTTAACCTTTCATTCTAATCTTTCAGAGAATGTTTCTGAGAAAGTTGCCCGATGTGCGTTGCCCAAAAAATTGCATACAAATGTGTCTTTATGCGCGAAGATTTCTTAGAATCGCCGATGTTGTATTTACGTGAACGATTACGATGTCGCCGGTCGATGACGCGGCACTCGAGGAACACTAAAAAGGTGCCGAAAGATCTGTCCATGAAGAAGAGTAGATTTCGAACCTTCTGGCAGGAGAACCTGTGAAGAGAACCACATGTGGACGACAAAGTTCTTCGTCTCTCATCGACATAGTATAGGCTTCGATTCTACAGCTTTGATTAACACGATTAAACTGGTGTTTCTACTCATGTGTTAAAACTTTTTCAATCGTTAGATTATCATATAATATGTTTTGATTATAGAGGGTACGGGAGTACCCTTTATTTTTTCTTTACTAGAGTAGTTGTTGAAAAATCATTGGCACTCATTGGGAACTGGATTAACACGATTAAATCGTTTGATGTACGACTTTTCCGATACGATTGTTCCAATACAGTGTGAGATCCCAGCAACGGATCGAATCGATTTTTCAAGGGCAGATTCGAGGGACCGTGGTCCTGGGGAATCGGAAACGAGTTCGTTTCGAAATATAAAGATGCTCCGGTGGCGCGCGCGCGCTCACTCGCGATTCGTAACCGTTCCGTGTCGCCTAGTGTCAACACGCGACGAGAATTTCATATTGGTTATTATCATACGAATATAGCAGGCCTAGGATGACAACGGATTACATGAATAATTGTCACGTGCACAGCGAGCGCGATATGTAAATCCGCTATTATTTGATACAGTTGCGACAATCGTTTGCACAAGCCCCGACGTGGCTCCCCCCGATACGAGTCGATCCGATCCGATTCGCGATCCTTTGTACACTTTTGACATGGCGGAGTGACCGACGCTATTCGGGCTCTACAATTAAAATCGATCGTCCACCGTGCCGCGTCTTTCGCCCCGACAACGGCGCGGCGCGTTTCGACGTCGCTCGTTGCGAAACGATCTCGTTTGCGAAATCGAGTCGTATTCGTTTACCTCGCGGGATCCCGACGCATATGCGTCCCGGCCGTCGACGACGACGATAAAGAGACGCCGCCGTTTCCGGACGCAGTTTCTTCGCAGATTTTTCCTCTCTTCGTCGTATTACCGGCGCGTATGTTCGCGACGAATTTGCGAATGTATCTCGATTCGGATAACGGAGAAGCATCGTCCGATAATTCTGGGCATCGGGGCGACACGCGCGCGCCGCGGCTTTTCGATCCGTGCACGTATGCCGCGCGTTTTTATTTGCGCGAGTTTGATTCGTAAATTTGTTCACGTCACGGCGGGGCCGACGTTTCGTGACATACGCTCGAAAATCGTCAGGTTTGTTGGAAATACAGCCGTCATGAAATAGACCGAATAATCGCTACTGGAATTCTCGTCCCTCTCGTCCCGCGTTAATCGCGCGAAAGCAAGGACACGGTGACCAAGAAAAACAAAAACCGGAGCAGTTCGAGGAAACGTCGCGATCGCGTGGCACGGATAGACATTGATGAAAAATTCGAGGCAACGGTGTACAGGAATCGATGGAAATTAGCCGTGAATTTTACGTTTCGGCGTGCTCAAAGGCTTTCGTCGTCGCTTCGGTTCAGACTCGGCAGTGAAGCGGCGCCTGAACTTGACACGCGTCTGTTTGCTCTTGCAGCACGCACGGCGAAGCTTTCCCGCGGGCAGGTGTTAATTTTACTAAGTTATCGCGTCAATAAATGTCGGGAATAAACGTTTCGCGAAACGCTCCGACCGACATATAAATGTATACACGTCCGCCATTTCCGGAGGAGCGGAGTGGATGCGAGACG
Source organism: Lasioglossum zephyrum (assembly GCA_028455615.1). Taxonomy (NCBI): domain Eukaryota; kingdom Metazoa; phylum Arthropoda; class Insecta; order Hymenoptera; family Halictidae; genus Lasioglossum; species Lasioglossum zephyrum. Next base: position 17,221,461 of record CM052332.1, on the reverse strand, counting down.
TCTCGTCTCGTTGAGTCGAGTCGATTTATCGAGAACCCGAGCGAGCGACGAGAGCTTTATCGCTGCGAATTTCGAGGTTAAGGAATGAATCGTCTAGCGCGGCCGCGAATCGAATCACGCAGACGATGACTTTGCCTATTCGCCGCGTGATTTTTCTCGACGCGGAAAATCACGATTCCCGGTCGCGTCTAATTTTTCCAGGAAACAACGATTAACGATCCCCTCGACTGGTCGGACGTGTACAGTCGAGACCAGGCAATACCGATCGGTGCGTTCGGTGTCGCGAGAATTCGAAATTTCGTCCCGTCGAATCGTATTCCGTGGCAGTCTTCTCTCAGAAGCAAATCAAACTCGAACAATGCTTTGGTCGATAATTGCTATGCAGGCTGCGACCAGAAGCGCGAACGTATACTAGACAAATGCTCGCGGAAAGATAAACGAAAACAGCAGCGAGCAATTTTCTTTCCTATAGTTTTCGAGAAGATCGAATTTCCAGGCGACAATGTTTCCCGCGGATTTCTTCCTCGTGCCACCGATAACAATGTAACGGTTCGATAGGTTTCATACAACAAATATACATTGTACTTGTTTTTTTGTTGTAACGAGGTATCTCGGTCGATTCTCTGCATAACAGAAAGAATGAAAAAAGAACTCGGAGAACTTTCCCAATTAATCGTTCGATTTCTCGACTCGTGCGGAAGAAAAAAGAATCGCCGGCGAAGAAAGAGTTTGCAGTTGAGCTCAAGTAGTTCGAGCATGACTGCACCCACGCCTTTTGCGTTTCGGTTGCCCTTGGATGTTGAAAATGCACCGAGTACCGGTTGCAGCGAGTTCCGGAGCGACAGGTTCCCTGCGAGAGACACGTGACATAGCTGGCGCTCTCGCAATCGGGTGTCCCGCTTGCATCGTCGCATAGATCGTGATATCCAGGGCACCGAAACAGTCTTTGGGAAGAGGGATATCTTCGCGGATAGTCGAGGAGTAGAAGAAGAAGAAGAGGAAGAAGAACACGGTTACGTGGAATAACGGATGAGGCGGCTCGTCTGGCGCGGCAAGTGCTATTTCACTGGGAGCGAATTCTCCGGTGCTGCGGTCGTCGCGCAAAGTGGCATCACCGGTGGTCGTTTCGCGGAAACGAGACGTTTCTCGTTCTCGCGAGAACGTAGCACGATATTTCGGCGGTCCCCGGGGACGTCCGGGAATGTCCGTGAACGTAGAGGACGACCGGTACTGCACGGCGGTCAGCGGTCGACTCCGACGTCCGAAACCAAAGAATCCCGGAGGGAGAAACCTCGCGTAACGGACGCGACCTAAGACCGGCTCGAACCTAACGAGGTCACTCGTTATACGAGAGAGGGAACACGACTCGGACTCGAGACACAGACGGGTAAAGACCCAGAGGAGAGAAGAGGGACGACGACGACGAAGAGAAGCCGATAAGAAGACGCCGGCGACGCGGTGGTTTCCGTTTCTCCGCGTGCCGAATCGGCTCCGAGAGAAAATCAAAAAACGACACCGGTGTGCTCCGATGAAACCGTATGCCGCCGGTTTTCGGATTCAGCGTGGGAAGTCGCGGAGCTATGATGCCCATGCGATCGAACGCCGAAGAGGAAAAGTCGGAGACAGAGAAAGAGGGAGAGGAAGAGTGAGAGAGAGAGAGAGGGGGGGAGAGAGAGAGGAGAAGAGAAAAGAAACGCGACGTGTCCGAGCTGGGAACGCGCAGTCTTTTCGGCCATTTTGGTGTCTAGAAGAAGCACTCTAGTCCGTCTTGTGGCCTGTCGATCTCTCCCTCCCTTCGGCCTGTTCCCTCCGCGCCCCCGACCGGCGCTCTCCTCTCATCGGTGTCTCTCGCTCTGTCTCTTTTTCTCGCTCTCTCACGCACCTAGGAGTCGCATACGATGACACGTGCACACGCTCGTCGGATGCACACACGCTCGCGTTCGCGAGGGCACTCCTCTTTCCGTCTCGGTCTTTCTCTCTCCGCTCTCTTCCTCGCTCTTTCCCTCCGATTCTTTTCCTCCTTCCCTGCGCGCCACTACCCTTTCTTTCTTTCTCGCTCGCGCTTCTCTCCCTCTCTCCCTTTTTCTCCGTTTTTCCCCTCTTTGTCGCTCGCTCATTCTCCTCTCCCCCCTTCTCGAGGCCCCTTCCTTTCTTCCCTTTCGGTGTGTATCGCGCGCGCGAGCAAGCGAGCGAGCGAGAGGAAACTCTCACACGTACGCGTGCACAGTGTCGCGCGCTCTCACACACCGACGACCACGACGACGGCGACGGTCGTCCGTCGTGCTCTATAGGGGGTTTTCGGGTGTTCTCCGCGACATTCTCACTCTCCTCTCTCTCTCGCTCTCTCTCTCTCTCTCTCGTAACACACGCTCTCTTTCTCTAGCACTCTCTACAAAGGGAACAAGGATCGAGACAAGAAGAAATGTAGGATGATATCGCCGGTAAGCGTACTCACTCTCGCGACAGGAAGAAATGTAATCGCGGGCTGCGCTTCTTCCTGATGGTTCTCGCGGCGATCAACCGGGATGATGCGCTCCTTCCTCAGAGCCGATCGAGACGGCTCGTGACTCTCGCGCCGAGCCGGTTGCCGCGCTCCCCGAGCACAGTCTTCCTCGACATGATGTTCCCGGTGGACGACGACGACGTTGATACACACGTTGTTGTCCTTTGGCCTCGTGGCGAGGGAGAGTCTCTCAGTTGTCCCGCGTCGGTGTCTGCTCAGAGCGGTCTCCGCTCCGGGCTTGCTTCGCTTTTCCTTTCCTTTCACGCACCGTGTATACAGAACCAGGGACAAAGAACGAGAACGAAACACAGGCGGCGACCGCGAACCGACAAGGTCTCCGACGAAGAACGCGGCTCACTGGTTCGCTCGCTCACTCGTAGACCGCGACACGCGTACGAAAAAGGAGATCGAGTCGAGCCGCGAACTAACGAAATGGAATCGACGGTTGCACCGAACTCTCCGGTCGTGCCAGCTCCCCTCTCCACCGTCTTCCTTCCACGCAAGGAGCCTGTTGCTCTCCTCCGTTCGATCCTTCCGATCCTCGAGGGCGCCGCTCCACTGTCTCTATCGCTCTCTTTCTCTCTCTCTCTCACACACACACAATCTCGGTCTCTCTCTCGCTCTCTTTCCGACTATCTCGCTCGCACCAATCGCGCGCGTCTATCCTCGGTTTTCCGCTCGCTATAGTTGTCGGATTGGATTCGCCGTCGCGCCGGTACCCAATCACGAGAAGAAGAAACTTGGTCGCGCTCGTTTCCACCGACGGACCCGACGAGATTTCCTCGTATTGAGACGACGACAGGCCACGAGGTCGGCGTCGATCGGTACCCTCCTCCTCTTCCTCCTCCTCCTCCTCCTCTCGATCGTTGGTACTGTATTATTGGTCCCGGCGGCCGGAGGATCGTGCTCGATCGGTTAGAGATCCGTCCGGCGTGCCGCGAGATCGAGAACGAAGCACGACGAGTTTACGCGGTGAGGGCGTGAGTCGCGGATCGCGGATCGCAGCGCGCGTGCACAACACAACATCGGCAACGGGGCGACAGGAACGACGACGACAGGCGACGGACGGCGATCGCCGGTCCAAAACAACGATCCTCTTTCCCCGTGTCTCGGGGTATTTTCCGCTTTTTATTTTTCTCTCGTTCCCCCGTTGCCCGCTCTCTCTCGAGTTCCTTTTGTCAATCCTTTCGCACTTCTCTTCTCTCTTTCACCGTTCTATGTATATCCCTTTTCCCTTTGGCTGGTTCCTCGTTGGTCGACGCGACGATACGCGGCCGCGTACGCACTGGTTTCCGCCAGTTACTGCGGAACAAAAACACCGAGACCGTTCCGTTTAAGGGTTTCGTGTTCGTTTGTTTCGCGGGGGTTGGTTGCTCCTTCTTCCGTTGTTATTTCGCTTCCGTCTTTCACTCCCCCGTTGTTCTCTCGCTCGTTCCACGGGCGCATAGGCGAGAGGGAGATGAGGCGACACACGCACACGCACCACTTGCCCAGGCCTCGACGTTTGATCCGGCTCCGGATATGCGACGTTCGTCGAGTTGCATTGGGTCGCGCTGCGCTCCCGTAACTGCATCCGCGTCGGACGGTGCGGCTTGCGCGCTAGGAGCGCCGCCATCCAACCACCCCACCATCATCGTCCCACCACCACCACCACCACCACCACCACCAGCATTCTCCTCACCACCGACTCGCGCCACTACTACTACAACGGCTAGGTCCTACTACTACTACTTCTACTACTACTACTACTGCCACTACACTAACACCATCGTCCACGCCGCCAATACATCCTAGCGACTTCGCATCGTCCACACTACCAACACACGCGACCTTCCTCTACTCGCAAACCTCGTCGCCCGCCGCTGTCGTCGTCGTATCGACGCCGCGTGCTCCGACCACGACCACGACCACTGCGATTACCTCCGTCACTGCCACCGCTCGTTCCCGACGACGACGCACCGTGCACGCACGGCCACGAGTTAGTTACGGGCACAGGAGAACCTGCCGCCGCTCTTCCCTGAGAGCAGGCCTCGCCGGAATCGCTAACTCGCTGCTCATCGCGATCCAACTCAATCGACTCTCGAACGATTCACACCAGAAATCTTCCTTCGAAATTTCACGTCCCTAAAGAAATTTCTGAATGCTCCACTATGCTGCCAGCAGAGCAATTCCACGTGGATGAAATAGGAAAGGTCTTGTTCCACGAAAGAGATTCCGGAACAGATAAATTGTTCGGATTCTGGTATAGGTTTCAGGGCAAAGAGCAGAGCCGATGACCAACTAACATAAAACCCTATGTGGCAAGCCACGATGTAGATAGAGATTATTATTTAGGTAAACCGTACGGTTGCAGCGTCGCCTTTGTTTTGTCACCGATCGGTGATTTAGAGACAACGTGTTGCGTTACTCGGAGACATCAACTTCTATCTTTAGAGCTAGGCGCTTGCTCATTTGCAGCGGACGCGGGCATACGCGGGTTCGGCTCCCCGGAACCTGTTCCAGTCTCGCATTGCTTTGTCTTACGCTCATAGATCGACTTAATGCATTCTTACATGCGAGTTTTATCGATTTTCCTTGCCCCGCGCTGCTCTCCACGGTCCGGCTTTTCTTCGCGGAACACGATCCTTCTAGAATCCAATTTAAGAACGCCTCCTCGACGAGCCGCTCACCGGTTCTTGGAAACCGGGCCCGACTCGCCGCGATCGAACGCCCCGCGCCGTTTTTCCCGAAAGCCAACCGCGATCCTCGTAACAGTCTAATCGTGTCCTACGATCGGTGTTTTTCCGTGGCTGAAAACGACTTAGGAGAGCGTGTGTCGCCAACGGTTGCTCGCGAGGATAGAACGCGAGGAGAGGAGACGAGGAGCGTTTGGTGACCCGCGGCTGATCTCCCCTCTCCTCTACACTCCTCTTCACCACATCGGCGAGCCCGCACCGTGGCCATGACACTTTTAATAGGAGACAATTTGATGCAGTTGTCGCTGCGATTTGAAATTTAAAAGCTAATCGCTGTGTGGCGCAGCGCCTAACCGCTTTTAGACGCCAGTTTTTTCCGGAGATCGACCGAGCTGCAAGATCCCCGTTTCGACCATGAAGAAATACCGATTCGCGAGCCTCTCCATCGTGCTTGAGAATCGCGCGTCGATTCGAGGGCACAGCCCCGCTGCTTCACGCAGCTACGTTTCCAATTTATATTCGCCGGGAACAGCGCATTAATTTATTAACTGAAAATACGCGCACCGTTTCCCGCGGTTCACTCACGGTATCGTAAAATCTTGTTAAATTGACCGTGAAGTTCCCATTAATGGCCGTACACACGATAAACGCGATTATAACTTTTATCTGGTCGCGTTTAATCCCCTTATTTCTTTCTTAGCTCGCGTAATTGTTCTGGCTTGCGTACACCGACACCGACTAGCTTCTCTCTCCCTCTCTCTCTCTGTCTTATTCTCCCATCCGCTTGGTCGGTGCGCGCGCGCGCGTGAACGCGATAGATAACACGCCGCCGCGGTACTCGAGAGTTTTGAAAAATCGGCCGTTCGCCAGCCAACGAAAATTCAACGGCGATAAAAATACCGACTATCGACCACTTCCGTGGAAAAGAGCGTCGAAACCGGTGCCCTATCTGTCTATTTATTGGTCTATCTTATCGGCGACAAGCCTATCATTTTTCGCGCGGTCCTTCAAACTTTGCGCAACAACTGCGATCAGCGTAGGAGGAGGGGCAGATGAGGCGATCGACGACGGACCTTGAGGCCTACGGATGCTTTAGAAATTCGTTAGATAATCCCGAGACGCGCGGCCGCTCTCAAGATGGCAGTCGAAAGTGCAGATTAGATAGGACTCATCGTGGCGACGGCTCCGACACTCCTGACGACCACTGCGGTCGTTACGCAAGCCCCTTCAAAATTGTTCAGAGTTAAAGCCAACAAATCTTCTCCGACCCTACGATGAAATTTCATTCTCACCGAAACTAGAAAGTTACAATCGATCGAACGCCTGCAATAATATCGAGCCTCGCGATTCAACACTCGGAATGGAATCTGCTAAATATGTACGTTGTTAATTCTCTCAAAGCCGAAATGTAATTCTATTGCATTGTAGTCAATTTTTACCGATCGGAAAATACGTGGATATATGAATCTGTTAAAAAGTTCCCATCATTGTAATCGTAAAAATAAAACGTGGTGAAAGGGGTTAATGGAATTCATTTGGCACGAATTATGCACGATCAAAATTAATTTCATAGGTGACCAACGTGTCGAACGAAGTTGTCGACTCACGTGCACTGTTTACGGTAACTCGGAAAGATTGCCGGTGAAACAATGCAAAGATTTGTTTGACGGGTCGAATCGACTGGAGCACGAGGATTCATTTCGTTCGGATATCTTGAATACGGTGGCTCTAGTGGTCGAGTGGTGTCTGGAAGTCCGATTAACTTGGAATGCGCAAGCGGACGGCACTTTGATCGTAGCAAATGTAATCGGGAGAGCGCGTAATTACTTTCGGGTGAAATAGGCCCGAACGTTGCGCGAGGGTTAATGCCGTGAGACCTATTCCCTGTATACTTGACATTAAATTTTCCGGCGGCCTTCTAAGCAGCCCGTTACGTGGCCAGCCAGGCTGCACCGCAGCCTTTCTCTCGGCGAGTCGGCGCTCGGTGCACCGAAAAATCCGCAAGCATCGAGAGCCTCTCTCTCTCTCTCCCACACACACACATACACGCACATACTTTTCTTTCTCTCTCTTTCGCTATTCCTAGTGCCGCCGAATGTCGGGGCCGCGCGTTTCGAGCTTGATATTTTCGCCGGCGAGAGAGATACTTGTTGCTTTCGACCGCGAGCGGGCCAACTTTGTGGCGTTGGCGGGCCGGAGGTGCGGGGGTGAAGGTGGCGGCACACGAATCGGGATTCAAAGAGCGCCGGCGGAGGAGAGCATAACTCAAAGTTCTCGGCGCGCGAGCTATAACGCGCTCTCGGTATTTTACGCGAGAGTTCCTCCTCGTAACCGCAGTCCGGACTCCGATCCGACCGTGGTGGTCGGATACGGCGTCCCCGTGTTCGTGTCTCTCTCACTCTCTCTCTCTCTCTCTTTCTGTGCGTGGCCCGTGTACGCGAGCGTGTGTACTTCGCGTCAGTGTGAACGCGCGTCGATGCCACGTGACGTCTAAATTCAGTCGGCCATTTTGGAGCATGATTCATTTGTTTAGAATGGGTCGGATAGGAGTAGGGGGCGGAGCCTCACACACACCAAATCTTCGCCGCGTTTTAGATACGAGCCGGACGACGACGCCTCGGCCGTGTGTCGAGTCTGAACTTTCGTCGCCTGGATCGCTCACCAGCCCGGCCAATCGACGTCACCGTCTCGATCGCTTCGATCTTCGGTCCCAAGGCGCAGCGCGCCATTCATATACCCCCCCTCCCCGTCTTTTACTAGAACGTTGGCCCGCCGAGAACTGTGTCTCCTAGTCTGACTCCTTCAATCAGTTAGTCCTCGTACTCGACATCCAAGTATCAAGTGGGCAATTCCACCAAAATTAAACGGAGCTTGGAACTTGGTCCCAAACACGTTGAACTTTGCTACGAAACCACTTGAAAACGATTACCATCAAATTAATACGCCACGGTGTGCATAAGATTATTGTGCAAGGTGAGAGTTTTATTATGAGGCAATTACTATTGATAACAATGATTGTTTAACCTCGATGCGAGGAATACGTTCTGAATTGAGTAGGAAGGGTTGGATCAATCCCTTTCTAGAAACAGTTGAAACTTGTGTGAATTGTTTCAAATTCGATTCAGCACAGCACTCTCTACCTTTTTCATGCTATCTCCCCCACAGTATCCGAGGCTCCCCACAGTAAACATCCCGACCCTGAAACACAAACGGCAGCGATTGTTCCACAGCGGACTTCTCCGAAATTCGCTGCCGGACGACCGCCGCTGCAACATCGAAGAACGGAGACCGCAGAGCCCCTCGTCCCCCTTCGTCCAGCGTTGGTAATCTCGATCCTTGGAGCCCGTGCACGAAACCTTCACCGAATCGACGAATTTCGCGCCCTCGAATGTCGTGCAACGTGTGTCGCGTCGAGACGGCAGCCGCGTTGTCTCGCTCGAGCCGGGATCAACGAGCGCGACAAGGTTACGAGGTGTAAGCGTTTATTCCCTCGAAAAGGAGCATGAATAATTTATCGGTCGCGAATAAAATGAAAGGAGAGGACGGTGAACGCGCTCGCGCGCGCGCGCGGGCACGCGGGACAACCGCGATCTTATCGGGCCCCGAGCGTTATCGCGGCCGACGAAATCTTTGCTCCGAATCGTTGCTTTGTCGAGCTGCATGGGATAATTGCGGCCGCCGCTTGCCGGTACACGGTGGCCGTGAACCGTCGTTGTGCATTTCGCCCGCGGCATCGCCAGATGGTACTTTAATTAATACTATTTCGATAAGCCTAATCACGAGGATCGAGATGTTTCTGCTGCAAAACTCCGCGTCTCTCGACACTTTCAGCGCCAGAATTCCCAGAAACGGAAGACACAATAACTCGTATCCAACTTTATAAATAAATTCTGACGTGCCACGTTTCGATCTAGAAACTGAGTGTAGCTGCAGGGAGGGTGACGAAACGCTGAACCATGTTCTATGGCAATGCAACTTGTACAACGAGGAAAGGCTCAAATTAATGAATAAACTCAGCAAAATAAATTTCCAGCTTCCAATGGATGTCTCAATATTAATAGCTGAACCAAATATAAAAGCTTGTCACTACATGTTATCATTTTTTAAGAGCTGTGGTCTTAAATTATAAGTTTTGTCTATACTGTTCCAACTAATCATATGTCTGTATTAAAATATCTGTGTATCTCTAATATACCACATTCTATTTTGTAATTATTATATTCTGTTTTGTATGTGACGTATTTCGTCTTTTTTGTAATTATATTGAAATAAATCTCATATGAGATTTTCTAATAAAAAAAACTGCAAGACTTTTTTCCGACTGCTAAATGCGTTGAACTACGAACAACATTCCGGGAAAGAGTCATCGCTTTGAAAATGTGACGCTGACTCATGTTCGGCGATTCCGTTCGATGGTTTCTGGACACGGTGTATGCGAAGAGGACCAGCCGTTAAAAAACAAAGGCGCGTCGAAATGCGGGCGTTCGACGAGGGCCGAACGGAAAGAGAGAGTGTAAGAAGCAGCCGAGGTCCGGCGAAGCGTGTTGGAATCTTCCGTCTCTCTCGCTTCCTCGGCGTGCGATGCATTGCCGAAACTGCAGCCGGTGTTTGGCTCGGCGGCGGATGCGGAGAGCTCGGCCAGTGCGGTCGGATGGGCCCAAGGTCAGTGGCAGTGGGTCAGTCGGACCAATCGCGCGGCTGCATCGGTGAAGGCCGCGCCGAATTCAAAGTGGCTGGCGAGAGGGGATTGTCTCGAGTCTCGACGAAGCGTATCTTTCGAGGACGGCCTACCGAGTCGGCGGCGACGGCGATGGAGTCGTTTCTTTCTCGCTTCTTTTCTCCTCTGTGTTCTCCTTCGTTTTCGTCTGGTCGTTTCTCGCCCCGTCTTTGTCGCTTCTGATCGCGTCGCGGCGCAACGCGTTCGAGATCGAACCGTGACACGCGGTGTCGATCGTTCATTCCGGTGTCGAGCAAGCGGTGCAGGAACGAGAACGGATAGCAGGCCGGTATCCGAGCCGGCCTTGACCGTATCTCTGCTTATCGCCGCCGCGTTCGCGCTTTACGCTCGTCGTCACGCGTTCCCGGTGCCGGAGAGCTGTCCGTCGACGGAGACGATCTCCACTTTCCATTTCTATGGGCCAGACCGTGGACTATTGTCCGAGAGAAGGCAAAGCACTCCGACGAATGCGGGGCCCGTTCGATAAACGAGACCTATTCTTGGCTGTGACGCGCGCGATTGGTCGCCCGATAACTAGACGGTCTACGGAAACGCCACGCCTCCTAGGCTCCAAAAATTTAGGCACCGCAGTGTCATCTCTCGTTCTCCCTCTCTACGAACCGCTTCGAGTAGGCGTGGTTTCATCGTGTTCGGTTCCTATGGGGCTAGAGCACCGCTCCATTCAGCCATCTGTGCTCCTGTAATTCTAGTTCGTTCTACTAAATAATCTATATTTTGTTCTCTCTGTTCAAAGACTCGCGATATCTCTGTTCCTGCTCTCGGCGGGCCAGAAGCGGAGCCCCACGGGGCAATCCCCAGCATTACGGCCGATTCCCGACGAATGGACAAGCGTGTAACGCGTGCATCGCATCCTCTGCGTTATTAATTCAATTAGAAGGGACGCGAGAACGAATCGCAAGCCGCGTCTCAACGCCGGAACGGACTCTCCACCGACTTCCTCCCCCGAGCACGAATTTCCACGTCGGCAATTATTCGAATTAATTTCGCGATAATTATACCGATTATGCAAATTATGTAATTTGTTTCATTAGCCCCGGCGATACGCATTATCGGGACGAGTACTCGCGAGGCAAGCTCGTCACGGTCCGCTGGCGTTTCGAGAATAGCGCCGCGCGCGTACGATGCGATTTTTCGATTGTCTCGCGAGTCGACTCGATGCTCGAGAGCTAGTTCGGCTCGCTCTTGGCTCGCTCTCGACTCGCTCTCTCGTCTCGGTGTGAGCGACCACTCGCTTGTACGTGTAAATGGCGTCACGGTTCGCGGTAGACGCGGGAATACATTCATCGGCGTTATCTGGGACGACGAAAGGGTCTTCGTACGTCGAGGCTATCGTAAGTGCAAGGTACGCTGACACAGAATAACGCGTGCATAAACGCCGGTAACGAACCGTTGTTTACTCCTAAGTATCCTAGCCAGCGTAATTGATGTTACGTAAGTACTTGCACGCCGCGGCACTCGCACAGCCCAGCCGGCGATCACGAACGAATCACCGGGGCTTTCTCCGGCCGAGTACACGACGCGCGCGGAATCGCGCGAGCTTCGAATCCGCCAGGGCCAACCCTCCCGAATCCGCTCCGAACGCATTTGCATGCTTCCGACGCAGCTGCATCCGCCTGTTGCGCTTCGATCTTATTTATATCCAAACAACATCTTCGACGTTTACTGCGGCAACTCGATCGTAGGGGAGACCTGCTCGAATGTAATATTGTAAATAAGGAATACGATTTCTTTCCAGTGCATATACGAAACTGGTACAATTTACTGATCTGTATATATAAAAATGTTCGAAACTGTTTGTCTGCTAATTCGTCGGATGAAACGAGCTTGAACGTGCAGAATATTTTATTATTATTTATGTAAAGGAAATATATTTCTTTAAATAGATTAGAGTAGTGACCGTCTTACCCGGTAGATGGAGAAAGTAAACGAAAACAGAAGAAAGCCGAATTATAGCTAGGAATCAAAAGATTGGAATTGACATCTTAAATAATAACTTTTAATGTCGTTTCTTTGTTTACAGGGGTAAGAACGTTGTAAATAGTGTAAATAAGAGAGGGAGAGATGTGTAAAATAAAAAAAACTTTGTTTACAGAGCAACGCAATAGAGTTCAGTTCATGTGTCAATCCTAACCGAAAAAGAACCATATAACATTATATTTATTATAGAAGGACAGAAGCCCTTTTTACATAAGTATTTACAAAAAAAAGAAAAAGTGAAAGATACAAGACTACTTATCTAATAAGAAACAAGGGACACGCGCACAAAGACAAAGAAAAAAAATAATACTTGTATATAATCCTGCGTAGTTGCATTTTAAAATTTTCCAAAGATTCAATGAAAAAATCAATACAATTTTGAAGAATGATACAAGTCATCCCGACGGGGGTCTTGCCGGGTAGATTTATGATGTCCAAGGTTTATCAGATTCTACGATACAGTCGTGGCAATTGTTCTCCCGAGAACGTCTTCTCACGGTTGACACTCGGGTGCCAGCGAGTGTGTGTGTGTGCTATGTTCTTTCGAAATGCAGAGCGTGGCCTACGATGTTCGCGATAGGTGACTTGATGATTTTAGGGGCTTGTAGCCGGCAACGGCGAACGTCGGTTTAACTCGATTCGTCGTGTTTTCCGTGGGCGTCGGATCAATGAAATTAAGGACGTCGTTCCGTGAATCGGTAACCTCTAATCCGGAGATTGCGATCGCGGTAGCTGGCAGAGCGCCAGCGATTCCATGCACCGGTGGCTCTTGAAAGTTGGTGGCGGGTGGTGGCGCGCGCGCGACCCGACTACAGCTCTCCTCTGGGTATTCGCTCGATTTCCCGCTCGGGGAACCCTCTGCCGGATTCTTTTTCCGATCGTGACCGTTTCGGCGGCGATTCCGCGCCCTTGAAAACTCGGGATGGCCGAACGTGGCGCGAATACGTATCCCCCCGTCTCTCCTCTGCAGCCCTCTCTCTTCCCTGCTCTCTTTCTCTCTTTTTCTCTCTCGCTCCCTCGTTCTCCCCGGTCGTCTGACCATATTTTGGCGATACCTACTTGTTGCGCGAGGAACGAGCGACGCGTACATATGTACCTGGCGTGTGTGCGATGCCGCATCTACATACCGAGGTACATGGACTCGACATCGGCGTGGTTTGCTCTTGGCACAGGTACAAATAAAGTCAACGACCCGAGGAACTCGAAATAATTTCGCTGTGTTTTCTTCGAAAGAGCAGAACCGCTCCGGTTCGTGCCGCGCCGCGCCGACTCGTCTACTCGCTCGGGTGCAACGATCCCGTTTGTTTTTCGCGTGTTACGTCGACGTTTAATCGAGCATCGAGAGAGAGAGAGATAGAGCTGGCTCGTTGCTCTCGAAAAGACTCGGTCGACCGCATTGTTTACGGCTAATTTCCCGAAAATCATCGAGGGCGTGGCCTCGGGTACGCTTAATTTGTTCGCGAAATTCGATGTAACCAGAAACCCGATTTTAGCTTTGACCGGAACGGCAGCGAGCCGTGCTCTCACCGCTACCCTGCCGATTTTAGCAACGATTCGCCCTCCGTGTCCGTGCCGGCCCTTTGTTACAATCGCGCCTTTGTGCCGGCCAACCGGACAGTCGAATCGGTCGGAACGATTTCGGATAATGCGATTCTACGTACTCGGATATAACTCTCTCGGGAACCGCGATGCGCGAACCAAACAACGAAAGAGAGATCGCGGAGCGGAAAGGCGTCGTCGTCGTCGCGAGACCGAACATTTTCGCCGGGTTTTCCGGGCGTGCACCGTGGCAAACTGTTGCTGTGACATTGAACGATCGACGCGACGGTTCGCAGCCGGTACATAAGAGAGGAGTACATACGGTTCCAGCAGACGGCTGGTACATGCCGGCGTTCCTCGTATTTCGGGGATAGCGCTGCTCAGCCAACTACCCTCTCACTCCACCCCTTCCATGGCCGACTTGGAAAATTTCGGGGGTAACCGACTGCGCTTTAAACGAGCTGCGTCAGCTGCCACCACCACCACCACCACCACCACCACCACAGCCACCACCGCCGCCGCCGTTCGCTGCAGCTGACCTATATATTTGGCTACGTTATGTATGCACCCACATATATATACTAATACCTACTGTGCATCCGCTACGTAGCCGACGGCGTCGATATAAACGCGGTTACTACTTGTTGCTCTAGTCCCAGAAACTGAGAGTGCCCGCTCCGTTTCGGAGGCTCTCTCTCCTCTCTATCGGACGGTGCCCAGCGACTCTCAACCCTCCAACAGAATCGCCACTCCGCACGCTTCGACCCCTTTTTCTTTGATAAAACCCTTCGATCGTCCAACACGCATAATTCAAAAGATTGCATATTTTGGATTATACTTGAGTGAATCTGTATGCTAATCTCACGAGAATCATCGAGCACCAAACGCAGTTGGCATACATTACCTTGTGATAATGACAAATTTGCACTTATTTAAATTTCGTACCGATTTCGTTTAAATATGTGTAAAGAAAGTATACTTTCTTTAGTCTTTTATTTTAATTACTGATAGATAGAGCGATGATTAGCAGAAGAATTGAAGAGAGACAGGTATAGCGATTACGCTATAGAGCACACGTGCAAAGTGCAAAATACAAAGGTAAAAGTACAAACAAAACTAGTAGTGTAGGCAAAGAATGATAATAGTAAACTTTAATTGTCGTTTCTTTGTTTACATGTAAGGTTGTGAATAGTGTAAATAATTGTGAAATAATGAATAAAGACAAAATTTTCTTTGTTTACAGAGAAACATATTTTTTTGTTTAATCTATCATCCTGAATAATTATCTTATGTATGTATTTCAATAGAGAAGTTTACTAAAAAATGTCGCAGAAGATTTATAGTGGTACATTCGTTGCGCCAAATTCGGCAAAGATCCGGAAAATGTAAGAACATCGAAGTACGACGCAGTATCATACGTTTTCGAAAATTTTATTTAAACGGTCGACCAGCAGACAAGCTCTCCGTGATCTTCCCGTAAGCATCGCTGCTCGGAAAACAGGAACACTTTGCGTGAATAGAATGTTCGTACAATTCTTTCGTGCACTCTTTTGAATTAGAAAGATCGCCCGTGAGAAACTAGAAATGCGATTGGATCTAGAAAGATTCAGCGACCGTAGCAGGGTTAAGCCTCCTATAATTCTGGACGGTTGTGCATTGCCATGCACCTTGACGCTAGAATTATGGACACGTTGACTGCGCACTATGAGTTATCTCCTAGTAAACAATCTAGCCATTGGCACCGGCTGTGAATTAATTTACAACGAGTTTGCGTCGAACACCAGATACGAAAATACGCGCGGCAAATGAATGCAATTCGCAGTCCGTGGGCGCCATAGACAAGTATTTTAAGTCATGTGGGCGTGCACCAACAGAACTTTTAGTCCTATCAAGCATACAAGAGTTGTCCGATTGCACGAGCAACTTAATTCGAAGCCATACCATATTTTCCCGGTGTACGAATTCACGAATTCACGTCAAGTACGAAACATTGAAGTTCCGAAAAAATACATTTGCATCTGGCTGCTGTTCCCAACAATTGCACGAGCAACTTAATTCGAAGCTATACCATATTTCCGCGGAGTACGAATTCACGTGAAGTACGAAACATTGAAGTTCCGAAAAAATACATTTGCATCTGGCTGGTGTTCCCAACAATTGACTCGGACGACTGTTATTTTAAAAGGTGCACCGTCTGCTCGTGAAAGTCGGGACAATGAATGAAGTCTCGATAGGTCGGCAAATGCAAGGCAGTCATGCAGGTTTCAGTGGTAGTCTGGGATCCCCTAAATATTCGGAATTCTGTACGATCAAGGAGAGCGATGGGTGCGCGGTCGGAACGGGGTCGCGAAGATCTCATTGATCCTCGGCAGCTTCGTCTTGGCACAGTGTGGTCTCTGGCTGCATCCGATATGCATGCAGACACGGGGACGCCTGCGAAGCGTTGCCAGAGCGCGGTTGTATTCGGGTTGCATCCACCGACACGCCACACGACACGGTGTGCACACCAGCGCACGCAGTGCATCGCGCACACGGCACGGTACGGCGGAGCACAGAGAGCACATGCACATGGACATGCACGCGCGACGCCTGTAAACGCGCTCGAAACTTGCCGGTGGGTTTGTCGGTGTGCGTGGTGCGCCATTTGTACGGTCACACGGTCGAGAACACGGTCGAGCACACGACGGTGGCCGTGTATGGGTGTTCGAGGTGTGTCGGTGATGGTGGATGCACGTAGGAGCGCGCGCATGGATGCGCGCAAATGTGGGAGCGTGTTCGCGTCCGTACCCGAGCTTCGGCTCGAGCAGAACGTGTGCACGTGCACCTCCACGTGTACGTGTATGTGCATGTGCAGGCAGCCGGCTGCGCCGGCTTGTATCGCTGCGAAACGCGATGTGGAACACACTCGCTCTCGATGGGTCACTCTCACTCTCTCGGCCGAGAGGGAAATTTGGCAGCTGTTTTAAACCCGGCTAACTGGCGAAACTACCGACCCACCTCTCTCTGCCACGGTCCTTCCGTCTTTCTCTCTCTTTCTCTCTCCTCTCTCTCTCTCCTCCCCAAACCCGCCCGCCTCCGGCTTCTTTCTTTCTCTCTCGCTCGATCTTTCTCGGCTTTAGCTCCACCCGAGTCGAGGCTCTCCCGCTTCGCTGTGCCAGCTTTTGGGAATTCGCCCTTCTCTCTCTCTCTCTTTCACTCTCGTCGTTCTTTCACGAAATTTTCCGTCTCCCATAAATCCCAACCACGGAAGTTCTCGAGCCAAGTTCCCGGCGTTCGTTCACCCCTGGAAATTCGATTTTGCAGCCACCGAAAGAGTAACAGTCACCGGTGCTGTGTCGCGTTCCCTGTTTTTCGAAAGAAGACAGTCGAAGACACGATAGCTGCGCGGCTCACTCCTATTACTTCGGACTCGTGAGACGGTAGTGGGCAGGTTATTGCGACTTCGGCAATCTTCTTTCGCAAAAGCAGACCGTGCTGGCCGGGTAAAAAAGTCGGGTGCGCGTTCCGGTCTCATCGAACGAGGCTGGTTCGGCAACGGATGTGTCGCGCACGATTATTCGTGGCAGGCGTGTGCATACGAGGGCGCTTACGTGCATGAATATGCGTGCAAGTGCGTGTTCGTAAGAGTGTGCGTGTGCCCCGGCTCGCAAATACGCGTCTCCGACGATGCACGGTGTGTGCGTACCTCTCTCTCGCTCTCCTCGTCGGTGCCGTTGCGGCGGGCTGCTTCTCGCTCCGATGCACTCTCGCTCTCTCTCTCTCTGTCCCGATGCAATGCCGTACGGCGAACTCGCCGAACGTGTAGCTTTTTTACCACACTGACCTGGGTTAACTCGGCGTGCAGTGCCGAATAATAAAACCGGCGAAACCGCCGACCCTCTCTCTCTCCGGGGCCTGTGCCTCGTAGCACGCACTCGGAAAACGAGAGTGTGCGCGAGATCTCTCGCGAGCGCGCACACCACCGTACGTCAGGAACTCGAGGGAGCGTTCGCTCCAACTCGCTCCGACTCGCTCCGACTCGCCGAACCCACTCCGCCCTCCAGCCAAATATAAATGCAACGGTGTGCGCTGGTGCATCGACTCACTCGCGCACACTCGCGCACACGCTCTCACCGACCTGCTCCCGTCTCCGGGCAGAATGCACCGAGTGGCACACAAACGATCCTGTCCCGAGGGCAGGGCCACGGTCACCCGAAAATACGACGGCACCGAGAGCTCTCACTCTCGTTCGTGCTCGCATTCGGCTTCCGCCGTCTCGTTTCTCTTCTTCTCTCTTCTTCGTCCTCTATTTCTCTCTCCTCTTCCCTCTCCATCCCTAATTTCCCCTCCTCTTTTTGTCCTTTTTAGTTTCACCCTCTTCTTCTCCCGTTTGCCTCGCTGCCTTTCAATGGCTCCGAGTCTCTGTGTGCTCGCGTATTGTACCCGCTACCGGCTGATTCACGAATCGTGGCCCTCTCGATTACTCGCGACCGTGGGATCGAAAGAACGCGTTTTTTATTTTTCACCCCCTCCCCATCCACTGGCCGCGTTCTACTCGTCCGATCAAACGACCACGTTGCTCCAAATACATACTGTACACTTTCCTGAGGAAGAGTCGTCGACTCTCTTCACCGCGAGGTCGGTGAACTCTTTCTAATCTGCTCGAGTCACGTGCCAGTCACATATTAATGCGAGCTCTTTGTTTCGGGATACATATTGCTACCGATCTAGGATACCCAAGTCTAGCCAAGGAGTACATTTACATTCCCCTAAGAATACAGCTCCGAGAGGGCTTCTCTGTTTTCCAATTCCTGTCTTCTAACGTTTGAGTCTGTTTGCAAACGTGTGAGAAATGCGCTACGGCGAAACTAACCGGGAGTCGTCTTGCCGGAAGATTCGAATCGAGTGCTACCGTAATACATAATACCCTCACTGCCTCCACACAGTGTAGCTTAGTCGAAGCCGTGGTTTCGTTGCCACTGGTCGCGCTTTCAATCTGGTCCGTACAGTGGCCCGGTGCTCGCGGCTGTCCGCTTTTCGACAGGTTCGCATCGAAGGCTCGGGTGATTTGAAAAGGGAACGAGGAAGGGCAACCGCTGTCCCGGGATCGTTGAATTGCGATCGCGGCTAGAGTACCGATAGATTCTCTGTCGGGGGGACGGGGAGGGGGGGGGGGAGATGGTTGCGTTGCGCTGTGCAGCGTCAGTCGCAGAGAAAGACAGACCGTCGCGTCGGTATAACGCTTGTATGGCAGGAACGTGGAAGAGCGGTCCGGTCCGCGCGCGGTGATTACGCGCTCGAGGCACTCTTGGAACAAAGCGCCCTCTGTCCTGGCGAATGTGACGACCTATCCCAATGCGTTGAAACGCGTTGCAACGCGCGCGGGAGAGGAGAACGTTACCGTAATCGGCTCGAATTCGAGCGCACGACGACCGCGGGACGAGATCGAGATCTGCGAGAGGGTTCGGGTGAAGCGGAATTTCGACCGGTTCGAAACGAGTTCGATCCGCGGGATCGTGGAAAACGCGTCCGACGACGATCCGAAACCGTCGTACAGCCAGCGTGACTCACTCGCGACAGTCAGGTGAGTCAATACGCCTCGACGATAAACGGCCGATGCAACCGCTCTCGAATCTTGAGGCGTAAAATCGAATTCGCCGCTGCAACTTGCAGTCTCGCGAGCCCGTGTTTTGCCTGGCTATCTCTCGCCGCTGCGCGCGGCTTATCATCGTATCTTCGGATTCCTTCCCACCGCCGCCTCTCGATCATCCCTGACACCTCGCTCCTCGCGGGGAGACGTATCTCGGTATGTATGTGGGCCACACGATCCCACGGAACTTTTTCGATCGTTCCCGAATAATTTTTCGTCGATCCCCCGGAACAAAGTCGACCCCGTACATTCGACGTTTTACGATCCGGCTCTGTGCACCGTTTCTTGCGAAACCCTTTGCCGAGGCGCGTAGAAACGATCGCCGATTTATCGTGGCTCGGCAACGACCAAGGAGTGGTCGCTCGTAAAGAACCAACTAACGAAGAGCGATCGGCTGGGTTCCCGGCGTGGCGGTTGTGCCATCTAATTTCCGAAACATGCGACCGCCGAGCGTATTTCGTGTTTAGCCGCTCGGCGAAATGTCAGCGAATCGTTTTTTCCATCGACCCGGCTCGAGCCGATCGATCTCTCTCGCGCGTCTCTTTGTTCCGTCTCGAGGACGGTTCTCTCTCACTCGCTCTCTTTAGGAAAACTCGATCTTCTCTTGGATCGCCGCTCGAAATGGAAAACCAGGAAAATAATACTCACCGAACGTCCGGTGTTGTATGCACAGCTGCGTGTCCCCTATCCGACGCGCGAAATTCCACGTCTCCTGTTCGGCTCGATGCTCGGTAGAGAAGAAGACACCTCCTCGAAAATCACTGAATCACGTTAAAAATAAATCTCCATCGATCCGTGGCCGCTGCGCTCGCGGCTCCCGTCCGATCGATACACCGTGAGACGTGTTTACGTCGCGCACATTGTCTTCGCGAGTGCACCCGGTCGCTTGTTTTCGCCGCTCCGATTCACAGAATTTCGCTGTTTTGGACAGAAAGGTTGATTTATGCGTTAGATACGTTTATCGGCCGCATTGGCGCGGCGAATTGGCTCTCGATGCACCGGTTCCGCCCGCCTCGGGAACGCTCGACCGCGAAAACAAGACTCGCGCGCGTTGTTGCCCGTTACTCGCTCGCGACTGCGCGGAAAAGAAAATCGGCAACCGACCGACCGACCGACCGACCGACAGACAGACAGGCAGACAGACAGATAGACCGATCGACCATGCGTACGCGTGCGTGTGTCCGCGCGGGCTCGTACGTTTCCGTCGCCGCCGGTACAATGCAGAAACTGCACTCGGATGGATATCGCACTTTAAGTACCATCCGATAAACGATAAGAACTAGCTGGTAAAAAGGGTTATCTGACGGATCTGATAATTTTCATCGCGTCCGACACGGCGAACCGTGACAAGTATCGGGCACCACCGTGCGAAGGATGCGCGCTGTTTCTCGATTACGTAAGACTTCCTCTATCGACGCACGGAAATCGGAGACTCCGCCGCGAGCACTCGAAATCGGCAACGCGAACAGACGAGCACGCGAGTCAGCGTCTAGACGACGAACGCTACTCGCGAACACTTTGGTGGTGGCACGGTGGGTTTGGACACCGGTCGACCGCGATCTCCGGTTTCCACGAAATCGGTTCGGGACCGACGCCGAGCTACGCACAACCTCGCACTGGTTTACCGTGCAACGCCGCGTACCGATATTATTCGTCAGCTTTTGCTCGAACCGCCTCTGTTTCGCTGACTCGGACACGTTGTTCCGTACTGGCCGTCCGCACGTTCCGTGCATCCAGATAACACCAGTCGATTCACTAACCTACCTCACTCCTCCGCTACAGTGTGGTCCAAAATCGGCGCGCCACTCCGAGCCACCTCGGTGGTGTGTCGAGCGTGTGCGCTCCTACCTACCTACTTACCTTTCTCGATCCACGGCGCGATCCATCGATCCGCGACTGCCCGGCCGAGCAGTTTGTTTAGCTGCGTCGTTGGTTTTTCAATGAATCGAGCGCGCGCGCGCGAGCCTGCTCTTTTGCACCACCGCGCGACGACGTAACCGCTCTACGTTTACGCTCGACGGTTTCTGTGATCGTTCTTCTCTTTTCTTTATTTTTTTTCTTCGCTCGCGTAACCCGTTTAACGGCTTTTTGCCGGTCGCCGTAGTTTCGCGATCGCGACGCTTTTCTGCGCCCGTTGAACGTGTCTTCGACGCGCACTTTGTTTTCGACGATGTTTGCGATGCCGCGCGCCGTTCATTGTTCCACGGTCGTTTATCGACCGATGTCGTAACGCGATTTCGCTAATCGGCCGCGTATCAACGCGACCCAGAGATCACGATCGACACGGGGACCCGATGCGTCTCGCGATTTTCCATCGGATTGCACCCGCGTTCCTCGAATTATCTGTCTGGCGGATAAGACCGCGCGCGCGCGATGTTTGTTCGCAGATCAGTGATCGATAACGAGCCGATATTTCGGCGGTGCCTTATCGGCCGACGAGCGACACGTTTTCTTCTCGGCGAACAAATAACTTTCCGGTCGATCCGCCAGAGAGAAAACTTTGCGAATAATCAATTTCCGAATCAGAGATCTCGATCCGTTTCCTCGGCCCGGTGAAAATACTGCTCGTTATCCCAGCCGCAGGAAGGAGGTGCGCTCGCGTGTCTATCGCTCGATAAGATTGCATTATAGACGGTCGGGCTCGCGCTCGAATTAATTAAACCGCGAATAAAGACGTCCCCGTCGGCGTTGCTTGCCGAACAGCCGTCGTAAGCCAGATTAATGGAATTCAATCGAGAACAGGCATGGTGCAGGCCGCGTCATTGGCCGCTCGTCCGAGAGACGACCTTATCGTTGCGCTATTTCGGCGGTGATAACGTCACTCGACGTTGAGCGGTCCAGGTGCGGATCACAAATTCCCATTGCATCGCGATAAATCGACTCGTCGACTCGATTGCTCGCGCTACTGCCAGCTTTCGCCCTCCTCGGAGAACCCCTCGATCGATTCCAGTCGATATTCGCCACGCCGAACAAACGCCGCGTCGCCCTCTACGTCTTCGAACACTATGCAATTTCAATCGTAAAAACGAAACCATATCTGATTAGAAGACTGCGGATCTTGATGCGAGATACAATTTTACAGTCACCTGCGAGAAAAACAGGAATTCCGTTCCGAATTCCGAATCCCGGACGAGCCCCGAAAATTGTAGAGACTTGATATTGCTCTAGAACATCAACATCTTAGCTTTCTTATATTCTCTGACTCTCTCAGTGCGCTCCTGGCTTTGGAAAGCCCCAAAGTAGGCATTAAAATTAACCCGTACATTCTCGAAATTAAAAGAAAATACAATCTGCTGATCAATAATGATTATAACAGCTCCATTAAACTGTATTGGATCCCATCACATTTTAGAATCCAAGGTAACGAAAATGCGGACAGGGCAGCCAAATTGGCGACGTCTACGAATATAGTACATATTTCTGCGATCCCCTACACTGATATTTTCGAGGGGTTTAAAAAACAAGCTAAAGATCGTATTCTTGGAGTCATAAGAATCAAGGCCTCTTCAAAGGGAAAAAATACTTTCAAAGTTTCGTTAATGAAAGCTCAGTACACTGGTACGCCCACTTAAAACTCGAGAGAAGTTTAGTAGTCACAGTTAACAGAATGCGTTCTGATCATTATAATTTAGCTGCTTCACTAGAGCGGGTAGGCATTATCAATGATAACCAATGTAAATGCAATCAGGGTTGTGAAACCCTGGATCATATAATATGGCAATGCGAACTGTACAATTCACAAAGACGGAAACTAATAAATTCCCTAATCAGTATGGGCCTCCAACTGCCCCTTAATATAGACACAATTACCGAAAAGCCAAATATCAAAGCTTGGACTAGCATCCACTCATTTTTCCAAAGCTGTAATCTACATATTTAGCGTCAACAGATATTGCTGTTATATTCACTTGTATTTCATAGAACTCTTATTGTATTATTCCTGTAATCCACGTTATTGTATTTACCTACATTAGTCATGTAAAGCAAAATAAACCCAAGAGGGTTTCGAATGCTTATAAATAAAAAAAAAAATTAGAGGAATACATTTAAATCTTGCGCTGTCTCGCCTCACTTCGCGTCTCGTGTATACGTGTTTCCTTAATATAAAAACTCTTCAACTCTTTTAATCGGAAGTCTTCTCGTCTCGTGTTCTCTTTTTAAAAACTGTCTTTACTCGTCAATTTCTCCGAAGACTGCCTTGACTGACCTACCTCGCAAAATATATATGTTATTGCGCTCTCTTTCTTATTTATTATTCGTACTCGCTTGCTCGGTCGTTGACCCATCGCGTATTTAACTTTTCGGATCTAATTGTCGGCGGTCAACCGCTGACCAGTTAAATCGAGAAAACGTGTTTTTACGTGGTTCAACCGTCGTCGTTAGAATCTGTAGCCTCGATTTCCTACATAACGAAATTAATATCGAAGAGCCAGTTCTCCGAGCGAAATTACGAGCGATCCGAATTCTCGTGTAATTGCGAAACCGACTGGTCGGATTTCCGTGTTTACCGTCGAGACGACGACGGGGCCAGGGATTTGCGAGCAGCCGAAAAGCTCAGACGATCAGCTGACGCACACGGCAGTTAATGGGACAGAACCTAGCAGCTCTCTGTAAACTTATTTTTTCTCTGGTGAACGTCGAATGCGCTTCCGCGGTTGTACGAGCTTGCGTTAAACCGGGAAACTGGTTTGATCGTGCACGCCGCTGGATGACCTCCCACGCGACGCGGTTTCTCCCCGTCTCCGTTATTCCATCGACGAGGAAAGAAAGACGCTTTCGCGTTCGCTTCCCGCGTGCCGAAAATAAATCGTCATCCGTTGATAAAGCCTCGGATGACACGAGAAAACGTGCGCTCTCTTGTCTTATCGGTCGCGCTTACGATACAGAAACGCTGGAACGAGAGCTCGTCGCTCGAGACGTTTTTCCTTTCCGAGCAACACCTAAGGCATACAGTACGCGGGAATTGCTGTTTCGGCGTGATCGATCATCGAGACGCGACTCTCCGCGGTCGAGAGTTTCCATCGGGAAAAATCGAATCCGGTCTCGGCGATTTTTATTAAACGTGGCTTCTATATCTGCGACGATCGTCTAGACGTCGCAGTTCTGTTTGTTCTCGTGTGGGTCCCCGATCGCGCCTTAAATTCAGTTTTATCTCGTCGGTCTCTTTCCCTCTCCCTCTGCCCCTCTCTCTCTCTCTCTCTCCCTTGATTGCTCGTAGTCTCTCTTTGTAGCAGTTTCACGGCGTCTCTGTCGGTTCCCGTCGAATGTCGCGCATGAATCGACCGATAGCAGCTGGCCTCGCTCGCACGTCTAAACGGGGTAAACGAACTCTTCGTACCGTCGAGTGGGGCACCGAATTGCGAGCCCAAAGTGCATCCGACGATAACGCAGCCCGATACTATGCTCGTTTCGCGCGGTGACGCACGCGATTCCTTAAAACGCTCGCGTTCCCTGCTCGTGCTCGACGGGGACAACGACGAGGGCTTTCCCTCCGTTCCTCCGAATTGTACTTATCGACTTTATCGGACGAAACCGCGTATCTCGTCGCGTGGATCGGAAACTTCTGCGTCGACGAGGGATGACGATGATCGATGACCGAGTCATCGTGGTGCACGCCGTAACGCGCCCGTTTATTAGGAAGTATCATCTCAGATGCGTCGCTGTGTGCGCGTGTTTCCAAGCGCGCGCGCGCGTCCGCCTACGTGCCGGTGATACTTTATCAAGGACTTTCAACAAACTCTACACGTGGACTGTTTTCGGTGACGCTGCAGGCGATCTCTCTGGCCAACTGCTATTTCAACAGCGCTGCACATATTTCTCTGGCTGAGATGCTCGACGGAACTGCATCTAATTTATAATTCGCGATCCCCTTCTGATTCTACGCGGACTCGGACTCGTCAATCTTTTTTCTCGCTTATTGCCTGATTTACGACACATTCTTATGCAATACCACAATTCCAGATGTTGAAGTCATACTGTCTTGTAAAAGAAAACTCAAGAATTTTTGTTACATTGTAATGGGTGGCGTGCGTTACGTCGAAGTGACGATCGGCGATCAAAAAGACGATCGGTTCCCGAGTCAGTTCGACGCTGGAGTCGGTTTAGGCAGGATATACCTGGTGCTATTACCTATTCTGTTTTAAAATAAAGATTATATTGAA